>OZ023312.1:57085559-57430559 GCA_964007375.1 Ophion obscuratus
TGACGGGTTTAATTTCAATTCTGCAACATGGATACGACTTCTGGAGGTATGTAGAACATGTTTTTACATCGGTTGAATCTAAAGTTTATGTATAAATGATTGAAATGTAGTATAGCCTTCGGCATAAATAAAATTGAATAATTTTGAAAACTTATATTTTCAACGGTCCGAAAAGTTATATATTTTGTCACATTTTGCAAAGCTCCTAGTCTCGGCCTTTAGTTTAATGTATAAGCTTTCGAAATTTACAAGAGTTACCTGCGGAAAACGTGCGTCTTGTCCGTTATGATTTTTTTCGCATCGTGCGGTAGCCGAGCGTGCACGCGGCACTATTGAGCAGCCTCTGCGCCTCTACCTGAGAATGGGTGAAGTAGCATCATAACGGACAAGACGGCTGTTATACGCTTGAAATAAATTATTTTAATATATATGTATGTGTATATATATATACATAAATTTTCTGTGATTTAATTATGATATATACGTATGCATATATATATATATATACATATTAAAATCAACCACATAAAAATTTCTTAAATATGAATGAAATGTTATAACATTCAAATAAAATATTTGAATATATATATATTATATAGTAAGCAAAGCTTTCTTTTAACCAAATCCATGTCAATATTTTCTGTCTAATTTTTTTAAAATTATTTCAATTATTGCGGTTATTTATTTGGTAAAATAATGTACATTGTTCAAGTTTTTGTATTAATTGAAAATTTTATCTTTTCCTTTAACACCAATTTTCTACAATTTTATGTCTTTATTACAGGATCCGGTTACAAAGAATTGGTGCTGACAAGGAAAGAAGTATTTCTGATAATCAGCGAGCATTTATCCGATAAATTCGCTTCCTTGATCGAATTTATGGTAGAAAAAATTTCCAAGGACACCGGACGTACAGTTGTAGTGCCTGAGGACTCGAAACAGACTTTTTCGATATTGCTTACACGTGTCTTACAAACTCGGCATTAAAAAATGGCAAGCTCGAAGTGCCGAAGAAAAAAAAATTACCCAGGAACGCAAGAGGGCCATTCAAGAAGGATTCAAGAAGCAATTGGGTCTAAATATCGATCGCCCAAAGCCTGGATACGGCAGCAGCAATGATGGCAACACAGCTCGGCGATTCTTTGAAAATTCGACGGTTTCCGCTGCGATAACGGGGGTCAACGAAGAAGTTATTAAACGCTTGTACGTAATCCTACAAGTTATATCGTGTGGCCACGAGATAAACTGTGAAAGATTTGAACAGTATGCTATTGAAACGGCAAGAAAGACCGTTGCATTATACCCTTGGTACTCCATGCCTACTTCGGTGCACAAACTATTAATTCATGGTCCAGTGATAATAACTCATGCTCTATTACCAATCGGCCAATTATCCGAAGATGCTCAGGAAGCTCGAAACAAAGACATCAAACGATATCGAGAAGATTTTGCGCGAAAAAGTTCCAGGGTTAAAACTATGGAAGATGTTTTTCATCGGCTCTTAGTTACTTCTGATCCGTACATTTCAAGTGTCAGAAGACTACCACAGAAGAAGCTGAAGAGTTTGTCGCCGGAAGCTGTAGCGATGTTGATCGCTCCTAAAGTGACTGCTGCAGCAGACGAATTTTGCGCCGAGATTGAAGCCGTGCCGGGAGTTGTAATAGATACAAACTCGGATAATGATTCTGACTCCGACTCCGACTCCGATTACGATTTTGATTAAGAATAAAATTTTCTATTTTTGAAACGTTCCGTATGTATTTTGGAAATAAAAATAATAATTGCGTAGAATACACTGTTCACGTTTATTTTATTATGATGATTTTTTTAAATATATTAATTTATCTATTTAGCAGGATACTCGGCCATTTTGTTTATAACAATTTGCTGTAAGCTCTTTGTTGCAAGTTATAAACAATAGATATCGGATTGGTAATCAGCGACCTTGAAAACCCGTATATACCAATTTTTGTCAACATCTGGTAACTTTTTAACGTTCATGTCGGCCATATTGGATCGGCCATTTTTTTTACGATAATTTGGCTTGCGGATTCGTAATCAGCGACCTTGAAAACCCGTAAATACCAATTTTTGTCGACATCTGGCAACTTTTTAACATTCATGTCAGCCATATTGGATCGGCCATTTTGTTTACGATAATTTGGCTTTCAGATTCGTAATCAGCGACCTTGAAAACCCCTGTAAGCCAATTTTCATTCCCGTCAAAGGTCATTTGAGGTTTTGGCCAGGTTTTTGGGCTTTTCTCCTACTGTGGATCGGTTTCCTGCCTATTAGCTGTTTTGTGATGAGCCTGTACGGCAGTCCCCAAGGATCCTCGTCCACTGATCGACACAGCTCTTTCCAGTATCTTCACTTGCTGATTTTTATTGCGTTCCGCAGTTCCTTCTTTGCCTGTTTGTATGCTGTAACCAGATGCGCTTGCATGTTTTTCGCACGTTGCATTCGTCTCCTCGCGGCTAGGCACCGCGTCCTGATGTTTCGGCGATGTCTGCTGTCCACCAGTGAAGCAATTTCCGTTCCGGCGGGGCCTTCTTGCGTTTCGACATCGCTGCGTTGCACGCCATTGTTAGAGTCTATATGGCGAAGCCCGCTGTTGCGTCTGGGTCCTCTGTGTCGGCGATTCTGTGAAGGTCTCTTCTTTGCTCCGCACTTTCAAGGGAAGCTACGAGTTTCCTCGCGTCGAGCTTCGACAGCACCCATCCTCTGGCCTTCGCAGTAGGCGTTTGCGCTGATGTTTCGCGGCTTCGGGCTTGCTCCCCCGTTTCGATGACAAACTCTATGTATTGATGGTCACTGAGAGTGAGGTCTCGTAGTAGCATCCATTCCGTTATTCTGCCTGCGATTCCTGATGAAGCTAACGTGACGTCGATAACCGACCCGGTGTTCCCACGACGGAACGTGTACTCGTTCCCTTCGTCGAGTACCATCAGATCGATTCTCGCTATTAACTCTGACAGTGCCTTTGCTCTTCTGTGCAGCCGTCTGGAACCCCATTCTGGCGACTTGCTGTTGAAGTCCCCGGTTACGAGACCTTCACCACTTGCCGTTCTTATGCTGTCCTCCAGGTCGCCCAGGTGAGCGCCGAAGTCATCATACTGCGAATTACTTCATCGAGTTCCATCCATCCATAGTTTTCTGCCGTTTCGTAGATCGCTCTGATTTCCATGCTGCGGTTCAGGATGACTATAGCCGCTCTGGCTGTTTTGTCTTGGTTCCAACAACCTGTTTCCGACATCTGATATTGTTCGCTAACAAGCAGTACGTCTATCGCCTTTTCCATAGCCGTTTGCATAAGCAGATGTTGTGCTTCACGGCCGTACCCCAGGTTTGTCCGTAAGTACCTGATCAATTCTGTACCCTACTTATCTCCTTCCGGAAGGATTCACACTTTGCACTGCCCAGTACCCTGATGGAAATCCGCTTATTGGAATTCGTCAGATTTTAACAAAAAATGTCAGATTTGATAATATTCCGTCAACTTTCAATGAGAAATAATGTCAGAATATGTCATTTATACGACAGAATCTGTCATATTATTTCGAGATTTGACATTTTCTGTGAGAAGTTCATGATTTCTGACCGAAAATTGGAACATGCTTTACAGAATCTGTCATATTTTATCAGAAAAGTAACGTTATAATTCAGTAATTTCTGTCAGAATCTTACATAATATGACATATAATGTCGTAAGAGTTTTCCATTTTATGTGAGATTTTCGTCATTTAATGTCATTTTTTGATGGAATAAAATGGAATTCTTCAACATTTATAAAATATTATGACCGAATATGTCAAATTATATCATTCTTTCTTATTTTTTGTGAGATTTTCGTCATTAAATGTCATTATTTAATGGAATGAAATGGAATTCTTTAACATTCATGAAATATTATGACCGAATCTGTCAAATTATATCATTCTTTTTTATTTTTTGTCATATAATGACCGAACTTGTTAACCTTTGACATTTTGCATTATAAATATATGATATATTCTGATGAATTTTGACATTTAATTATCGATTCTGATAATAAATTGTCAGAATTCGTCAATATTTGATGGAATTTACATATAATTTTCTAAATTTTAATGACATTTTCCGACACAATGATGACAGAAAGTATCAAATTCTGTGATTTAATGACAGCTGAAATCTGTCAAAATTCAATAAAAATGTGACAGCAAATTATGATAAAAATTATCTTTTTCTATCATTTTTTGACATTTTCTGTCATTTTTTTCGATGCAACAATATGTCAAAAAATGGAAAACTGATTTATCATTTTTTGTTAAAAGATGACATTTTCCGACATAAAGATGACAGAAAGTATCAAATTCTGTAATTTAATGACAGTTGAAATCTGTTAGAATTCAACAAAAATGTGACAACAAATTATGATAAAAATTATCGTTTTCTATCATTTTTTGAGATTTTCTGTCATTTTTTTCGATGCAACAATATGTAAAAAAATGGAAAACTTATTTATCATTTTTTGTTAAAAGATGACATTTTCCGACATAAAGATGACAGAAAGTATCAAACTCTGTGATTTAATGACAGCTGAAATCTGTCAGAATTCAACAAACATGTGACAACAAATTATGATAAAAATTATCGTTTTCTATCATTTTTTGTCATTTTCTGTCATTCTTTTCGATACAACAATATGTCAAAAAATGGAAAATCACTTTTATCATTTTTTGTTAAAAGATGACATTTTCTGACAAAAAGACGACAGAAAGTATCGAATTCTGTGATTTTATGACATTCCGTAAAGTTAACATAATATGTGAGGTTCTGTCCGATTTTCATAGATTATTTCCGACAGAATCTATAAAAATATGTACGATTCCATCAAATTATGTTAGAGTCTATTCATTTTCACAGTTTCTGACATTTTTTAACAGATTTCAACATTATTTGTCGCATTCCAATAAGCGGATTTCCATCAGGGTATGTGCTGTGCTCCGTTTTTTTGCTCCTTTCCGCACGGCTCACACAGTGCGGGGGACTTTTGCACTCCTTAGCAAGATGCTCTTCTGATCCACAGAGTCGGCACATGTTGGACTTATCTTCTCCTTTGCAGTCAGCTGCAACGTGTCCGAAGCCTAGGCTGCGGAAGCATCGCGTTACTTGGCTTTTTTCCCTGACCCGGCACCTAACCCAGCCCACTTTGAGCCGTCCCTCCTTGAGAAGCTTGTCGGCAGTCTCCGCAGGCACGACTACTACAGCCTTTTTCGTCCCTCGAAATATCGTTCGTATCGCCTTGATGTCGATGTATTTTTCTTCTGTATTTTCAATCACCTTGTTTAGTGCTTCGCTAAACAAGGCTTCGCTCGTCTGTGGTCTCGTCGATGTCGAGTATTTCCACGGTCACTGTTTGTGACATGGTTCGCATGCTCGCCTTACCTTCGAGCGCGCCGACAATGGCCTCTCTAAGGGCTTCCGCTTTACCGCCTCCGTTGCCGATCTCCACGAGGAGGTCACCTCCCCCCGTGTCCTCCTTATACCAGCGATTTTGACTCCGTGGCTGTCCGGGTCCACCTCCTTCTTGAGGTTGCGCAGAACGTCAGCATACGTGTGTTCACCCTCGACTGTTACCATTAACCCGCAGTCTTTGCCGCAGTTTTTTCCTTGGTGCATTTCCCCTGACCGCTCTGCGGTTTTCTCTTTTTTCGTTTCGACTCTTATGCGTCTGCCAGGGCTCGTCCGTTTCCTCTTGGGCGTCCACGCTCAAGGCTGGTTCTCGCACTGTTGATCACTGTGTTCCAGGCTGCTGCGTATCCACATTGCCTGGCTTGGAACCTTTTTTTCGGAGTCGCCGCTTTGGTTCTCGCGTATCTTCTCCCGGAGATGATAGTGCGCCTCGTTTCCTGCGTTCTGATGCCGGTGTGTTCAGCCTTTTCTTCGTCGAGCAACTATCGGCACGCGGGACTTGCCGGATTTGCCGAACTTACCGGATTTCCTGCGATTGGTATTCCTTGGTGTTTTGCCTGTACCGCTGCGCTCGTTTGGTGCGATTGTTCGCCCCGATCAGTGCACGTGCCATCAGGCCTAGGGGTTTTCCTCCTCTCTCCCTCTTTCTAGAATCTCTCGGTATTCCTTGAGGTGCTCGTAGTGCAAGACGGCTTCACATATGGCATCCCGAATTTCTTTGTGGATGTTTCTCGCCGATTTCACAACCTCATGGATAGCAAAGATGTTCTTGCCGAGTCTCTCAAGTACCTCCATTTCTTCAGTTTCCAGCAGTGCCACCCGCTTCTTTTTTCCATTTCCTTCCACTTTTTCCGCTTTGGTTACCTCCATAAGTTGGGGTTCCAGCTCTTTTTTACGACGGTCGTTTAATAATGACGTCCCGGGGCCCGCGTCGTCGCCCCTGACAGACGCTGGTACTGGGGATCCAACCCCCTGCACCGTAATTGGTTTTCCATTTGTTGTACTTGCCATATTTGGTTTAGTTTCGGGGTTCCTTCCCCTAGGTTTGTTATAGGGGTGTCCTTCCCCTTCGCACCACTTTTGGTGCGCGGGGTGCTATTTTATTTCGCCCCAGTCCGCCAGTCGCTCCAACAGGGTCGGATCTTCCGGTGAGGACCGTCCCTATCCGCCACCTGGGGACGCGCTCCAGTGGGAGTTGGGTTTCTCCGCGGAGGAGACGTACTAAAAGGACGTACACCCCCCTGGGCTCATCCATCCATTTATCCATCCATCCATCTATCTATCTATCCATCCATCTATCCATCCATCCGACCATCCTTCTATCGATCCATCCATCCACCTATCCATCTATCCATCTATTTATAGATTTTTACATTACATTTGAAATGTAAAAAAATTCCATTACCCATTACATTGGACTTCGTAATGTAATGGGTATTGGCATTTTTTTACATTACAAATTCGAATGTAATGAGTAATGGAATTTTTTTACAATACAAAATGTAATGTAATGGGTAATGAAATTTTTTACATTACTAAATGTAATGTAATGGGTAATGAAATATTTTTTCATTACCCATTAAAAAAGTAATGAATAATGCATTACATTTTCATTACAAATTTCGCGACCCTGGTCTGGATTCAAAATTCTCATGAATTTTCGTGTATCTAGAAATAAATTTTGTTTGTTAGTGCTTGCGCAACAAAAAAAAGCATATTGACTTAATTTGTGTATTTCGTTATTATTCTTTATCTGTACAGCACATCATAATGAGTGATAATTTGTAGTAGTTTTGTCAAAATTAAAAATTCTTATGAATTTTGTTATGTCTATAAATGAATTTTGTTTGTTACTGCTTCCGCAACGAAAAAAAAACATTTACTTAATTTCTGTATTTCATTATTTTTCTCCAAAACAATCTATATTATTTATATAGGAATTCTATCTGTCTAATATATAGAAATTTCCTTCACGAACTGGTTTCACAATTAATCTGATCAAATTACGGCTCCATATGAAGAAATAGAGGGTGCTTTTTTCATATCGTACGGCACTGGTTGTGCAATTAATGTGATCAAATTGTCCGTATGAAGTAGCAAAGGGTGTTTTCTTCACTGGTTTGTTGCTGACTTCAATTGGGTTCGCTAGGAGAGCAGTGCCACCCTTCTCAGCTGGATTTCCATGGACGTGTTTGGATCGATATCGCCGTAGGCATGGAGGCTAGAGTGTGTCCGTTCCGTGAACTAAATTCTCAGCGGGTAATTGATGGATGCAGATAAAGAAGTATCCTCTGTATTATCTGCTCGACCGCTGAACGCTCGGTTTTGCGTACCCACACATGTAAGCTCACACGCACGCATATTACAAAATAAAACTGCGGTATCCCTTGCAGTACAGCCAGATCGCACCCAAAAGTTAACACCTCTCTAGTCTCTTACGCCCCCATCACACAATCATAGTAGCGTGTGTCCGTGAGCGAGAGACGCAAGGAGATATATAGGGATAGGGACTCTATAGGGAAGGAGTCCAATCTTCGTATGGTCAATACGATAATAATGGGTATAAAATGGGTATAAAAATACGATTTATACGATAATAATGGGTATAAAAAACGTCCTTATTGATTCAAGAGCGTGGTGTTAAATATGGCCTGTAGGCGTCGTCCGTATCTTTAGTGTATCAAAATATAGTAATACAGCCAGTACACAGGGTGAAACTGTCTGTTATGGCGGCTAATTGTTGACGCTTGCCAAAAAAACACCTATCGTCCACTAAGATTGTTTATTTGCGACGGCAACTTTGGAAGAGTATCGGACGAGGAAGGATCGAAAAATTTACTTTTTAATTACAAATCTAGTTTGATCATTTTTTCCAAGTTTTTCTGTTTAGGTTTTAGATTATACGTGGAACTCGTGATAATGCGGATGATGCTCGCTACTACGGAGCCAATCTCTGCGTTGATAATGTCGCTGCGGGTGGTGCCATAGCTTTTGCAAAGGATACTTCCGATGTGACTTTCGGGTGTATCGCTTCAATTCTTTCCATGAGTTGTCATTGTCTAATATCTGTCACTTTATGAGCGTTTGTATATGAGCTTGTAGTATAGGCATCACTTATAGTTCACTGGGTGATCTAGGTTATTGCAATTTGCACAGCGGAGGAGCGGTTTATCTGATGAGTTATTTAAAGTGCATTTTCCGCTTTCGAGTGAAGCACTACACTTGACGCAGTGGTATGTGAGGTGCAATGTACACTTAGATGTTCCAGGCGCTGACATTTTCTCCGTACAAATCACATTATAATCTCGGCCACCTAACCATATTTGAATGGAATTTATATTTACGTCGGATATAAATTATTATGGCATTTCTTAGCTGTTTTTTTTAATAATTAGGTGGGTAATTGCACTACGACTTAAATGTAGAAACATCTTAAGGCACTGCTACATCTACACGAAATTTACTTATAAAATAAATTAAGGTTCAGCTATTCATTCTCATATACTTTCATCAAGCGATAAAGCATTGTGATAATGCCTTATCGCTTGATGAAAGTATATGACCGGAAATATATTTATATTCGAATTATTATATTCATTCAATAACTAATCAAATAAGAATTAATAGTAATAATAATTTTTAAAAAAGCACTGAGCGCGGGGGACGATCCCGCGCCCCTGCGGGCCGAAGCTTTCGCGGCCGGATACATTATGATAACGCTTTATCGCTTGATGAAAGTATGTGAGAATGAATATAATAATACCAAGATAAATATATTTCCGCTTACTTTTATGAATTACAATTTATTTGGCATAGGGACGGGTGTGAGTAAAGCGCAAACAATTTTTTAGACATAAATAAGTTGCATTTTAGATTGATTATTATATTTAAATTAACGTACAAACTAATAAAATAAGCGGTCAGAGTGCGCGATCAATTTTTGGACACTAAAAGATAACTAATTAAAATAACAATGATAACTAATAAAAATAACTACAGAAGAACCTCGATTATCCGAACCAATTGGGACCGAGACTAGTTCGGGTAACAAAAAGTTCGGATAAACGAAACGTAGGTTTTTTGGGATGAGATCATAAACAACACCTTTTTACATAAAAACAGTACATACATATATATTAAAATTTGACATACGTGTTAACGTTGAAATATATATATATATATATATATATATATATATATATATATATATATATATATATATATATATATACACACACACACATACATATATATTTCAACGTTAACATGTATGTCAAATTTTAATATGTATGTATGTGCTGTTTTTATGTAAAAAGGTGTTGTTTATGATCTCATGATAACTAATAAAAATATCTACAGAAGAACCTCGATTATCCGAACCAATTGGGACCGAGACTAGTTCGGGTAACAAAAAGTTCGGATAATCGAAACGTAGGTTTTTTGGGATGAGATCATAAACAACACCTTTTTACATAAAAACAGTACATACATATATATGTAAAAAGGTGTTGTTTATGATCTCATCCCAAAAAACCTACGTTTCGATTATCCGAACTTTTTGTTACCCGAACTAGTCTCGGTCCCAATTGGTTCGGATAATCGAGGTTCTTCTGTAGTTATTTTGATTAGTTATCATTGTTATTTTAATTAGTTATCTTTTAGTGGCGAAAAATTTATCGCGCACTCTGACCGCTTATTTTATAAGTTTGTACGTTAATTTAAATATAATAATCAATCTAAAATACAAATTATTTATCGTCTAAAAAATTGTTTGCGCTTTACTCACACCCGTCCCTATGTCAAATAAATTGTAATTCATAAAAGTAAGCGGAAATATATTTATATTGGTATTATTATATTCATTCTCATATACTTTCATCAAGCGATAAAGCGTTATCATAATGTATCTGGCCGCGAAGGCTTCGGCCCGCAGGAACGCGGGATCGTCCCCCGCGCTCAGTGCTTTTTTAAAAATTATTATTACTATTAATTATTATTTGATTAGTTATTGAATGAATATAATAATGCGAATATAAATATATTTCCGCTCACATACTTTCATCAAGCGATAAGGCATTATCACAATGCTTTATCGTTTGATGAAAGTATGCTGCTTCGCCGCATATATCGCATGTCGGTACATTTTGTGAAAAGCAAAATTCTACCGGATTTTCGAAGTTTGGTAGTCTTTCTTCTTCGTACCCGCTTTTGTACCACGCATATTTGAAAAGATTTGTAAACCGTGGAGAAGAAAACTGGTTGTGTATAAGAGATTGTAATTTAACAATATTGTCTCTCAAATGCAGATTGACGTCGTAATTGTATAATATTACTGCGTCAGAAAAGTGTTTGACGAAGTTTTTCCATACACGGAAGCCATAAACTTCAAGGGGCTGTATCATTCCAGTCGTACCTGCAGGAATTACTAATTATCATATGGACTAATTGTCTACAAAACTAATGAAACTGGTGCAATATATTTACCTGCTGGAATGGTTAAAACTTTAATATATTTCCCTTGCATATCCATTTCTTTAAATGCAGTTGGACATTGACCGCTCCAAGAATCCAGAAGTATTACCGATTTTGGACCTGTATTGGGAATATATACTTCTTGGAACCATCGCTTAAAATGATTAGTCGTCAATTTTCCAGATTTCGAAGCCAATAGAAATATACTTTCAGCTCTGAACGTAGTTTGTTCCACTCGAGGACCAACTTTGCCAGTAGGTTCGTTTAGTAAAGTAAGTAAAGCTTGCCACTTGCAGAAACCAAAGGCTGTATAGTATAACTGTGTATTGTTGATGTTTTCGATTACACGACTGCCTCAATGGATTTCTGCCCTTCTTTCGCCAATGTGCGGCCTATATGTAGCTCTAAATTGAATCCACTCTGGTCAGAATTAAATGTGTTTTCAGCCCCAACGTTGGCTATGTTGACTTTCACCATTTCTATAAATTCGGTAGCTTTGTTTTGAAGTGTATCAGCGTTTAATAATTGTTGTTTTGTTACATATTTAGTAATCTTCCGTGACACAATTCCATGTTGGTTTTTGAATGTCCTTAGCCAAGAAGCGGATGCTTGGAAATTTACGGCTGGTATTTCTACAATTTCTCGTGCACGTAAAGCCCATAGTCGAAGATCTATATCATGGACAGGCAGCCTTTTGTCCAAAGCATCATTAAAATTGTTTAACGTGTAGTGAGCTATCTTTGTTAACTTTTCTTTGTAGGTGCACCCTTATTTATACTATGGGCCAACCGGTGCAACTGCGGCTCTGATTTCACCTTTTTGAATTTCGTTTAAACAGATGATAATTTTCTATTCCCATTTGCCCCGGATCTCCAGTAATCTACAGCTCTTGTCTTGTATTCGTAACTCAATTCTTCTATATCTTGGGTACATACATTTTCATCAATTTTTGGATCTAGCTATCGTTGTCCGTGCCAATCTCCTTCACTGTCATCTTCTATTGCGGCTTCTTCATGAATTTCATTTGGTGACCGAAAATCCAAAGCAGTTTCGACTTCCATTTTCATAGGTTGATCCTTCGCTTCAATGATCATGTTTTCTAGATCCTTACTGAACTGTTTTTCCTGTTTGGTGATTGGAGTGCGAGGCAAATTCATAGCACTTATCGCTATGGATAGAAGTTGAATAACATTGACCGGATTAACGTACATTTTTATTTGTATTTCGAACTCAAAATGTATGGCTGGCTTCTCCGTCGTAACTGCAGCAATAATGATCGTTGATAAATTTATGTGACTTGAAACCCAATTGATAAATACACACGAAAAAAACAACGACGACACAAGCTATTACCAGAACTGCTATTAATCTTTAATAAGGCGATTTCAAGGTTAGCATGAGAGCCGCTCTTTGCACCGTAGTCGCTCTTTGCGAAGATTTATTTCTTTCGTTCATTGATTCCGCTGTTTGTGAAATTAAAGTTAAAGATAAAAATTAAATTATGCTTCGTTATAAGCTGATAAAAATGTTTGCATAATTCTGTTCATGAGTTGCAGCGGCAACCCCAAAACGCTGTAACCTCTGCAGATAATGCCTTCGATACGGTGAGCGGAGTGGAATTTCTTCGTATATATACAATTGTAATCCAGTTGCTTTCCGAAGCACGAAGTCAGTCCGTGATTGCGAGTCCATATGAGTGGGAAACTGAAGAGTATTTTTTCACAAGTAATTCACGAATTATTGCAATAAACAACACGCCATTTGTTGCTGTACTCATCATTATCATCATGAACGTCTAGTAGTCGAAAAATACAACATTTTTTCCGTTCGAACTTTATTTTTATTTCGACAACGAGAAAATGTGTATCGACTATTTTGATTGATTGTACTTTATTTGTAACCCATTTTTATTTCTAGAAATGTTCGTCCATGCCGCACGGTACGAACTTTGAACGTTATTGCTGTACTCATCATTATCATCATGAACGTCTAGTAGTCGAAGAATACAACATTTTTTCCTATCGAACTTTATTTTTATTTCGGCTCGTTCACAAGCTATAGAAAGAACGAAGTTGTTAAGGGTGCGTTGACCCCTTAAGAGTGTCGTTCCGCCAAAACGAGAAAATGTGTATTGACTCTTTTGACTGATTTTACTTTCTTCGTAACCCATTTTTATTTCTACAAATTTTTGTCCATGTCGCACGGTACGAACTTTGAACGTTTGCCTTTCGAGAGGGGGACCGTTGGGGGGGGAGGGGCTGGAATGTTACAAATATGAAATTGCGTCATAACACGAACGTATATTGACGTGAATTTAGACCGAAATGACAAAAGGCTAGCTGATAATACGATGCTCTCGGCAAAAAAATCGACGGGCAGTTTCAACCCCTTAATTGTGAGATATCGGAAAAAGAAAAAATCCCTATCCGCACTTTTCCATTCTCTACATGTATGCAAATTTACATCCCAATCGATTAAAAATTCTCGGAGATACGGTTGAAAAAATTGCATTTTTGCAATAAACAATATGAAATTTGTTGCTATCTGCATCGTTCCCATCTCCAATGTATAGTACACGAAAAAATAAACATTGTTGCAATTGGAAGTTTTTCCATATCTTGTACCGTTAAAACGTTATCGACGAAAAACGAAAAACACCCCAATTTTCGAGGGTGCTTTTCAACCCTTAAAAATCGGGTTCCGCCGATATAAAAAAATAAGTGTCGCCTATTTTTACCCATTCTACAAGCATGCCAAATTTTATAGAAATCGGAGACATCGACCTCGCAACGTTTCCTTGTCAGATTGTTTTTTCTCTCGAAGCCTTCGTTTCGACTTGGCCGCACATGAACGTGCTCAGCGTCCATGGGTTGGTGTAGCTGCCGAAGGCGCGGTCGGGAAACTTCGACCGTGCTCGGCTCGTTCCGAAGATGTCGGAGCAACGGTCTTACACAGGAAGACTAGAGATAAGGAGTACGAACCCCGTGTCGTTGAAACGTCCGCAAAAGCGAGGACGAGAAGGGAGGCGCTGCTCTCCTACCGCACCGAAGTAAAGGCAGCAACAAACCAGTGCCGTACGATATGCAAATAGCACCCTTTGCTATTTCATATGAAGCGATCATTTCATCAAATTAATTGTACAACCAGTTGGTGAAGGCAATTTCTATATAGATAGACAAAATTCTTATACATAGATTGTTTTGGAGAATACCAAAATACAGAAATTAAGTCAGACTTTTTCGTTGCGGAAACCGTAACAAACAAAATTTATCTATAGACACAAGAAAATTCATAAGAATTTTTAATCCAGACAAAAGTTTTACAAATTATCACATTTCATATTTACACATTATGATACGTTGTACAGATAAATAATAATAATGAAATACCGATATTAAGTCAATGTTTTTTTTTTCGTTGCGGAAGCAGTAAAAACATGTATTTATAGACACAAGAAAATTCATAAGAATTTTGAATTGAAACAAACGATTTACAAACTATCACACATCATATTTGCATATTATGACACGCTGTACAGATAAAGAATAATAATGAAATACAGGAATTAAATCAATATGTTTTTTTTTTCGTTGCGGAAACCGTAGCAAATAAAGTTTATTTATAGACACAAGAAAATTCATAAGAGTTTTGCATCCAGACAAATTTTCACAAATGATCACACATTATATTCACACATTGTGATACGCTGTACAGATAAATCGATCTTACAGTTTTTATTTTTTCCTATTGTCTTTCGTTTTAATTTCCCTTGCGTGATTATTTTCGTTGAGCGATCGCGCTAGAAAATGTCCTCTCATGACGAGATAATAGATTATAACTCTCTTCGTGAGCTC
Source organism: Ophion obscuratus (assembly GCA_964007375.1). NCBI lineage: Eukaryota > Metazoa > Arthropoda > Insecta > Hymenoptera > Ichneumonidae > Ophion > Ophion obscuratus. Next base: position 57,100,343 of record OZ023312.1, read on the forward strand.
TTCGTTGCGTGCTTGGCATCCCACGTACAGCAAATTTTTTTAAGTTCGAAACTTTGTCGAGAATTTGATGGAGAGTGTTGATTTTAACGTCAGTTCTCGATCGATCGCTGCACTCCAAGTTTGTCTCGCGTTCGGGTACTGAAAGCAACAATTCAAACAATATTACAAGCATTTATTTAACTTGACTTTCTTTGAAAATAGAAAATCGCTATTTCACCCACTCACCCAGTCACTTCGCTTTTTCACGCCGACAATAAACAAAATGTTTTTATTTTGCATTAAACAAAACGTGCACGAGATAAAACGTGCAGTATATGAAAAAATCCATATATTGCACGTTTTGCCTCATCAACGGGACCTTGCTCCGTGTCTCGCGCTTGTGATAATTTTTATTTCACTCGGTACGATTATGGTACGATAAAACGAAACTATCCTTTTTATGAATGTAAGTACTATTTTTCTTACCTACGATTGATTTTTTCCGCCGCAGATCACTAAACATATTTTATACCGAGACACAATTATTTTTATTACATCTAACACAATTCCCAAAATTGGTTAACCCGAACACGCCTTATGCCAACACGGACGACGAGCGGGAATCATCGATGACACATGACGTCGGTTGTGTTCATGTCGCGTAGTTCACTTTGGTGCGGTCATGCACTAGCGACGCACGCCGTGAAAACACTAACTACTAAAATCCACAGTTTCACAGACGCTTTTGGATCCGGCTCGCCACAGGCGTTCGAACTCCTTACCTCTAGTCTTCCTGGTCTTACATATAGGTCTTGAAACTCTGGTGGTGGGGGTTTGTCCTCGGATTGAAGCATCGGCCGTTTCGCCTAGTGACCACGAGTGTCGCTGCGATAGAGTGATGCAGGCTGTGCGAGAGAGATGGAAATCGAATATTGACTCATAGGAACCTAACCTAGCTGTACAATTGGCTGGTGTAGGCAAATGATGATATTCAATTTAAAAAATTCATGATGGACCTAAATACAATTAAAAGTAACTTTATCGTAAACCTGAAAAAAACCAAAAGACTATAGTTATCCAAGTGGGTACAATGAATATGAATGTTTTTTATATAGGTGTCAATGTGAGCTCGTGTTGGTCGAGGGGTTCGGTGCAAGCTTCGTAATGCTGCTTTCAGGGGTTCGATCCCTGCGCGCTCGGTTTTTTAAAAACATGTTTTAGCTTTTGTAAAAAAATAGGCTTTACGCGTTGTTTTAATTGACCGGTAAATAAGTGGCAACTATTCCAGACCGAAGTGGAATCCAGACTCAAACACTTGCAGCATGTATTGCTTGAAAATGAAACAAATACTTAAGAAACAGTGCTTCTTTTGCAATTCTTTATTTCCTCTTCGAAAAATTTTAATTCATGTCCCAATAAACATTTTCAATAATGTCTACTTTGCTGTTTCCGAAACGGTGTGCGTTGGGAAATTTAAAAAACACCTCTTTTCCGACCTTTAAGCGAAGGACTCTCGAGTAGGATAAATGAAAGTAATTCACAAACTTTGTTTTATGTTTTCCAGCATGAAAAGTATTATTTCGAGTTTTACTTGCACAGCCTTTTCGGCTTTTTACAAGGCTCCGCTTATATGTCCACCGTTCTACACTTGTTCTTTCTCTCCATCATCCCCCCTCCCCATTGCGGCCGCAGCCGACTTCCCCCTCTGTATTATATTCATCATGACATTTCTGTCATGGGTATAGGGAAACTGCGGAAAACCTATACCAATACAGCCGGTCAAGAGTTCGCTTCCCAGCCTCGGAGCTAGTCGCGTTTCGTCGAGAAATAGCTCACAGGCTACAGTCATACCCATCCGACACACACGTACCGGTCCGTGTGCGCGACATCTGTGTACAACTGGAGCTACGTCACGCCTGTTTTTATTTCTCGACGAAACTACGAGGCGGTGATTCGAACCCGCGACCTCCCGATGTGTTGATTTCAGAGGCAAGCACTCTAACCACTAGACCAACACATCGGTTCAGCATGAAAAGTATTTATTGTAATGATCCCAATAATTTTTCATTTTTTTTCAGGTTCCCGGCTTCACCGCCTGTTTCGACCATTCTCGATGAATATATTTCGGTTCGAAATGATTTTCGCACACAACGTGTTCCGGCTCTAATTTCCCAACTCCCGGTATCGCGGCCTCCCATTTTTTTAATTGCGCCGAGTCTCTCGGCACCCGAAACACTGAGCATTTTGATTTTTCACTCCGAGAGCCTGTTTTGCACGTTGGCACAATACACCATTTAGTCATTTTTCACTATCACCGCTTTTACAAGTTGACAAATAGAGCACGTCCCGTGTGGTCGCGTGAACCAGCGCTTATGTTGGGTTTTGTTTACTTTTGAAATCTATTTCCGTCTCTCTCACACAGCCTGCATCACTCTATAGTAGCGATCCTCATGGTCACGAGTTGAAACAGTCGGTGCTTCAATAACAGGCCATCCCCCACCACTGAAATTTTGAGCGAGTTTCAAGACCTGTATGTAAGACCGTGCTGTTAACATTGGAATCTGCAAGAGAGCGAGCGAGACGCGAAATCGCCTCAACCGTAGTTGGCTCGAGCATAGGAAGAGGTGGAGCTGGGTGGAGGCGAGCGCGCCTGCGGATGTGTCCGTGCACATCGATACAGGCAGCGCTTTAGGTGGTTGGGGGAATAACTACGAAACTCCCCGAAGAAATCTTGCCAAATCGCCTCATAAGGCTGGGAATACACGTCCGATTTTTTCTTTCCGACAATCCGATCCGCCAGTCGGATCCGACTATCGGAAGGCGCTCGTGCCATACATTTGTTTGAGCATGCAATACACATCCGATCCGACTATCGGAACTCGGATCCGACTATCGGATCGGATGTGTATTGCATGCTCAAGCAAATGTATGGCACGAGCGCCTTCCGATAGTCGGATCCGACTGTCGGATCGGATTGTCGGAAAGAAAAAATCGGACGTGTATTCCCAGCCTAAGACCTGTTGTTTAATGTAATATCTGTTCTTTGCTATAGGAAAGGATTCCAATTTTCGTATGGTGGACCACGGTCTTACATACAGGTCGGGAAACTCCTAGGGTGGGGAGTGACTAGATAATGAGGCAAACAGGCAGTTCTCGCTTTTGCCACCCGAAGCGCTAGTAGGTAGAAGTTAGTCAATCAAACGCAGGTCCGAACAGCTGTGCAAAGACGCAGATTGGTCGATATCACGGTCTTACATACAGGTCTGACAACGGCGGTAGTGGGGGTAGGCACCCTTAGCGGTTCTGTTTTTTATTCCGATTTCTGCCGCTTGGTGCGTGACGGCAAGTGGAAGTAGTGGTGCAACGAAAAAAGAAATAGCTCTTCTGTCCTTTTCCCTCCTGAAAGCAACGCATGCGCCGTTTGCCCTAAATTAATTTACCGTATTGTCGTGTAAACTGCATAATATACGAAACCAATTAAAAAAATGTGTTGATTAAAAAAAAGATGACGACTTTCATCTAAAAAAAACTGAAAACTTATTGAATACATTAGTTCATACATTAGTTCATACCATATTAGCACATATTACGACCATTTACGTCCTTTTTTCTCCAATGTCTCACAATACATCGTTCTTCGAAATGTTTTTCGCACACGTACTGAGACTCTTTCAGTCTCGGAATAGCATCGAGCCATTTTTTGTATCGTTCGACGTTTCTGGGCACGCGAAACACGGAGCATTGCTGCTTAAAATTGTTGTACCCCGTTATACAATTGCGAACCGCGCAACCCTTAGCCATTTTGCATTTTTTTCGCAAACACTAGCAACCAAAAATCACACATATGCGTAAAAACACGATAAAAAATGTATCACGGTAAACCGCGTAGAACCTTCTGGTATATGGTCGCAAATACAGGTTATTCCGACAATCGCGCCACAAAAACATACGTAAACACCTTGGGCCCATTCGCTGGTAAGAGGTAAGGGGGAAACTACTTCCCCTTCCCTAGCAGATTGGGAGACCGAAAAAAACGTCGGTCATCGATCACGGTCATTTTCTGCCGTTTTTGAACCGGAAAAAGTGACCGAGCAGTGACCGAACAACGTTTTTTTTGAGGTTAGTCACTTGACCGGTTTTTTTCGGCTTTCGTTCACTGAAATAAATTTAGGTTAGTCACTTGACCGTTTTTTTTTTGGTTTTCGGCCACTGGAATAAAAGTTAGGTTAGTCACTTGACCGGTTTTTTTTCGGTTTGCGGTCACGGGGGCGTTTCAGTTACTGACCGCAGTAGTGACCGGCAGGGTGTCAGTTCTGCACAGTGCAGTTCGACACCGAGTCAGTCCGCCAGTTCAACTCTCCACTGTTCAATTCGACGAAGCGGGCAGTTCGACACAGAGCCAAGTCGACGGCCGTAGCAGCTCGACATTTCCCCGATGCTCGCGTATCCCCACTCTTCAGATTCGGGCCGGGCGATTCGCTGTCCTGTGTCAGTTCGACACCGAGTTCTCCCTACACAGCGTAGCGTGCTCAACTTACATTTCCTAGCGGCTGTACTTTTTTCGAACCACCCATACCCGGGAACGAGAAATATACGAGCACAATGTTTTCGCATGTACCGACTACCCGCTCTGTCAGTTCTCTAGTTTATCGACAGATTTTGAATGGAAATTTCACGAGCGGCATTTTGTTATAACTTTATTCTTTAATAATGCCATGAACATATATTTAGTCTCTTAAAATTTTAATTCTTCCATAATTCGGGAAAAAGCGTCATTTTTGAGTACTTGAGAATAACGATAAGCAATACTAAGAGAACTGAAAACTTATATAATAATTGTGTGAAAGAAAAGCTGGTGGCCTCGTACAGTTAGACAGTTTTTCGTTGCCGTTGCATGGCCCCCGCATTTTTGCCATCGAAATTTGGAGTATATTCTGAGGTATAAAAAATCATATTTTCTGAAAATTTCATCCCCGTCAACGCAATGGTTTTAGAAAAATGATTTTTTTTAATATAAAAAAAATTCCGGAAACGGTTCAGTGGATCGATTTGACTTTTTTTGGTCCTTGTTATGATCAAACGTGTTACGAAATAAAATTATAGAACATCTTGCGAAAGATTAAGGTTTAAAAAAAATTATGTTCCTTGTTTTATTTTTATTTTTTTACTAAATTCACTTGGGGTCCAATAACGAAATTTTTTTCATGTAATTTTTGGGCACCTCATTAGATTATATAATCTTTTTAAAATGATTGGTTTTGTGCGCCACAGTGAAAAAAAAGAAACAGACTTTATTGATATATTTTCGTTATATATCTATATAACTAAAATATATCAATAAAGTGTGTTTCTTTTCGTCGTTTATATAAATAAATATTTATATAAACAGTACGTCAACAAAAAATATCGAAAATATGCTTTTTTATGGCAAATTAACCTTCCACCCCCCCTCCCTCAATGATTCTGCGCTTTTCAACACAGCGTATTCATGTTATACGATGATTCAATTTTTTCATATATTGCAGACGACATGTCACACATTAATGAAAAATAAATATATCCGACATGCACTGTTCTTTGGCATTAAGTATTGGAACAACATGGATAATAATAATGTGGACGTTTCAATCTGTAATGAAAGGAACATATATGAGGAACATTGACAACAATATTATTTCCAATCATTTCATGATATTAACCCTCAGGGTACGGACTGGGTTACCGTAACCCGAGCGAAATTTGAAAGAAGCGAAAAAATTTCAAGACCCGTTCACATTTTTCATTATAATTTTTTTTCAATCAGTTAAATGATTAATCTGACAATTCTATCATATTTTTGAGACAATTTCACACAAAATGAAAAAAAAATTTATTCAAATTGACAAAGTACAGCTCGATATACACCCAATCAAAGTCGCCGGGTTAGGCTAACCCATGTCCGTACTGAACGTAACTTTTTTATAGTCCGTACCCTGAGGGTTAATTTCTTATAACTGCATATGCTTTTTTCAGCGATATTTTTGACGATTAAAAAGTTGATTATAAAATTTGGACTTTGCACAATGATTTTTACGAATAAACCAAGAGCCACAAGAAAAGAAATTCAGAACAAAATTAAACATCCTCTTGAAGAACATTATCCTATATTCAACGGCAACGAAAAACTGTCCAACTGTACGAGGCCACCTGCTTTTCTTTCACACAATTATTATATAAGTTTTCAGTTCTCTTAGTATTGCTTATCGTTATTCTCAAGTACTCAAAAATGACGCTTTTTCCCGAATTATGGAAGAATTAAAATTTTAAGAGACTAAATATATGTTCGTGGCATTATTAAAGAATACAGTTATAACAAAATGCCGCTCGTGAAATTTCCATTCAAAATCTGTCGATAAACTAGAGAACTGACAGAGCGGGTAGTCGGTACATGCGAAAACATTGTACTCGTATATTTCTCGTTCCCGGGTATGGGTGATTCGAAAAAAGTACAGCCGCTAGGAAATGTAAGTTGAGCACGCTCCGCTGTGTAGGGAGAACTCGGTGTCGAACTGACACAGGGCAGCGAATCGTCCGGCCCGAATCTGAAGAGTGGGGATACGCGAGCGTCGGGGAAATGTCGAGCTGCTACGGCCGTCGACTTGGCTCTGTGTCGAACTGCCCGCTTCGTCGAATTGAACAGTGGAGAGTTGAACTGGCGGACTGACTCGGTGTCGAACTGCACTGTGCAGAACTGACACCCTGCCTAGTGACCGAAGGCGAACCGAAGTGCATGGGGCAGAGAGGGGGTCCTACTGGAACGCTATTGGAAATATAATAATAGAAACTCATACACAAAAACATCAGTGAATTTGATCGTTTTTTTAAATATTCTGAAATAAACCAAACAACAATAACATTTTTGTATCCATTTAATACTCATCCTCTTCCTCCTGTTCCTCTTCGTCGGAGTCGGTTTCCATGTCGGAACTTCTTTCTTCTTCTTGTCTCTTTTTGGCCTCTGTCCTTTGTTCTTAGCACCTTCGCTCGGTATCTTTCGCTCTTTAATTTAATGGATAACCACTCGCGTACTTTGGCTGCCGTTAGCCTCTCCTGTTGATTTAGACGATGGCAATGTTGAAGTTTCCGGCGTGCAACTGTAACATAAACACGACATTGTAATTTTTTTGTAACAAGGTAAATCGTAGCCTATTTAGAAATATAGCCTGCTACGCTCGAATTCTTTATTATTTGAGATCATTTACCGTATAGACCCTCTATCACTCTGTCGCTCACAACCCGATAGCCCTCGCGTCCCAACGTCCGTTTAACTATGAGTGTGAATCGTTGATTCCGGGACCACAACCCTTCTACCAGCCCACACGACATATATACGTAGTTATTGAAAAGAACTCGTCAAATGTGTCATGCAGCGTTCAATATGGCTGCGCATAAAGTGACGTTGTGGCGCCCTCGCCGCGCCGAAACACGATCAGCGGCGCCACAACGCGGCCGCACAGAAGGAAGCAAATGCTAGTCGCCCGAGAAGACTAAGATTCCCCCTCTCTTGCGAGAGAAAAGGAACGAGCCTCCTAGTCCACGGTCTTACATACAGGCACGGTCGTATATACAGGTCTGGGCACTCTGTTGAAAAATGCGCGACGGTCGTATGGATGTGTGGCCTAACCTCGTTTTGGCGGGGTGATTTCGAGTGTATCGTAGCCACGGTTTTTATTCAATACGGAATAACAAAAGATGAAGTGTCTATATATTGCGATGCCGAAGCGGTGCATGATTCCGGGATGCACAAGTGGATACATAAATAACCCGGAGCACGTCTCATTATTTAAAATTCCCAATGATGACTACTGATATTTTCTACTACTTTTCTACTACTACTACTAATGAAAGGAATGCGTGCTACACGTAAATTTCGAATGTTTTTCTTTTTCGTAAATGAAAAAAATGTAATTGGATTGAGCGATAGTTAAATCGGCATATCCATGTCAAAGACGATGAGTATCATTAACTAATGGCTCATCGCTCATATTTTCCGATTATACTTTTAGTTTTTGTGTTCGGCTAATTATTTAGGATGTATTAATTTTTCATTACAGACACGTGAAGGGAAAGACAATTCGCATACGCGCATACATCGCGCTCTGTCGCACATGCCTCCGAGATAGTAGCGGTCCACGCTTTTGCGGCCAGTTCCGCAAAGAGAGGCGTCAAATAGAGGCACGCTTTGGGGTATACGGAATATACGGGAGTGCCCAGACCTGTATATACGATCGTGCATACAGGTCTGGAAACTCCGTTAGTTCACATGATTCCTTTGCCGAAGTTCGCCGCGAGAGGCGCTGCAATAGAAGAGTCAGTGTGTGAGAGAGACAACAATACTCACTCTCACTCACCAATGCTTGAAAGCAGTACTTAACGGAGTTACTATACTTGCCAATATTTATACGCATACGTATTCATCATCTGTTGTTTTTCCTAACATTGGAGATAGCATTTTATATTACAGCGCAAATATAATTTCGCGTTTATCAATCGTCTAATAACAATTATTCATCCCTTAGAATTTAAATAATGGCGTCTTATAATGGCAATAAGGAAGATTTTTGGTCTTCATCGATCTGCAGGGGGGGGGGGGGTGGAATGTACAAAATAACGAAAAAACCAAACCTTTATTTAATTTTTGTTGATCGTTCGTTCATTGATTTGTCAATTTAGACATCTTTTTTTTACGAGGAATTTTTTCTTTCTTCATATTTTCTTGAAAGGCGTTTTGCCTCATGCGCAACCTAATGTAATAAATAATCGCGTATAATAAGATATCCGTACCATGTTTTTCACATGGAAAGGATAACTTGATCCCGTTAATACATGTTCGAGTGTTAAATCAAACACTGTAACCTTTGAGAAATGCTTCGCAAAACACGTTTCAACGTAGTGTATTAGATTAAAGAATTTTCAATTGGCATGGATTAACCCGCCACGAGATTTCATATCCACCAATTTAGAAAGAGCAAGTGAGCTATTAGATCTCAAGCAGACCCTTTCGCGACAGATGACACACGCATCATATCTCTTCAGAACTTGCTGGCATAAGTACCCTGAAAGTATGCACGTTATGGTTTTATTAATTTATTGACAAACACAGAACATAAACACTGCGAAGTGCGAAAAATTGCATTCAAATCTAAGATTCTATTTAAATTTAACTTACGTCCCAGTAAAAAGGAACGCATCAAACGTGATAGACATAAAACCGATAATGTTAGATAAATATATATTATTTAAATTATCACCTGAAATTAATAGTAGCGAAAGAATTGAAAACAATTCTTTGTACTGGGATGATGATTTCGACGATTCTACCATCGTGCTCTGAGAGTTGTTAGTTTATTCTACGGCTACCTACGTTGAGTTAATAAGAAGCCTGCTTCATGAAAAACTAGTTGAAATAAAAAACCTGTCGTGTAATAAACTATACAGTCTATTGCCAGAGGAAGGGTATAATCGTAATCGACAGAGTACTCGATGGCATCGTCGGTCTCCCATTCGCCTTTATCTGAAACGGCGTCTAGTTTTTGTCGAACTTCGTCACGATACTTGACTATTTTGGGTTCCTATTTTTCGCCACTCAAAGCTTTCAAATCGCTTAGCGATATCAAAATCTGCGGCTCAGGTCGTTCTGTAATGGTACAATTACCATATTTTGGAGGCTTAATCACGCTATATACTGATAGCAGTTTATATAGCTGCAAAACATTAACAGTTTCACTTTTAGGCTTCTGTAAGCCTTATTGCACTCCGGTACTACGCAAAACTTCGGCATTACTTCGCGGTTACTCGACGACCATATTCATGTAATGAGCTCAATAAACTTAGCCGCCGACTATGAAAATATCGAATTCTTTTCCATGCCAATCGACTGTTAGTTGTTTGTTAGTGTTTGCTAGACAAAATCCAGCGTTTGTTAGACGTTATTTATTTAATAATACGAAAAACAAATTTTATGTCAAAGTTAGCTGCAGGAAAATGCTTTTCTAATAATTTCGAACTTTTTTTCGTAACCAATCGTTTGTTAGTGTTTGTTAGACAAAATCCAGCGTTTGTTAGACTTTATTTATTTAAAAATACAAAAAACAAATTTCATGTCAAAGTTAGCCGCAGGAAAACGCTTTCCTAATGATTTCGAACTTTTCTTGTTAACCAATCGTTTGTTATTGATTGTTAGTCGATTTTTATCGTTTGTTAGAGCTTAATTTTGACTTTATCGTTAAAAAACTTGCAAGCCACGTGAAGTTGGCTGCAAGCCACGTGAAGTTGGTTGCAAGCCACGTGCAGTTGGCCGCATTGCCACGACGGCTGAGCAGGGTATTAGTGTTTGTTAGACAAAATCCAGCGTTTGTTAGACTTTATTTATTTAAAAATACGAGAAACAAATTTAATGTCAAAGTTAGCCGCAGGAAAATGGTTTTGTAATGATTTCGAACTTTTCTTCGTAACCAATCGTTTGTTAGTGATTGTTAGTCGATTTTTATCGTTTGTTAGAGCTTAATTTTGACTTTATCGTTAAAAAACTTTTCACTCCCATGGCACGCTGCAAGCCACGTGAAGGTGGCCCCATTGCGACGACGGCTGAGCAGGGGTTTGTACATGTAATTCCTCAATTTCAGCAAAATGCTGATTATTTCAATCTACTCGATTGTTAGTCGTTTGTTAGTGTTTGTTAGACAAATTCCAGCGTTTGTTAGACTTTATTTATTTGAAAATACGAAAAACAAATTTCATGTCATTGTTAGCCGCAGGAAAATACTTTTCTAATGATTTCGAACTTTTTTTCATAACCAATCGTTTGTTAGTGATTGTTAGTCGATTTTTATCGTTTGTTAGAGCTTCATTTTCACTTCATCGTTAAAAAAACTTTTCACTCCCATAGCACGCCGAAAGTCACGTGAAGTTGGCTGCAAGCCACGTGAAGTTGGCCGAATTGCCACGACGGCTGGCAGGGCTTTGTACACAAAACTCCTCAATTTCAGCAAAATGCTGATTATTTCAATCCTACTCGATTGTTAGTCGTTTGTTAGTGTTTGTTAGACAAATTCCAGCGTTTGTTAGACTTTATTTATTTGAAAATACGAAAAACAACTTTCATGTCATTATTAGCCGCAGAAAAATGCTTTTCTAATAATTTCGAACTTTTTTTCATAACCAATCGTTTGTTAGTGATTGTTAGTCGATTTTTATCGTTTGTTAGAGCTTCATTTTCACTTTATCGTTAAAAAAACTTTTCACTCCCATGGCACACCGAAAGCTACGTGAAGTTGGCCGCATTGCCACGACGGCTGAGCAGGGCTTTGTACATGAAACTCCTCAATTTCAGCAAAATGCTGATTATTTAAATCCTATTCGATTGTTAGTTGTTTGTTAGTGTTTGTTAGACAAAATCCAGTGTTTGCTAGACTTTATTTATTTAAAAATACGAAAAACAAATTTCATGTCAGAGTTAGCCGCACGAAAATGCTTTTCTAATGATTTCGAACTTTTTTTCGTAACCAATCGTTTGTTAGTGATTGTTAGTCGATTTTTATCGTTTGTTAGAACTTAATTTTGACTTTATCGTGAAAAAACTTTTCACTCCCATGGCACGCTGCAAGCCACGTGAAGTTGGCCCCATTGCGACGACGGCTGAGCAGGGTAATTGTACATGTAATTCCTCAATTTCAGCAAAATGCTGATTATTTCAATCCTACTCGATTGTTAGTCGTTTGTTAGTGTTTGTTAGACAATATCCAGCGTTTGTTAGATTTTATTTATTTAAAAATACGAAAAAATTTCATGTCCAAGTTTATGCAAAGTTTATGCTTTGCTAATGATTTCGAATTTTTCTTCGTAACTAATCGTTTGTATGTGATTGTAAGTCGATTTTTATCGTTTGTTAGAGCTGCATGTACGTTGAGCGGCCATCTACTCTATCGACGACTCCTCGGCGTGGAGGCGAGGACTCCCGAGAACCGAGAGTACACCACGTGGAGTACACTTGTCTATTATTTATATGAAGTGAATACTCAGTGCATAGGATATTATAACGTATACAGTAGAACCTCGATTATCCGAACCTCGATCATCCGAACCCTCAATTATCCGAACGATGACTTAGTTTATCCGAACTCTCAATTATCCGAACGTTGACGCGAAAGATACATTGTTGCTCGCTGCCACCGCCGTGAGCAACAATGAGCAACCCAACGCAACTTCTCGTTCTCAAACGGCTGCGAGACTTAGCCGCTCAAAAACGCGTTACTGCCGTTCGTCAATTAAAAATGGGCGATTTTATTTAAAAAGATAAAAAAAAGCATTCAACTTTTTTCAGGTGTTTCAAATACATACATACAGACACACACACACACACATATTAATTATTCTATTAATTGTAATTTGTTAATTAACTAAACAATTATATATATATATATATATATATATATATATATATATATATAAGTCACGAAATCAGAGATTTGATAAAGTCGAGGAAAGGTGGAGCAATCACGACATGTGAAGTTGCAGTAAATAACTGTAATTAAAATTCACAAAGTTACAAAATGACGTTTACACTAGCATGGTATCACATTAACTTCTATTACAGTCTTATATTACATTAACTTTAGCATCGCACCTGAATCAACACAATCGTCGGTATCTCGTAGTATTATGCCGTATGACGACTAACGCGCGAATGTCTCGCTCCCTGTGCCCTGTCTCTACTCGACGTCTCCTTTAGTCGTGTACATAACAGATCCGTGATGTACACGACTGGGAGACTGAGTTTGATAAGGTTTCAAACTTACATACATATATTTCAACATTAACATTTATGTCAAATTTTAATATATATGTATGTACTGTTTTTATATCCAAAGGTGTTGTTTATGATCTCGTCCCAAAAAACCCACGTTTCGATTATCCGAACTAGTCTCGGTCCCAATTGGTTCGGATAATCGAGGTTCTACTGTATGTATAATGTAGTGCATGCTCGTACTTTTTTCTTTACAATATTTTAATTTCATTTTGTTTACAAAGCAGCAGCAGAAGCGTAGAACACATATCTGGCATACATATATACATGCACATCACATATACGACATAAAATGAAGCTCGTACGTTCTTTTGCTCTTTTAAATAAAATAGTAACTTTCGTACCACATAAACGAAATGTTACAAACGTTGAGATTATTAATGTAAAAAAGAAAAAAAATTCGTTCACATACAAGTTGATAAATTAAATATTTTGAGGTTATACATATATACTGTAACGTGCTACACGAAACAGCAATAATTGCAAGAAAACAATGTATATTTCTTTGCATTCTTGTCAACATTAAATAATGATTTCCTTTCTCATTTACAGATGGAAAGCCAGATGAAACAGCAGGCGCAACTGTTTTCAGCGGTGACGATTTCGTGAAAGAACATTTGTGAATAAATTTCTGTTTAAATATTCCCAATCACTCATGTTCCTCTATAGGAGTTTTATTTATTATATCACTCACTCTTCAGGCACCCCACCGATTTTTATTGCAGTGACCGAAAACGGAAAAGAAATGGTCAAGTGACTAACCTAACTTTTCCTTCAGTGTCCGAAAACCGAAAACAAAACCAGTCAAGTGACTAACCTCACTTTTGTTATAGTGACCGAAATCCGAAAAAAAACGGTCAAGTGACTAACCTCAAAAAAACAGTTTAGTCACTTTTTTCGGTTCAAAAAGGGCAGAAAATGACCGTGACCGAAATAGGGTCATTTTGACCAATTTTTGGTCTTTTTTCGGTCTCCCAATCCACTAGGGTTGTTAGTAGCGACGCGTAGCAGCGCCTAGTGAATCGAAAAGTGGAGCCGATAAGCGTGCCTACCCCCACCACGAAAATTTAGCTTCATTGCAAGACCTGTATGTGAGACCGTGGTCGAAATAAACATAGTCTGTTCGGTTTAGCTCACGGACTTATAAGCAGGTCTGGGCACAGAGGCTAAAATCTTGTGATACGAAGTGAGGCCAATTGAGTTCCAAATTCCGTCGGAACTTGGAATTCGTCGGAGCGGCCGATTTGCTTATATACTAGTGTTGTTGTGTTTGCTAGTATATTGTGTATAACCTCGTCGCTACCTTACCACACCGTACACCGACGGCCAATAGAAGTGGAAATGTTTATTTTATTTGAAGTGTCTTTTATTGAAGTGAACCGATAATTCAAGTGAATTGATAATTGAAGTCAAAATTTTGCAATGCCTGAAAGATCCTATATAGCGTGAAAAATGGGTGAAGGCAGTATCGACACTCATAAATGAATTAAAAACAACAACATGCGAGAAGCATTTTAATCAATCCGAAATTGTGCGCCACTTCATCCATAAAGACGGAGATGGACAAATTATCACACAAGTAAGTTTCTATGATGAATGCTATATGTAATTATGTAAAGGATGTATTCTTATTACAACCATAAAGACAGTACGCATGTGCTAGTATATCACTCTCTGTCCCACAATCGGCCGCTCCGATACTAGCAGGGGGCTGACACTGGTAGATAAATGCCGTTCGCAAAATGTCCTTACCGCACTGTGGCGCTAGTAGTCGTGCGACAGGCATGAATATATATGTAGGTTGCAACGGTGTTTCGAACATTTTACATGAATAAAAGTCTAGTGTGAATAACTTTATAAAAACCATTATTCGCGTGTATGATGGATTCTGTTATAGTTGTAACAGCTCGTACTGTTATCGCAATAACGATAACAGCAGGAAAGGAAAGTATCGAATCGTTCAGCTGATCGGAGTATTTAGAGCCCGAGGCTGTCATGTAACAACTAACGCTAGGTAGTGGCGATTTTTAAAACTAAAAAGCCGGGACAAAACGCGTTTTCGTTTATGGTACAGGTATAGTAGGCCAGTGTCAGGGGGCTGGATACTAGCGATCCAAGTAGTGTGGCCCGTTTCGGAACTTAAATGGCCTCACTTTTTGTCACACGACGGCCTATGCAAAGTATATGGAAGAGCCCAGACCTGTTTATAAGACCATGGTTTAGCTACACACTACAATTTCAATAGATACAGTAATAGAAAGTCCTCAGAAGGCGTAAGAAGTGTAGAAAAGTGTAGCCAAAACGTACAGACCCAATATTTGTAAGAGTGATCTAAATGGAAAATGTTTGGATATTTTTTCACTCCCGAACTCCCGGGCAGAATGAGAATTATTATTTCAGTAGACTGTATTTCTCGTATGTTCGAACTTCTGTAATATTTTTATTTGGTCTCTCGCCATTTGAGTAGATGTGGTATGAACAAATTTGTGCGGTCTAAATTTTTGTTCCTTATAATTAATGTTTATTCTTAGTATATTGCATTGCTTGTTTGTTTCTACAACTTTTATTTTTGCTTTTGCTTTTTTAACAATGTTAATAAGAACCTGAAAATAGATAAAATGGAAGAGGAATATAAAAAAATGAACGCATTGTGTATGTTTAAAAGCCACCGTTTTTAGTGACTTGTCAGTTTGGCGAGTTTGTTGTTTACAAAACATTGTTTTTGCTGTTTTTGGTTTTGTTGATAGGCGAACTGGTGCATCCGCAATCGAATATAATAAAATATAGCAAAGGATAAGGCCGTGCTCACACTATGCGGCTCTACCGAAGCGTTTCAAGTAGTTTAGATGTATAGAAACGTTGTGAACACGTGTACTGGCTGTCAGGAGGTTATTTTTCCATTGCTGTATATCTATATCCACAAGACTACTTATACTTGACAGCGCTTCCAGTGGATAAATGAGGATTTTTACCTCACAAGGAACATCCCTCAGGTGTCCGCCTCCGATTTTGTCGAAACTCATATATGTGATAGAGCATCGAAAACTTTGAGACACGTATTTTTTTTATCGGCGGAAAAACGGATTTAAGGGGGGAAACCGCCCCTCAAAGAAAGGCGTCTCGAGGGGTGATTTTGCAATTTCACCCAGAAGCAATCCACCGATCTGAATGAAACAAAAACAAAAATTCTTCTAGTGAAAAGCGATGAAAAATCCACTATGAAAATGTTAAGAAAAAATTAAATTAGGGGGTAAACCACCCCTCAATTTGCCTTTTTTTCACCCCACACTTAAGAGGGTTGTATGCAAATTAATAAAACAGGTATCATTTTGAAGTGCAATTAAAATTAAAGTTGACGGGTTTTTGCGTTTTGGCGGCATAGCAAATTTAAGGGGTAAACCACCCCTAACATAAATTTATTTATCATGGTCGTTTTTTCTGTGTTTAAAGTATATCCGCTGATTTTAAATATTTCTATAAGCTACAATTTAATGTTTCTCATATGTCAAAATTATTACATTCGTCTTAAGGGGTAACTACCCCTCTGACGAGAAACATGATTGAAGTATCCGCTTTCGATATCGTTGAAACTCATATATGTGGTAAAGCATTGCAAACTATTAAACATGTTCTTTTTGTATCGGCAGAAAAACGGTGTTAGGGGATGAAACCACCCCTCAAAGTTTCTCCCACAAGCAGTCCACCGATCTGAATGAACCAAAATTGAAAATTCCTCTAATATTAAGCGATGAAAAATCCACTATGAGAGTGATGATTAGAAATATAATTAAGGGGTAAACCACCCCTCCATTTGCCGTTTTTCACCCCACGCTTAAGAGGGTTGTATGAAAATTAATAAAACAGGTATCATTTTGAAGGGGAATCAAAATTCAAATTGACGCGTTGTTGCAATTCAGCGGGGCAGCAAATTTAAGGGGGTAAACCACCCCTAACATAAATTTGTTCATTTCCATTCATTTAAGAAATCAGAAGATTTTGAAAATCCAGTTACCTTTGGTTTTGGTGAATCGAACACACATTGTGAAATACCCGGTCGCAATAATTTGGCCATTATCAGATGTGCATGGTGCAAAAAGTCGTTGTGTTTAAAGCATTTTTTTGACGATTATCATTATTGCAGGAATTATGAGCCATGATTGTTGATGGTTGATAGTTGATAGACTAGAAAAAAAGTATATATCACAAGTAAATGATTTGACGGCATATGACTGCAATACTGTTCACAAGTACTTTTAATTAAATCAGCTAATATGATTACCAAATGAAATATGTCAAAATATATTAAAAACATGTTCGTTAACCTACTGTAAAACCCTCGGTTCCATTAATATGTTTAATTAAATTAACGATAAAATAATAAAAATATACATTCCTCCACAAAACTACGTCGCCGGCTAAATTATCGCTTGATCCAGGCGCATCATCGTTCCGAAATATACGAAGTGAGCCTTATAACTTATTCTGGAAATTATTATAATTAATGATATAGTAGAAGTGTATGTTTATTCCTATGGAGATGCTTAATGGACGTGCATATTAAAATCGGAAGCGTTTCGACACGAAAATATGAGTCTTATGGAAGTCTTATGATATACCGATGGAATGAAAACAGTTTTAACGAAATTCGTGAAACCTTTCGCGAAACTTCAAATGAAAAGCAATTAGAGGGGGTAGTTTACCCTTAAAATGTAAAAATTTAAAAACGCGGGAGAATAATTTGACTCCGCGGATACATGTTAAATACAGAAAACACGACGGTGATGAACAAATTTTTGTTAGGGGTGGTTTACCCCCTTAAATTTGCTGTCCCGCTGAAACGCAAAAACGCGTTAACTTGAATTTTGATTCCCCTTCAAAATGATACATGTTTTATTAATGTTCATACAACCCTCTTAAGCTTGGGGTGAAAAACGGCAAATGGAGGGGTGGTTTACCCCTTAATTATATTTCTAATCAAGACTCTTGTAGTGGATTTTTCATCGCTTAATATTAGAGGAATTTTCGATTTTGTTTCATTCAGATCGGTGGACTGCTTGTAGGAGAAACTTTGAGGGGTGGTTTCATCCCCTAACACCGTTTTTCTGCCGATACAAAAAATCATGTTTAATAATTTGCAATGACACATGCCACAATGCCACATATATGAGTTTCAACGAAATCGAAAGCGGATACTTCAATGATGTTTCTCGTCAGAGGGGTAGTTACCCCTTAAGACAAATGTAATAATTTTGACATGGTAAAACATTAAATTGTAGCTTATAGAAATATTTAAAATCAGCGGATATACTTTAAACACAGAAAAAACGACCATGATAAATAAATTTATGTTAGGGGTGGTTTGCCCCCTTAAATTTGCTATGCCGCCAAAACGCAAAAACCCGTCAACTTTAATTTTATTTGCCCTTCAAAATGATACCTGTTTTATTAATTTGCATACAACCCTCTTAAGTGTGGGGTGAAAAAAGGCAAATTGAGGGGTGGTTTACCCCCTAATTTAATGTTTTCGTAATATTTTGATAGTGGATTTTTCATTGCTTTTCATTAGAAGAATTTTCGTTTTTGTTTCATTCAGATCGGTGGATTGCTTCTGGGTGAAACTGCAAAATCACCCCTCGACACGCCTTTCTTTGAGGGGCGGTTTCCCCCCTTAAATCCGTTTTTCCGCCGATAAAAAAAATACGTCTCTCAAAGTTTTCGATGCTCTATCACATATATGAGTTTCAACAAAATCGGAGGCGGACACCTGAGGGATGTTCCTTGTCAGTAACGATGACACTTTCCACCACGCAAAAACGCCGAAGTTTCCAGACCTGTATGTAAGACCGTGGGTGAGACCATGGTTTTACATACAGGTCTTGAAACTCTGGTGGTGGGGGTATGTCCTCGGATTGAAGCACCGGCCGTTTCGCCTAGTGACCACCAGTGTCGCTGCGATAGAGTGATGCAGGCTGTGTGAGAGAGATGGAAATCGATTGTTGACTCATAGGAACCTTACCTAGCTGTACAATTGGCTGATGTAGGCAAATTATGATATTCAATGTAAAAAATTCATGATGGACCTAAATACAATTAAAAGTAACTTTATCGTAAACCTGAAAAAAACCAAAAGACTATAGTTATCCAAGTGGGTACAATGAATATGAATGTTTTTTATATAGGTGTCAATGTGAGCTCGTGTTGGTCGAGGGGTTCGGTGCAAGCTTCGTAATGCTGTTTTCAGGGGTTCGATCCCTGTGCGCTCGGTTTTTTTAAAACATGTTTTAGCTTTTATAAAAAAATAGGCTTTACGCGTTGTTTTAATTGACCGGAAAATAAGTGGCAACTATTCCAGACCGAAGTGGAATCCAGACCGAAACACTTGCGGGATGTATTTGTTGAAAATGAAACAAATACTTAAGAAACAGTGCTTCTTTTGCAATTCTTCATTTCCTCTTCGAAAAATTTTAATGCATGTCCCAAGAAACATTTTCAATAATCTCTACTTTGCAGTTTCCGAAACGGTTTGCGTTAGGAAGTAAAAAAATACCTCTTTTCCGACCTTTAAGCGAAGGACTCTCGAGTAGGATAAATGAAAGTAATTCACTAACTTTGTTTTATGTTTTCCAGCCTGAAAAGTATTTATTGTAATCATCCCAATAATTTTTCGCTCATTCTCGATGAATATATTTCGGTTCGAAATGATTTTCGCACACAACGTGTCTCGGCTCTAATTTCCCAACTCCCGGTATCGCGGCCTCCCATTTTTTTAATTGCGCCGAGTCTCTCGGCACTCGAAGCACTGACCATTTTGATTTTTCACTCCGAGAGCCTGTTTTACACGTTGGCACAATACACCACTTAGTCATTTTTCAATATCACCGCTTTTACAAGTTTACAAATAGAGCACGTCGCGTGTGGTCGCGTGAATCAGCGGTTATGTTGGGTTTTGTTTACTTTTGAAATCTATTTCCGTCTCTCTCACACAGCCTGCATCACTCTATAGCAGCGATCCTCGTGGTCACGAGTTGAAACAGTCGGTGCTTCAATAAGAGGCCATCCCCCACCACTGAAATTTTGAGCGAGTTTCACGCCCTGTATGTAAGACCGCACAGTAGGAGAAAAGCCCAAAAACCTGGCCAAAACCTCAAATGACCTTTGATGGGAATGAAAATTGGCTTACAGGGGTTTTCAAGGTCGCTGATTACGAATCTGAAAGCCAAATTATCGTAAACAAAATGGCCGATCCAATATGGCTGACATGAATGTTAAAAAGTTGCCAGATGTCGACAAAAATTGGTATTTACGGGTTTTCAAGGTCGCTGATTACGAATCCGCAAGCCAAATTATCGTAAAAAAAATGGCCGATCCAATATGGCCGACATGAACGTTAAAAAGTTACCAGATGTTGACAAAAATTGGTATATACGGGTTTTCAAGGTCGCTGATTACCAATCCGATATCTATTGTTTATAACTTGCAACAAAGAGCTTACAGCAAATTGTTATTAACAAAATGGCCGAGTATCCTGCTAAATAGATAAATTAATATATTAAAAAAAATCATCATAATAAAATAAACGTGAACAGTGTATTCTACGCAATTATTATTTTTATTTCCAAAATACATACGGAACGTTTCAAAAATAGAAAATTTTATTCTTAATCAAAATCGTAGTCGGAGTCAGAATCATTATCCGAGTTTGTATCTATTACAACTCTCGGCACGGCTTCAATCTCGGCGCAAAATTCGTCTGCTGCAGCAGTCACTTTAGGAGCGATCAACATCGCTACAGCTTCCGGCGACAAACTCTTCAGCTTCTTCTGTGGTAGTCTTCTGACACTTGAAATGGACGGATCAGAAGTAACTAAGAGCCGATGAAAAACATCTTCCATAGTTTTAACCCTGGAACTTTTTCGCGCAAAATCTTCTCGATATCGTTTGATGTCTTTGTTTCGAGCTTCCTGAGCATCTTCGGATAATTGGCCGATTGGTAATAGAGCATGAGTTATTATCACTGGACCATGAATTAATAGTTTGTGCACCGAAGTAGGCATGGAGTACCAAGGGTATAATGCAACGGTCTTTCTTGCCGTTTCAATAGCATACTGTTCAAATCTTTCACAGTTTATCTCGTGGCCACACGATATAACTTGTAGGATTACGTACAAGCGTTTAATAACTTCTTCGTTGACCCCCGTTATCGCAGCGGAAACCGTCGAATTTTCAAAGAATCGCCGAGCTGTGTTGCCATCATTGCTGCTGCCGTATCCAGGCTTTGGGCGATCGATATTTAGACCCAATTGCTTCTTGAATCCTTCTTGAATGGCCCTCTTGCGTTCCTGGGTAATTTTTTTTTCTGCGGCACTTCGAGCTTGCCATTTTTTAATGCCGAGTTTGTAAGACACGTGTAAGCAATATCGAAAAAGTCTGTTTCGAGTCCTCAGGCACTACAACTGTACGTCCGGTGTCCTTGGAAATTTTTTCTACCATAAATTCGATCAAGGAAGCGAATTTATCGGATAAATGCTCGCTGATTATCAGAAATACTTCTTTCCTTGTCAGCACCAATTCTTTGTAACCGGATCCTGTAATAAAGACATAAAATTGTAGAAAATTGGTGTTAAAGGAAAAGATAAAATTTTCAATTAATACAAAAACTTGAACAATGTACATTATTTTACCAAATAAATAACCGCAATAATTGAAATAATTTTAAAAAAATTAGACAGAAAATATTGACATGGATTTGGTTAAAAGAAAGCTTTGCTTACTATATAATATATATATATTCAAATATTTTATTTGAATGTTATAACATTTCATTCATATTTAAGAAATTTTTATGTGGTTGATTTTAATATGTATATATATATATGCATACGTATATATCATAATTAAATCACAGAAAATTTATATATATATATATACACATACATATACATTAAAATAATTTATTTCAAGCGTATAACAGCCGTCTTGTCCGTTATGATGCTACTTCACCCATTCTCAGGTAGAGGCGCAGAGGCTGCTCAATAGTGCCGCGTGCACGCTCGGCTACCGCACGATGCGAAAAAAATCATAACGGACAAGACGCACGTTTTCCGCAGGTAACTCTTGTAAATTTCGAAAGCTTATACATTAAACTAAAGGCCGAGACTAGGAGCTTTGCAAAATGTGACAAAATATATAACTTTTCGGAACGTTGAAAATATAAGTTTTCAAAATTATTCAATTTTATTTATGCCGAAGGCTATACTACATTTCAATCATTTATACATAAACTTTAGATTCAACCGATGTAAAAACATGTTCTACATACCTCCAGAAGTCGTATCCATGTTGCAGAATTGAAATTAAACCCGTCACTTTAGAGTTATGGGTTTTTGAAGTCAGCGTTATTTTCGTCTGTTCAGCGCGTGACACGTACACTCTTCACGAACACTAACTGCCAACTGACGCTGCGGCGCAGGTATACACTTAAAGGGCTTTCCCTTCCACAATAGTATGCAGTTACTAGTCCTCTACCTGAATGACTACTCAACTGACCCTATTTCGAAAATTTATTTTTTGGGGTTTTGGCCAGGTTTTTGGGCTTTTCTCCTACTGTGCGTCGCTCGCTCACGGACACGCGCTACTATGATTGTGTGATGGGGGCATAAGAGACTAGAGAGGGGGTAAGTTTTACGTGCGATCTGGCTGCACTGCAAGGGATAACGCAGTTTTACTTTGTAATATGCGTGCACGTGAGCTTACATGTGTGGGTAAGCAAAGTCGAGCCTCAGCGGTCGAGCAGATAATACAGAGCATACTTCTTTATCTGCATCCATCAATTACCCGCTGAGAATTTAGTTCACGGAACGGACACACAGATCCTACGGAACCGAGCTCCACCAGTCTGTCCCAGGCTTTTCGCTTCGTGGGCTCTCTCAGGTTTCTCTCCATGGAGACTAGGTAAAGGGGCTTCTTTGCTCCGAACGCAATTCTGGCGAAATGGTTGTGAAAGTGATGAACGATCCGCGGATTGTACCCGCCTGGCGGCGGTACCACTTCGGGCTCCGTCCGCGCGGTGACTTTGAATCGTCGATCCGCAATTTGTCGCATATTTGTTTCTTATTAGCGCAGCTTATAATACTGAAGAGTAATATTGATATGCTTTTGTTTAAATTATAAAATGAGAATATTTCAGTCATTTTTTTACTTGGAGGTGATGTATACTGTAAATATTTTATGTTTATACGGTGACATGTACGATTGTTCGAATTTCCATCAATTTAGCGTATTCTCAAATATTAAATTTAAAGTCTTTACAAATTCCTGTTGCTATGCGCGATTGTAGTCCCGGCTCTTCGCGACGGATTATGACGTACGTATGCAAAAACAAGCGCGATTTCGTACTCCCGAATTACCCTTCGGCCCTTGCGATCCTTGCACCCGGTAAAACGCGCGTTCTTACCGAAAATTCAGTAATCCTCCGAGCGTCGAGTAGCAAAGATAATCTCGCGCTACTCGATCTCGTTTTCCGTCCTCTATACGAGATTTCAATAATTTACGCAGCTTGCGCTACCGCCAAGTTGCGCTTAATATCAAAACCTCGCGTAACCCGCGTCTTCGTCCGTCGTGTGATCCACGCGTAGACACTTAAGGGACAACACCACTGTGACGGCTTCAAAAAATCGATTTTTTGAAAACCATCTAGATTAAATCGTGTCGCGGGTGAAGGATCATTGACCTTCGTGGAAACTGCCACCATACTTATTCAGGACGAAGTAATACTTAAGGAGTGAGATGCAGTCAGAGGCGTGATACAACGAGAATTTTCAACAACTTTTGTTTACAGTCATTAAGTTCGTTTTACAAAAGTGGTTACATAGACGTTTTATGTTATATTTCAGCTTCACTTATACCAATTTAGAAAGAAAAATATTGATTATTCATAACAATATCGCCATCGTTGTTGGACCCCCTTCGGCATGTAGTGTCGGTTTGCGGTGACCATCATAAAATTTTACTGGATCATCTGAAATAAAAAAAACCAAAGAATCATTAGTTTAATAATAAATCTAGTCCTTAATAGAAGCTTTTTTTCAAAAACGAACAAAATGGCTATGGATAGTTATCTTCCGACAGATGACGTTCGGTTTTCGACCAAACAATTGCTCGTTTATTGTTTAAAAGAATATATAAATTTTCAACAAAGATGAAAATCCTTCGATTAAGCAATAGTTTTTAATTGTATCAATAAGCACGCTAAATTTAATCAAAATCCATCGAGTAGTTTTTGAATTATAGTGGTCACCGACTTGAAAAACATAGTTTCGAGAAAAATGCGTTTGAAGTTTTTCGATATGGATAGGGTTCAATTTCGATATGGATAGGGGATTCGTAAAATGTTGAGCTCGATGGATGAAGCTAAACTTTTTTTCATGTATTTTGATCCGCTGATTCCGAATATCACAATTTTTGGCCGAAAAGTCAAGCATTCAATTGTTTATAGCCAGTTGTCAAAACGATTTTTCCAAAAATTAAAGTTTTTCGGGATGAATTATTATTTTTTCAACATTTTGGGTCATTTTAAAACGAAAGTATTGTCTATCCAATTTTGCTAAAGTCCATAGTTTTTTAGTAATACATTTTTGAAAATTTCTGAAAGAATTTTCCAATTTGAAACTTCATTTATGTATAGAAATACTAATTAAAAAATTACTTGCATCGAATCATCAATTCCTGGCCCATACAATAGGGCTTCTGCCTATGTTCGAAATTATCAATTTGTTGTCTTCGAAGCATTCTGCCTTCCCGGCTATTATCGTTTGCGCGTTTCTCAGCCAGGTCTACACGTTTAGAATCGATTCTTTCTGGATACCGGTGAGATTTGGGTCAACAGTTAATGCCGAGTGAATTCATGATCAGTAACAATGTGTGTGTACCTTGATTGAATACACAAGCAGCAACATATGCACCAATTTCTACAATAGTACTCCTACTACACACTCTTTTTGGGGTTATTTTCCAAATTAGCTTATTGAAGAGTAGTATAGCTGTGGCCGTTCTAACGTACGTCCCCTGGTGGGACAGGGGGGTTCACGCAAGACGGGGTATGACGTCAAGCGGGGAGACTCGGCGAAGTGGCCTACGTCACGCGGGGAGGGGGAAGTCATTGGAGTGGTGGAGGAGGGTATATATCGATTATCGATTAATTCAAAATTGATTATTGATATTTACATATTAAAAATGTATTGTTGATTTATTTTTGTCTTATATTTTTTATTTCATGGATTTTATTATTTAGCAGCTCTCGCTTGAGAGCCAAGTTGGCTGACCCGTGTCGCTGAGAGAAGCGATCGAATTACACGTATGCATGAGGGAAAGAGAGAGAGGGATAGAGAGAGAGAGAGAGAGAGAGAGAGAGAAAGAGAATTATGCGAATGATATTGCAAGCGCTTCGCGGATCTCGTTGAAAAAGTTCATGTCAGCAAAATCGTAAAGTCTGCAGTAAAATATATAACGAAAAAATGCATACGGCACCAAGGATGCAGTTCTTATAGAAATGTAATATAAATCGTGATTGGGAGGTACGCACTTTCAGTCCATGTTTGAATTTCCGAGATCGCGGAGTGCCTCGCGTAGAGACATGACGGATAATATTGACAAAAATCTTTGTGAGCAAGGGGCTCAAATTAGTTCGGTAGAAAAGTACATTGCGTGGGAACAACGATGTGACGATTATATCGAGTCATTAGAAGAACAAAACCGAATTAAACGACCGCGATTATCGATCGGAAATCGTCAATCCTTGGTAGCTCAAATTGCGCGACTTGAAGGCTTCAAGATTTCGATGCGTCAGCGTTTGATACACACGGGTGCTGGACATGACAATCATGGATTCATAAGACGAGAAATTGATACGGCCTTCGAGGGTAGTTTCTTGACTGGTGTAGTCATAACTCACAACCACATCGAAGCTCAACAATTTCTCGACGCTCGAATTTTCAAGACGCTTGTGATGACGTGCTTTCACGCGTTCAAACCATCATAAAAAATCATGGTAGTGTGAAAATTAATACCGTTCTTAACGGTGAATTTGTAGCGGGTGACAAGCGTGCAAATAAAAGCATTAATACTGAAAACTATGAACTTTTTAATACGTCTGATTAACGCGAGTGGTACGATTAAATAGTTATTGAGCCCATTTTACCATCACTCGAAGAGTTTCAGGAACGCGACAGCGGGTCGGCATTGTCACGAATACATAACTTGACCATAAATATAAATAAATATAATTCAATGCGTGCGGGATGCCACATAATGTTATCACGGTCGATAATGCTTAAAAGAGCAGTTGTTAATATGAAATCCAGTGATCGAGCATGTTTTGCATGTTCCGTAGTCGCTGCTCTTTATCCAGCCCAACGTCACAGTGCGCGTGAATCTTCATACCCGCACCACTCGACAGTGCTATATGTTCAAGACATTGAGTTGCCAGTGACTCTGGATCAAATTTAAATATTAAAATCCGTAATGACATTTCAATCAATGTATACATCATTGAGAAGGATAGCACTCTTCCAATTCGCGTGAGTGAGCAAAAGAGAGAAAAGCATGGCAATTTGCTCTACGTGGAAGATGCGCAGCAAAACATCGTTGCACATTTCGCGTGGATCACGTCCTTGTCCTACGACCCAAACAATCACACGAGGAAAACTCGTTTGCGTCAGAACACGTCACCCGGTCATATCGCAAGACCCACGAAACCTCGGTCGCTGAACGTGATCCTCGGACATAGAACAATTGCCATATTCACCATAGCGGTGACCTAATAAGTATACGAACAAAACTATTTCCACGCATGACGCCGTCCTCTCACGTAAGTCACCGTACATTCTCACGATTGATTAAGGAGTAAGGCCACTGTAACGGGCCAAAAAAAAGGTTTTTTCACTAATTTTTTGCTTCCGAAATTGAAGGTATTTGAAAAAAAACTTTTAATGGTGTTATCGGGCATACATTAAACTTTATTATAAAATTTTTTTACAGTAAAAAAAAACAAAATGGCGGTTCCACAGCTATCTTCCCGGGACATGTTTTCAAAATGGCACGCAGCATAACTCGAACAATTTTTTTTTACTTGAAATTTTAACCAGATGTGAACATTTACATTATCTTGAGAATGTCGATCGGAATTTTCAAGAACTTTATTTATTGATTTTTTATTAACAAAAAACTTGCCGTTTTTTTCGTCAAAAATCAATTTTTTTTTCAAACGCACGCCAAATCCACAAAAATTGATACTTTTTAAAATCCGATCGACATTCTCTAGCTATAGCCCTCTAGATTAATGGTTTTTTTTTGTTCTAGATTCAAAAGTGCACCAGTGGTGCTGCGTGCCGCGGAGCCCTGGAAGCAAAACATGTCCCGGGAAGATAGCTGTGGAGCCGCCATTTTGTTTTTTTTTTACTGTAAAAAAATTTTATAATAAAGTTTAATGTATGCCCGATAACACCATTAAAAGTTTTTTTTCAAATACCTTCAATTTTGGGAGCAAAAAATTAGTGAAAAAACCTTTTTTTTTGGGCCGTTACAGTGGCCTTACTCCTTAACCAATCACTAAGAAGCTCTGATCCGAAAATGCATTCCCCCAAAAAAAGCTCCTTCCCCTACAACCGGACTTTCATAATTTTCATATCACGAAGGAGCAGAGACTCTGTATTCGAACTCCAAACTGAACAGTCGACTTACAAGGCTAAACCCTTTCGCTCTGCGTTTCCGTGTAATCATTGTCCGCATAACTATCTTTGTACCGAAATTATAAGTTTGTAAGAGTTGAACGTAATAAACGCGAACTACGTGAATTAAAACAAAATCTACGTGTCTGAACATTTATTTGATCAACGATCAATCTATCGGGCGGATCCAACTCTCTTACCAGAATCACGCACCTCAAATTCGTCTCAATCCAAATTGTTATTAAACTTTGGTCGGAACTGACGCGGAAGCCAAACAAAGACTCACTCCCAATTTGATTCAATTCGAATTTTCGCGCTCTAAATCGGCAACCTCGCGAGTCTCATCTAAATCTCCCTCCGGGACTTAACAGTTTAGTATACAATAAAATTGGTGGCAGCGGAAAAAAGGAAAAAAACTTCAAATAAATTACCCATTAGCTATAAAACTGGTGGCAGCGGGAAAGAAAAGAAAAAAAACTTTTAATAAATAAACTTTCAATAAATAAAAAAGACTCTTCCGTGTGAAATGAACAAGAGCCCCACACCAACGTCGCACTGAGATCAACACAAGGGACGCAGAGATATAAACTAACGAAGGACGCAAGACCGAAGACCAGACCCGAGCCAGCGACGCACACCCGGACTGCAGGTTAAAACACCAGTCGCACCTCACGATAAGTCAAGTAGCCTAACGCCACTTGGCTGCAACCAAACATCATTGGCACGAGCGAGCTACAAGATCATCACTGAGTAAGTCATAAACTCATAATGTCTACACCAATCCAAATGGACACTTCGGAAGCCCATCATCCAGCTCAGAGTCAAATCTACATATCACAGACAATGATTCCACCACCAAATGCGCATAACTATTATCAAGCGTCTTTCGGAAATAATATATATCCACTAGACGCTAATTATCGAGATTTCACAAGATATTTACCCGTGTTCGATGGGACGCCTAAAACATGTTCGTTAAACAATTTGTTGAGCTATTGCGATAACGCCAAAGAATTCATCCCAGCTGAAGGCGAACGATTAATCGTCACACACATAAAGAGTAAATGCAAAGGAATCGCTTGCGATAGTCTGGAAAGCTTTACAATAACAACAATCGATGAGTTCACAGACATCCTAAAACGAAAATTCATCCCTTCCAAACCCCCTCTCACCTGGATCGCGGAAATGAGCACATTTTCCCAAAAAGATAAAGAAACGGTACTCAGCTTCTATAGTAGACTAAACACTCACTTGAAAAATACAAACCAAGCCATCGAGAATTCGAACTTACGTTCCAATCAAGGAGCGAAAATTTTCGCGGAAGACAGCGACTGATCAATTTCGAAGAGGTCTTAACGCCGCCTATCGCCCCCATATAGCATGCAAACGGTACTCAAATCTCGAAAGCATTTTCAAACAAGCAACGGATATCGAAAAAATGTTAGGACCAATCGACCCAGAAAATATACAATCGACTTGCCTACCAATTCAACCTTTCAACAAATCAAATAGTCAAAACGAAAACAAATCCGGAAGCTCAACCTATCCTGCAAACCCGAGCAAATTCTGCAATTATTGCAACCAGACAAACCACACAACAAATGATTGCTACTTTCTGGCAAAAGACAACTCATCAAAAGACGCTACAAACAGAAGTAACATATAATGCAACTATTGTAAAAAAAACCGGGCCACTTCATAAATTAATGCCGTAAACGAGCATATAATAATGGGAGAAAAGACGAGGCTCAAGCCGGTAAACAGCCGGGAAACGAGTCAACGACCCCTCGGCCAGGCGTCTCGACGGGCCCAAACACCCAAGGACATCAGACACAGTAAAATCGGAAACGAAACAAAAAATCCTCCGAGCCATTTGTAACCTGATCACACGAACGAATAACTACCACTCACCCACAGTTAGCATTGAACCGGAAGATCTCAAGAAAACGCAAACATTATTTCTCGCAGACTCAGGCGCACAATTAAATTTGATCAAGATCAAAAATATTCGTCACCCAAATCTCATAAACAATCTCATAATTTACGAATTATACGGAATTTCGATCATCGATAGACCCAGGACACTCGGACAAATTAAGATCGAAATTCATGACCAGTCCGTAACATTCAATGTTGTCCCGGACGACTTCCCTGTTGAATTCCACGCAATCCTCGGTCATGAAACAATCGGAGAAAGTAAAGGTAGAATCGACTAGGAAGGGCGATACGTATGAGTCAATAACGTGGACATCCCATTTACCAACCCAGAATCATTTTTTATGCGGGCCAGACAGAAAACGATCATGTTCATTCGAGTCGGAAACCCACTAGAGACAGATTACGTACCCCGTACACCATTTCGAGATGGCATCTTTGCAGATGAAACATTGGTTAAAAATACCAATGGCAAAGCATACCTGTACGCTATCAATACCTTGAACGAGGACGTCAGAATAGAGGTTCCCGTAATTTCACTCTATCCTTTTGATATCAGTACAGACGAGAACGATCAAAAGGATGACCACACCGCGAATACACAGACCCTAGAGCACAAAAACCCTCGGCGCGAGAAAACCGTGCCAATAGAGTAATGAGTTTTTTGCGGCTTAATAACCTCAACTTGCGGAAAGATTACATAACGAAAATCTAACTCTCTAAACGGATAAATGCGAATTCTTAAGAACCGAAGTAAGATATCTGGGACATCAAATCTCTGCAAATGGATTAAAACCCGATCCAAAAAACATCGAAGCCGTGAGAGAATTCAAAATACCGAAAACTCCAAAGAACGTAAAAGAATTCCTAGGTCTAGCTGGATACTATCGCCGCTTCGCTATAAAAAATTTCGCAGTAATTGCAAAACCCCTTTCGGATCTCACTAGCAAAAATGTTAAATTTCATTGGAGATCTCAACATCAATTAGCATTCGAAACATTGCGAGACACGCTATGCTCAACACTGATTCTCCAATACCCAAATTTCTCGGAACCTTTCATCGTAACAACCGACGCATCCAACTACGCCGTTGGCGCAATCCTTTCGCAAGGAAAAGTCGGAGAAGACCCCATGGTCGCAGCCGCTTCAAGGGTCCTTTACAAGGCCAAAGAAATTATTCCACTCTGGAAAAAGAAATGGTCGCTGTGGCGTTTGCCTTGAAAACCTTCCGACCCTATCTTTATGGCAGGCCATTCACCCTACTTACCGACCACGGGCCACTCGTCTGGATATACTCTATGAGTGAACGACCCGACGTCACGTGTACTGAGATGAAGAAAAAGATTAAGAGTTCGATTTCAAAATCCAGTACAAGCCAGGAAGGGTTAAGACAAACGCCGAAGCACTTTCTCGAAATCGAATAACTCTCCCTATCAAATTTAAATGGCGTACTAACGATACCCCATACGGAGGAAAAATTCTACATCCAAACCCAGGCATCGCAAGAACATATTCGTCATCGCCAATAATAAGAAACTCAAAAAATCGAAGAATACTTCGGAGGATGACATCACGAATGCTTCCCCACTAAATCATTCAATATCTATTCCTCGAGCAACCGACTTCACAGATACGGCAATTCCGAGAGAAACGTATGTAAGCCTGCTTGTCAAAGGATTAAATCTAACTCAAGGTGACCAGCCTGATCAACCGATCATCAAAGACCTCAACAAAAAGAGGCCACGTAATAAATCAAATTCTTCAGAGCATCAAAGATCAAATTCTTCAAAGCAACAATCATCAAAGTCCTCAGAGCATCAAAACTCGAATTCCTCGGAAAACCAGGAATCGTATTCACCAGAATATCGAAAGGAAAAACTCAAAGTACTAGTTAAACGAAGAAGCCACACACATCAGCATCTCCCCTTCGGGAACCGTTCAAAACCCGAATCTACATCGTCTTCGGGAGACGAGGAAATCATTGCCTACATGGCGCCGACTAACTTCGCCACGCTCGGAATATCTTCATCTTCAGAGCAAGAATCGAGCGACAATAGCCTAAGCAATATTGCCATAAATTTCGAAAAGCGCACTGACGGATCACTAGGACTCACTCCATCACCCACTGGACGTACCAAAAGGAAATTCCACCAAATGCCTAACCGTCCAGATAGTCATGGAAACACGAGTGAAGAAGCTCTTAGAGAGGATGAATTGTTCCTTCTTAACGAAAAAAAAGTCTCACGGACAATCACACCATCGAACCTATGGACGTAACCTACGAGACCTATGGCTTTTTAAACGAAGATAGAAAATCAACAGATGAAAGTCATAAAAGTCAAGTCACGAGACCCCCAACTACCAACAAGGAACAGCGCACAGACGATGTAACAGCCATCGTCAAAAAAGGGGAACCAGTCCTTTTAGCCACTCGAAAATCCTCCAGACTACGAAAACCCAAAAAATGTTTCTGCTGCCCTGATGCAAGCAATCACGCACACACTAGTGCCCCACGTGCATAAGTAGCGAAGGGAAGAAAAAGGCCACCCAGGAGTACTTGACAAGCAAAAATAATCAGGAATTCTTCGGGCCAAGAACAACCCCCACCCACTCTTCCAAACGTTGAAAAACGCCAACAGCTCCGAAAACGAATCTTTTCATCAACAAGAAAATGCTCCCTCCCCGACACCATTCAATAATCCCCCCCCCCCCGCCCTTCGATAGAAAACGGAAACGACAATAGCACAATAAATACCACTGAAAAGGAGCCAATAAACAACAACGAGCAACAAACGGAATTCATCAACGTTATCGAAACAAGAGACAACATTGAAATGACAAAAAAACAATTACATATGGTTCATTTATGCCGATGGTACAGTCCCGAACGATATCGGCAAACGATTAATCGAGATGTGCTTGCCAAAAAATCTATCCCCAACTAACACCTTCGAAATAGGATAAGTCCTCATATGGGAAACACCAAAGAAACGAGTGTTTGCCCTATTAACACAGGAAAACTCCACATCATCCTTAACGAAAGAAAGTCTTACAAAATCTCTCCGAAATCTGAAAACAAGGATGGTAGAATTGAACGTCAAATCAGCAGCATTTTCTCAGAAGCGCAGTAACCTTAACGACTCAGCATGGGGAAAAATAAAAAGCATCATTCGAGAAATTTTCGCGGATACCGAAATCAAAATAAAAATCTGCCACGCCGAAATTACTGTCCCACCAGAGCAAGACAGGCTCGACATCATAAAAGAATGCCACGAATCTCCATTAGCAGGTCATAAGGGCGTAACCAAAACATACAACAGAATCCGACAACAATATTTTTGGGACAATCTCAAAAAACAAGTAGAAGATTACATTCGTCAATGCGCCAGTTGCCAGAGGAAATAGATGGTGAGAATTAAAACCAAACAACCCATGCTAATTACAGATACTCCGATCAGCGTATTCGACAAAATTGCAATGGATATAGTCGGACCGATAAGCCCAGAATGTGAACTTGGTCACCGCTTCATACTACCAATTCAGGACAACCTCTCGAAATTTTCATTAGCAATTCCGAACTCGACTTTCATAAACTGGGTTAAAACCTGCGACTATTACTTGGAACATATTTTAGCAAATAAGATAAAAATCATACGACTATCACTGGAAGACATAATGCGTCGAATAAAATCAAAACATATACATACCTTTTCTTCTTCGTTTACCCTGGTGGATGAACACCAGATAGAATCTAAGAATAAAATTAATCAAAGCGAAATGTAACTTCTCGCAAACATTGTGGTACTGCATTACGTTACTGTATCAAATAACAAAACAATACCTATCTCCCAATATACTTAAGCTACATTGTAAATCGATTAATGACGATGCCAGCCTACAAATCTTGTGATCATACCTTTCGAATACAATTATAATTGAATCTTATTGAGCGAGACGCTCAATCTTGAAGGAGGAAGGTGGTACGTCCCAGCCTTCATCTTTTTCTCTCTCTCTTTTTGAACTCACGATGGCAAATACGCATGATAGCAGCACCCTCACTCATCGACTAAAAAACTATATTTCTTGAACGCTAAGCGAGCGATAGCTGAAACGTACCACAAGACCAAAAGCGAAACCGTCGCACGTAGGTCCCCACGCATAAACATAGCTAACGACAGAAAATTTACGAGGGGAGCATACTCGCAGCCTCGGAAGAGAAACCCTACCCCTAGAGCGCTCGAATAAAATGCAGGGACCGAACTACGCCACAATTCTACCTTGTCCTAAGATCCAAACAATCCCACGAGGAAAACTCGCTTGCGTCAGAATACGTCACCCGGTCATGACGCAAGACCCACGAAACCTCGGTTGCTGAACCCGATCCTCGGACATAGAACAATGGCCGCATTCACCATAGAGGTGACCTAATAAGTAGACGAACAGAACTATTCCCACGCATAACGCCGACCTATACGTAAGTCAGCGTACATTCTCA
This sequence comes from Ophion obscuratus, assembly GCA_964007375.1. NCBI lineage: Eukaryota > Metazoa > Arthropoda > Insecta > Hymenoptera > Ichneumonidae > Ophion > Ophion obscuratus. Next base: position 57,134,319 of record OZ023312.1, read on the forward strand.
CGATTGATTAATCAATCACTAAGCAGCTCTGATCCGAAAATGGATTCCCCCAAAAAAGCTCCTTCCCCTACAACCAGACTTTCATGATTTTCATATCACGAAGGAGCAGAGACTCTGTATTCGAACTCCGAACTGAACAGTCGACTTACAAGGGTAAACCCTTTCGCTCTGCGTTTCCGTGTAATCATTGTACGCATAACTATCTTTGTACTGAAATTATAAGTTTGTAAGAGTTGAACGTAATAAACGTGAACTACGTGAATTAAGACAAAATCTACGCGTCTGAACATTTATTTGATCAACGATCAATCCATCAATCCGATCCAACTCTCTTCCCAAAATCACGCTCCTCAAATTCGTCTCAATCCAAACTATTATTAAACTGTGCTCGGAACTCACGCGGAAGCCAAATAAAGACTCACTGCCCAATCTAATTCAATTTGAACTTTCGTGCTCTAATTCGACAACCTCGCGAGTCCCACCTAAATCTCCCTCCGGGACGTAACACAAGAACTGAAAAATGCAGCTTTGCATGTAAAATATATGTTATCTTCAAATATCCCCATGGTACAGTTAACATCCGACGAGGAGCTTAAGGCGGTCCTCTAGTTTCTCGGGTTGAAAAAATCTATTTTTTTTTCATAAATCACATCTACAACATGTGTAAAAAATGTATGCCAAAGGATTTTTCGATATTCGAAGTGGTTCACAAGTTACGGCCCTGAAACAGAGCAGGTATACGGAGCGCGCGCCGGGCTGCTCCGAAAGCCGAGCGGCGCTGACCATTGTATTGATATCCCTAAATCTAACTGCTATCTGAGCCTTTTGTGAATTAGGCCCGAGTAAAGGGAAGCCGAGACCGTTGACAGACGCTTTCGAATATTGACTAAGACGCCGTGAAGCGTCGGTTAGTTCAGTGTTGCGGTGGCAGTTGCGAAGCGTACTATATTTTCTCTTGCGAGTCGCACGTAGCTGATTTTTTGAAAATAATTTTCAAAATGTTAAAGAAAGGAAGTAGAGACGCCTCGGCTAGTTACGATCGATCTAAAAAGCGAAAATTCGCTGGCAACTGACACACTTTTGAACAAGACAAGTCGTTTACATCAGCATCAGCGAAGAAACTTCGTCAAAATAAAAAATTTTAAGTGAACGTTGAACAGACTGTTTTGTATTGTATTTTGAATTTTGTGAGTGTATTTTCAACCATGTCTTCGGCTGTTATTTATAAAGAGTGCAAAAGTACGGTGACTTTCCATCAACGTGATATACGAGGATTGGGCTTTAAAATTTCTATGGCGTGCAACTGTGAGAAAGAAAAAGAAATAGACTCATGCCCAAAAATCGGTAAAGCCTACGAAATAAATCGTCGCTTAGTTTTCGTGATGCGTTTGTTGGGAGTCGGTGATGAAGGCTATATAATTTTCTGTGGACTGATGGATATGGGACAAGGTTTTGCTTTGAACACGCATTATTCCATATTAGAAAATATTCACTCAGCTTCTTCGGCCGTTTTTGATACAGTGTTGTTGGTTGCGGTTAATCAAGAAAAGGAAGTCCTTCAAGAACAAGGAAAAGCAGAAAATGAATTCACCGTATCTGGAGATGGCACATGGAAAAAAGAGGATTTTCATCTTTATTCGGAGTTTCAACTTTAATTACCAAGTACACCGGTAAGGTGGTTGATGCGTGTGTAATGAGTAGTTTTTGTGCTGGATGCAATTTGTGGAAAAATAAAAAAAATAGTCATCCAGCGGGATATGCAGGATGGCTCGCTGATCATGAAGAAAATTGTACTCGCAATCATACTGGAAGTTCTGAGAAGATGGAAATAGATGCAGTTATGAAAATGTTTTCTCGTTCAGTAGATAAACATCAAGTTCGATATACGACATAGATAGGAGATGGTGACAGCAAGACATTCAACGGTATTTTGAAGGCAGAACCATAGGGAGAAGATGTTGTAAAAAAAGAGTGTGTTGGACACGTTGAAAAGAGGATGGGGACTCGGCTCCGAAATGCAAAAAAATCTAATAAAGGCATTGGTGGGAAAGGTGCAGGAAAACTCACTGATAAATTGATTGGTGAGATGACAACGTATTATGGATTAGCTATTCGGAGACATCCAGATTCTATCGAGGAAATGAGAAAGGAAATTTGGGCAACATTCTTTCACAAGATTTCCACAGACAGCAATCCACAGTATCAAAATTGTCCTGCAGGCGAATCTAGTTGGTGTAAATGGCGCAAAGCTGAGTTTCTCGGAGAGGCTGAACAATTCAAACATAATAAACCGCCTCTTTCTGAAGCAATTCAAAAAGTTATAAAGCCAATTTATGAGGATTTATCCAAAGAAGATTTGTTAAGCAGATGCCTGGGAGCGGAAACTCAAAATAATAACGAGTCGCTCAATTCGTTAATCTGGACTTTTGCTCCGAAGCACCTCCATTCTGGGCCAAAAGTGCTTGAAATCGCCACGTTTCTCGCTGTCATAATCTTCAACGAAGGATTCAAATCTTTCCTGAAGACTTTGGAAACCATGGGAGTGAAAATCGGCCCACAAGGTAAAGAATATGTTCAACAGCGTGATAGCTCTCGGATCGACCGTTTAGAAAGGCGCAAGAGTGATGTTGTAAAACAGGCCCGAATCGCGAAAAGGGAAGACGGAACAGTTCTACGTGACTTCCAAGAAGAAGAGGAATGCCTATTGTGTGGTCCAGGCATAGCAGATTGACGGTGAGATGAAATTTTTAGTATAAATCACATGCGCGAACTTTCAAACGCATTTTTCTCGAAACACCATTTTTCGAAACGGTGACCACGATATTTTAGAAACTACTGCACCGATCGTGTTCAAATTTATACAGCATCTTGAATATGTTATAAGCCAGCAATTGAACTAGGATTATCATGATTGCTTCGATAGTTTTTATTGTACGAGCGAAAAACTTAAGAAAAAATGAGTAAAAAATAGAATGTAATTTTCAAAAGTGTGTAAAAAAGTCAATTTTTGTAATTTAGAGTTCACTCTAGTTCAATCACTAGTGTTAAATATGAAGATTAAAATGTCATTTGGTTTTTTGATTTCAGATAAGCAGAACAGCCGCAATCTTGGTCACCGTCAAGCACCTCTTTTACTTGATGTCTTCCTGCCGGCCACTATAACTTTTATTCTATTATATATTTTGACTTCAAAAGATTTGTAAAGCTTATTTAAATGTTAATAACGATTATGCAAAAACAATGAGATTGATTATTTCGATGCTTTGCCCGTAAAAAATTATTGCAAAAGCCGTAAAAAAACAGCCGAGAAACTAGAGGACCGCCTTCAATTTCGAAGCGCGATTAAATGTCACATATGTGAACAAGATGTTGCACAAACCGAAACACGGGTTCATGATCATTGTCATTTAACTAGGCCTTACAGAGGCACCGCCCATTTGAATTGCAATCTAGATTTCAAACAATCTTTTTTCATTCCGGTAGTTTTTCACAATTTGTCTGGCTATGATGTGCATTTATAATCAAGGAAGTAGCCACCGCATTCGAAGGGAAAACTTACGTGATTCCAATAACAAAAGAAAAATATATTTCGCTTACGAAAACTGTTCAAACTACTACCGAAGAAACAAAAAACCAAATAAAATTACGCTTCATCGATTCATATAAATTTCTAACCACAAGTCTCGAGAAATTAGCATCATTTTTAAAGATGGACAAACTGAAAATTTTACGCTCACAATTTGATGGCCTACCAATGCATGATTTTACATTATTGACACGAGAAGGTGCGTTTCCGTACGAGTAAGTTGACCATGTCAGCAGATTGGAAGACACGTGTTTGCCGCCGCGCGACTCATTTTACAGTTCCTTAACCGGGGAAACGATCAGCGCGAGCGAGTACGTTCACGCTGGGAATGTCTGGGAGCGGTTTTCCATTCAAGCACTTGGTGAATATAGCGATTTGTATTTGAAGACGGATGTCTTGTTATTAGCAGATATTTTCGAAAATTTCCGTGATACGTGTATTCAAAGTTATGGGTTTGATCCGGCGTATTATTACACTCTTCCGGGATATACTTGGGGCGCCATGTTGAAATATACGCACATTATGGTTGAATTATTGATTCACATCGACATGTTTTTTTTTCATCGAGCGAAGTATACGCGGAGGTTTAAGCCAATGTTCAAACAGATATGCACATGCTAATATCAAGTATATGCAATCGTACGATCCATTGAAATCATCATCATACCTGATGTACTTCGATGTGAACAACTTGTATGGATGGGCAATGTGTCAACCTTTGCCTTATGCTGCTCTTCAATGGATCGATGACACTTTGAATTTTTACGTATTATTCATAGCACTAGATTCGTCTGTAGGTCGCGTTCACGAAGTCGATTTCGAATATCCACAACGTTTGCATAATAATTCGAACAGTGACCTTCCCTTTTGTCTGACACGCATCAAACCACCTGGCAAGCGCCATGAGAAATTGCTCGCAACCGTATGCGATAAGAAGCATTCTGTGATACACTATCGTAATTTGCAGCAGTGTATACATCATGGACTTAAAGTAGCGAAAATACACAGAATTTAAACATGCACTCCCCCTGGCTGCGCTCATACATCGAATTGAACAAGCAGTTTCGCACACGTGCTACAAATGATTTCGAGAAATTTGTATAAATTAATGAACAATGCAGTGTTCGGCAAAACGATGGAAAACGTGTTAAAGCGTGTAGACGTGAAACTTGTAACAAAGTGGGAGGGATGGTATGGGTCAGAGGCAGTGATGGCTAAACCAAATTTCCGCAATCGAAGTATATTTTCGGAAAATCGTATTGCCCTCGAACTGCGAAATCTGAAGGTAAAATTTAACAAGCCGATTTATGGGCGTATGTGTATACTCGACATTTCGAAAACCTGTTTATATGAGTTTCACCACGAATTCATGATTTCGCTGTATCAGCAAAACTGCAAGATCATGTATACCGACACTGATAGTCTCCTATACCACATCAAGTCTGACGCCGTTTACGACGATATAAAGCGTAACATTGACAAATTTGATGCGAGCGATTACCCGATGGCAAACGTGCACGATTGTTAGTCAACAAGAAAGTGCCCGGTCTGATGAAAGATGAAAATAATGGTATCGTAATGACGGAATTTGTGGGATTAAGAGCAATAATTATGCTTTGCGAATCGATGGTCAAGAAGACACGAAAAAGGTGAAAGGTGAGAAAAGTAATGTCGTCGCGCGATCGATAAATTTCGATGACTACACTCGCTTTTTACGGGAAGAAATTGAAATGGCTCGTCAGCAGTCTTGCATAAGATCCAAGCTGCACGAAAAATATTCATGTTATATATAATGCGAGTATGTTAATGTTTACAGGATTTAATTATTTATTTTTATAAGGAATGGTGAATTTATATATAAATAAAATGGAATGTCTATTGTAAATTAAAATGAATTAGAGATGTGTGCGGCCGTGTGGATGAAAAGATAGTCTTCGAGGATTCGGCTTCGATCCGGCCAGTCAAGGTAATTCCAAAGTCGGTAATGGAAATACGGGATGTTTACGTTTCGGCCCTCTGATTAGGGTCCTCTTCAGAAATTTTATTTTTCTGTGTATAATATGATACACATTTTATTATACAATAATGTTTGAAAAAGGTTGTAAATATGAGCGTTTATGTTTATGATTCAGTTATATAAGTCATAAGTCCTAAAAGTTTTAGTCATTTGGTATAATAATTCTGTAAGTTCAGTTTTAGTTATAATTAAGTTAATGTAATGTGTATAATGTAGTTGATTGCATTATTTATTGTTTTTGGTGTGTTAGTGTTTGAAATTATGTTTTGAAAATTATGAAATTATGAAATTACAAACACTAACACACCGAAAACAATAAATACGACCTCATTTGGCGAAGAAAAAAGTTTTGTTTCATCACGATAACGCACCAGCGCATTCGTCGATTGTTGCCATGTCCAAAATCCACGAATTGAAGTTTGAATTGATGCCGCATCCTCCCTACTCTCCAGACTTAGCCCCCAGCGACTATTACCTGTTTCCTAACCTCAAAAAATGGCTTGGCGGAAAAAGATTTAAGAGCAACGAAGAAGTTATCGAAGCTGTAAATCAGTATTTTGAGGAGCTTGATGAATCTACGTTTAAAACTGGTATAACTAAATTAGAACACCGTTTTGAGAAATGTATCAGTGTTGATGGAGATTATGTTGGAAAATAACGCAAAAAGAAATTTTTACACATCGTTTTTCTTGGTCAGGCCGGAAACTTTTCACCCCACCCTCGTAAACATCCCGTATTTCCATTACCAACTTTGGAATAACCTTGACTGGCCGGATCGAAGCCGAATCCTCGAAGACTATCTATTGTAAATTAAGTTTATTAAATTTTTTCATATACTTTATAAACGTTATTACAATGTATTATTTTTGTGTATCCACGAGTTTTGAGATTTATCCATTCCCAACCATTTAACATAAACATCATTGCCCTTTTTTGCGTATTATCTTCTCCACGAGATATATGTTTGGATCGGCAACACATTGCAATTCGTATTCGTAGAATCCTCCGGCTATCGGATTTCCACATTAGTCCTCAACTAGGTACGTTACAGGATAAGTTTGTTGCACCTTGACGATTTCAAACACTTGGATGGTCCTATTTGGGGTGAAACCTTTTTCAAATATTGTCTTGAATTTGCTTACGCGCACAAAATCATTAACTTTGAATCTTGCAGGGGCCGCAATGTTTACATTGCTGTATACGGTGGATAAGAGTTTCTCCGCGATTGCAGGAGTAACGTCGATCGACCTCATGCCAATTATACGATGCTTTCGAGCATTGTACTTCATAAAGAGTTGCGGAAGCGCAACGATCCACTTGTAATTGCCATTGCGTGTAAACATTTGCCATATATTATTTTTGAGAGTGCGATTGAATCGTTTGATGACCGAGGCCTTTGTAATAGAACACGTCGAATAATGATTGATGTTGTATTTCTCCATGAGTCGTTGCACGTTTACATTGTAAAACTCTCTTCCTTTGTCGGTTAGAAGATTTTTCGGATATCTGCTATGATCTTATATGATTTTCGCGATCGATGTACCTATTTCGTTGCCAGTTTTACTTTTCAAGGGTACGACCCATGCATACTTGCTCAACACACCGATGACGGTGAGGATGTAATTGTAGCCTTTATTGAAGCGCGAATACGGCCGCATTTCGACTACGTCAGCCTGCCACAAATCATCATACCCACGCACGATGACACGTCTTCGCAGAATTTTTTTCCTTGCTGGTGCTTGTAATTCGTCCACGAGCTGATTTCCTTCAATCGTTTTTTTTTCTTCCCCGAACATATCGTGTGTTTGACCAGATGGGTTTTACAAATCTTCCTGCGTTGTGTCCTCTAGTGCAATAAACTTCAAAGCGTATTCTCTAGCGCGATAAACTTCTCAAATTCATCCAGGCGTTCTGTTAACAGATTGATTTTCATTTCCACGTAACGTTTATTAGCAGCATCATAATCCCCTTCAGGTGGGGCTACGCCTCGTATTGTACGTGATCTTGCATCGAAGCCACTAGAGCTTAGACAACGAGTATTATCACGTGTATTTCTCATTAGCCCAGTCCACTAATAGGATGAAATATCCTGCGCTTCAAGCGATGATCCGAATTTATTGATCGACATCTGGTAGTGACGAAGGAATGATCATTATCATCTATGCATAGGTTAATTTATGATGAGACCCGCTTCGCGAAGTTCCTCAATAATCGACATTATCTCATTGTCGTGGGCGTTGTTACCCGCGTGTCGTGATGCTTCCAACAAGCGCAAACGATCGACCAACTGATTGCGATCATTCCAATGCACATAATCGATTTTGTTGCTATTTAACGTAATGGCGATCGGTATTTCTATACCTCTTCCAGTTTTTCGGTCGAAAGTTAATTGTCCAATTATATATTAATACTTGAAGCCTTTGTTAGTTACCCAATACAGGATTGAGGGTATTGCTACCACGTCGATGTGCATTTGTTGCCAACAGTATACTTTTCTATTTGTCTTTGTCTTCCTCGGTGTATATTGCATCGTCAGGAATTCTCTTGAAGATTAGCTCACAGAGTCCAGGGATTTCCAAGTATTGTATGCCATCGAAGAATATATTATCATCATTATCTACATCGAAACGCTTATCGCCTAAAATCATTCCTTCATTGGTAAATTTGACGCCATACACGTAATCCAAGCTGGAATGTTTGTCTTGTGGAAGAATAAATAGAATATATTGTTGACCGAGTGGACCGAAATGTTCGCGCAATGTATTTTGACGTTCAACCGTTTGTAATTGATGTTGAACTGTAGACACGGATGATTCGGACGTAGTCTCAAAAACGTTTTCTTCAACAATGGTGGGTGGTTGCAAGGGTATAGCAACCATCGACGTATCATCCAGAGATTCCTTTCGTCGCTTGCGTTTCAACTGATTCGGTGTAGAAGTTACCAGCGAATTTGGAATAATGAACGAGTGCGCCTTGTTCCTTGTTTCCCATCCTTCTATAGGTCCTTTGCTTCCGACATGCCTAACGATTCAATTTCCAGCCCAAGAGATTCCACAGCAGCTGATTTTTCAACAATCTGCTTGAGAGGTTCGGTGATTGGCTTGAAGTTTCGCTCCAATGCAAGATCTCCTTCCATTTTTTCGGTCTTCAAAGCTTGGTATTTTTTGCGTATTAAGTCGCCTGTTTTCGCAATTTCCCTGGAAATCTTTTCATCAGTATCAATTGTCGTCGTCATGTTACGCCCACATGAAATTATTTATCGGTCATTGCACAGCTGATATCTCAATGCCGACTGACTACATCACGGTATTGCAAACTCGTTAAATCTATTTCTATATCGACCACCGGACAATGAGCTATCTTTGTATTGGTTCATCTTTGTATTGGTCACTTGAATCACCGTCGCTTGGTGCATGAAACGCATGTTTTCTCTTCCGAATCTAAACACACATTCGCCCGAAATACGTCGTGTGAGGAGTATTTATAAGAGTGCACCGGGTAAAATCCGCTCAGTATTGAGAATGTTTTTGTACCTGTCGGACGACTGCAGTATTCTCCGCTTAACGGCTCATCAATTACAGTTTATTCCAAAAATTGTTTTGTTATAAAATTTTCATCACTTCGTTGACATTTTGTGGGAGAGGCTTCCCGAACACATAAAGACTGATTCGGAAGTACAGCAATATCGCCGATGCACGCGCTATTGGAATTTACCGGGACAGCTAATACACATTGACGGTCCAGCACCGTTTATAAATAATTGCGCCGAATGTCAAAGAGAAAAGGCACTATACAAGTGCAATAAATGCACTTCCGATCGAATTACATATTCCCGGTTACCAATTTTGTGGACCAGGCACTCGGTTAGAGCAGAGATTGGCACGGGGTGATCGTGGAATAAATCCATTGGATGCCGCTTGTCGCGACCATGACATAGCCTATTCTCGAAGCAATAATTTAGGCGAAAGACACGTTGCGGATAATATAATTGTAACAATGGCAAGAAAACGTATTACTGCGAGAGATTCGACTTTTCAAAGCAGAACCGAAATTCGGCATGGGAATGAAGACAAAGAACTCGTCGACAAAGAAAAAAAAATCCGTTAAGAAGAGAATACTGCCGATAGCAAAGCGTGGTGGAATTTTGCCAATATTACCATTGCAGGAAGTTCTTGGTTCCCTGGCTGGTGGGGCAGCTGGGATAGCAAAGACTGTGAATGATAGCAAAGCGGCGCAACGTGAACTTAAAGAAATACAACGTTATAATCTAGCTATAGAAAGCTATGGGCTCTATCTCACTCCCTACAAGCGTGGACAAGGATGTTCAACTAAGAAAAAAAATGCCAAAACACGGTGAAAATACCTATGGGTGGAACAACTAATGTACAATTGGAATGCTTAGCCAGATGCATGCGCATACTATTCTTCAGAGGGGTCTTCATGCGTAATGATTTACCAGTTTGTGGTGGAGTGCAATTAGATGAGAGCGGTATAGTAAATTTGGACAATGCCGATGGTCCCGGTACGCATTGGGTAGCCTATGCCATAATATATTTTGATAGTTTTCGAAATTTTCGACCGCCCAAGGAGTTGGTGCGCTATTTTGGACCAAATGCCACAAAAATACAATACAAGCGAACATCTGATCAGAATTATAATCAGAGTATTTGCGCGCAACTGTGCTTGCAATTTCTTCAAAACGCCGATGATCAATATGTATTTAAGCCGTGACAATGTGTCAATCAACTTATTATTCGAGGGAAACATCACTGACGCTTACCTTGATCGGCAAGAGTAGCCTTCTCACAGCAAACCACTTTCTCGCTATAGATTTCAATGATGGTTGTTCTGAGCTCGGTTTGACGGATTTCATAACTTATCACACAATACCAAATGTGAATTCATCAAACAACAAATTTTACTTTGACAATGATGACAAGGAAATTATAATCCCTTAAGGATCCTATGAACTGAGAGCCATAAATGCGTATCTGAATCGTGCAATTTTACTCAAAGGGGTTGATAGCGGTAATGTTGCTGAAAATGAAATTGTTGCTCGAAAGGTTGATAACGATGACCTCGATGAAAATGGCGAATACCCAATCGTGCTATGCGCTAATCATAATACACTGAAGAGCGAAATCAAATGTGCGTACAGAATAAATTTCAGTAAACCCGACAACATACGATCCCTCTTGACATTTTCATCACATCTAATACAGCATCCCTGGAAATGGCAGGAATTTGATGTACCCATAAACATAATGAATGTCAACATTATCCGCATAGAATGTAGTGTCACCGCTGGTGCGTACTGCAAAGGCGAGCATGTACACACGATACATGAATTTTCGCCAAGCGTACCACCAGGATATAAGATATCGGAAACGCCTGCGCAAATCATTTATCTTCCGATCGTTATGCGGAGCATTATAGATCTAACGATACGTATCGTGGATCAAAAGGAAAAAGTACTCGATTCTCGAGGAGAAGAAATTACCGAGAGATTGCACATATGAAAGCGATGCTTGTGATGCTCGTTCTGTACGACACGGAATACGCCACAGACAATATTTCTACACGAGATAATACGATCGCACACGATAATACTCTTGCAAGAAGACAATCGGCATTGAGTGTTAAATTACCCGCAAAGAAGAAACTCAGTGCAGTGAATCGTCAATTTTTAGAATATCTGGGATTTATTGTACGACATACTTGAGGCAAGAGAATGACTGACCTTTTGAATATCAGTGGGGAGCCAATCTTTAACGATCGTATCATCAAAATTGAGACTCCTACGTACAATTCGTATGCTAACTCAACGTTTGGACACCGAGATGAAATACGAATTCCTATACAACACCAAGACTTGTACACCCTACCATCTGGAAGTTTTCTCTACGTTGAGGGAAAGTTCACGGTGCTTAAAAAACATGACGATCAAGCAATAGTAGTATTGGGAAACAATTGCGTTGCATTCATGTTTGATGAAGTTCGTTATGAGCTCGATGGTGTGGAGATTCGTCAGGAGCTAATTCTGATACGTTCACGCAATGATAACAATTGCGTATTCAGTCAGCATCCGATAGTAGAGGCAGAAGTTGAATTGCTCAACATAAAATCGCGTATACCTCACGTAATATTGAATGAAATAACTAAATTGTCATTACTTCGAACATTGGAAAGTGGGCGATACTTGATTATGAGCTTTCGCTGTTGGGATCTATACGAGTATCCACTGCTTCAAAGCACAACTAAACATTAATGTACTGTAAAAGCTGCCTCCCAGCTAGAGAAAGTAAGATATAGAATATTTGCGCTGCAGACTGGCAAAAAAAATGCTAAGGCATAGGACATTACATTATTCGACGACTGCAAACTCGCCAATGTTAAACTTTATCTCAAGTCGGAATCCTATCCTTACGATGATTTGAATTTGGAGTTTGACAAAAACAAATTCGCCATTTTGTTCAATATGTACTCTTGAATTCGTAAATCTTATTACGGCTGTAATAGTGATAATTCTGTGCTCACTATCGCAAAGTTTCGATATAACGGCCCTCTCACGGTTGGCGATTGCTCGCGCCAGAACAAGTATGTGAAAAATGCTGCCGTGAACGCGCGAATAGAGTTTGAATGTAAGGAAGATTTGCCACCAAATACTACTGCCTATTGTTTGATCATGCACGATCGCATTGTTGAATTTTAGCCATTGACAAACATGGTTTGTAAATTTGTATAAATCAGCAAGTAACCCCCACTCAATGAATAAGTAATTTAAACACAAGATTCTTTAATGTTGACGTCAGTCATCAATTTATCTTGCTATCGACTGGATCGAGCCAATACATCTTCGTTATGTCTGCACCTACATTTGTCGATATACAAGGGTTCATTGTTGGAAGGAACTTTGTCGTGAAGGAAGTCGCGATTCTGAGAGCGGGATGTGTACTCTCTCATTACATTTTCGTGCGTATCATACCATGGAGACTTCTATCACATCCGGAGGGGATGCGAGCATAATACTTTTGTTTCCGTCTTCCTTGCCTACGCCTAGCGCAATAGCACGGGATGAGGGTTAAAAAGGGGTAGTGCCTGGGAAGAGATAAAATGAAGGAATTGACGCGATGTCTCGGTATTACGGAATAATTCGACACTTGTGTAACCTTGACTCTTGGTTTATTACACTTTAGGGGTCAGATTACGGTAATTAGCTGATAGAGACAGGATACAAAAATAGAAAAAGAGTATACAGTTAGCTTACATTCGTTGTTCGTGTGCGCGTGTTCGTTCTTACAGTTGTGTATGATCGCTCGTAAGAATATCGGTTGACGCTCGTAAGACGAAGGGCCTTCACCGGTACCCTGGTGCGCTCGCTGGTCAAGTGGTTGGTGACATTTGCACAAGATTTTCGGTCGGCGCGGAGTTATATCTATCTATCTATCTATCTATATATATACCTATATATATATAAATAAAAAGAGAAGTCCTGACTGACTGACTGACTGACTGACTGACTCATCAATGCCCAGCCCAAACCCTTGGACCTAGAAAGCTGAAAGTCTCACAAACTTATCCTCAAAGTGGGTGCTCCAGTAATGCTACTACGAAATCTAAATCCGCCAAAGTTGTGCAATGGTACCAGGTTGCGTGTGAAAGCCTTACATAAAAACGTGGGAGAGGCCATTATACTTACTGGCTGTGCTCGAGGTGAATCGATGTATATACCGCGGATACCACTAATACCGTCAGAGTACCCATTCGAGTTTAAAAGGCTGCAGTTCCCCCTTAAGGTATGTTTCGCAATGACGATTAATACGTCTCAGGGTCAGTCACTGAAAACAGCGGGGATTGATCTTAGAGGGGACTGCTTCTCGCACGGCTAGTTTTACGTGGCTTGCTCGAGAGTGAGCTCATCTAGCAGCCTGGTTTTGTTAGTACCTGAGGGCAGAACCTCTAATGTAGTATATAAAGAGGTACTTTAAGTATAAATAAAAAATGGTCCTAACCCCCTGAGAATAAACATGTAATTAAAAGCTTAATTTGAATTATTAAGGGAACTATTTACCTTAACTTAAACTTTTTTTTTGGTAGGATTTAAATTTCCGTTTTATAGTTGCCTTCAAATTTGGCATTCAAGTAGGTAATTTTCCGTTTCGTTATGTTTTCCGTTACTATTGTAACATTTCGGATTTGTTAACCTCCAGCAATCATATATCAATCCGCGCGCCGCACCTCGGATACTATAATAAGCAATGTGAGAAGACATTGTTTACCTAGATTAACAAATGGGGTACTTTTAATCACGGTAGTATGTTCCCGTGGGATATTTTCCGACATCCACGCGGGCGAAGCCGCGGGCAATAGCTAGTATGTGTATATGCGTACGGCGAGAACTACTTGGGGTGATATGGACATACGGAGTGAGACATGGATTTCTGATGGACTACGCGAACTGAAGATCGAAGTATATCGAATATATATATATATATATATATATATATATATATATATATATATATATATATATATATATATATATATATATATATATATATAGCTCACTCCGTATGTCCATATAGAGCCCCAAGTAGTTCTCGCCGTACGCATATACACATGCTAGCTATTGCCCGCGGCTTCGCCCGCGTGGATGTCGGAAAATATATATAGGAAAGCTATATATATATATATATATATATATATATATATATATATATGTATATATTATGACGGGTATCGCGTGTTAACGTAGGCGGAGGAAGGGGGAAGGGGAAACTTGATGGGTCGACAACTGAAATAAAATTCAAATATTATTTATTTTACATGAATAAAGAAAGGAAGCTCGATACAAAAAAAAGAAGTTAAGTGATAATTTACAAAAATCAATATGGTAAAAATGTTTCGCAATACTAATAATTTTGACTCTAATTCTTTTACGGGTTACCGGACACGCGAAGTCCCAACTCTATTTTCTCTACCCGTTTAAATATTCTCTACTATATAAATTTCGTAATTATATTGGGCGCCAGCCTTTCTCGGGCAACGCGCTTAACGCGTACGCAAAGTTATCAGACTCAAAAAAAAACCAAAACAAACACGGCCTTCGGCCGGCAAGCGAGAGACTCTATATAACTGAAATGGGGACGTCTCAGGGTATCGGGGACAGACGGGGTTCTCTAACACGATGGCCACTTATTTTGGACCACGACTAGTTTACGTTATTTTAGATTATTCGAATTAACACGGCACAAAGCCGAAAATCTCCAAAAAGCTAAATGTGCGATCTTCTCGCGCTGCGATTTATTCCCGCGGTCAATGTTACTCGATTCGGCCGACGGTCGTGCTACACGAGGCAGCCGCGGCTACGCGCGCGCGAGGGGAATTTTCACGAGGGACAACGGGGATCCGCCACGAGCACCTTTTTACACGTGTCTCGCGCGAATTATAACGCAATTTCTCGGCTAATGACTCTAATCGCACGCACTGATTTTAATTACCTTAATCTAGTTTACACTGCATTTATTGCGAGGCGCACGGAGTTGGGACGACGATCGGGAATGACGGGGGAGGGGTGAAGGAACGAATTATTAACTGTCGCCCGTGCGACGAGATTTTCCCGAACTGACTTGAAGGGCTTTCGATAGCCGCTTTCGCACAAGAGAAAGAGGAAAGAACTTACAGTTTCGCTGGGAAGTCTTCCTCAATCAATTCGTAAATATCCGTTCTTTTCCTCGGCTCGATTCGCTCTTTTTGCGCGGCTCAGTTGCTCGGGACTTTTGCGTTTTTCCTTTTCGCTTTTATTCCTCGCTCGACCACGCTCCAGGACCAAGTGCCGGTCCACGCCGGCCGGTTTCCTCCTCTCGCCCAATCCTGTTCTAGACGACGGACCTCCTATGGATTTTCGTCTCGATCGTCGTGGCTCGCCCTTCTGGTCGATCGCCCTGATAAATCCTTCCCCTCCCGAGTCGCGGGGCGCCCCGGTCGATACGGCGCTCGCCAGCCATACCGCGCGAGAGCTGCCGTCTCTCTTGACGCGCGCGGTAGGCCGGAGACTCGGGAGATGACAGCGGGGTGCCCTCGGACGGCCAATCCATTGTCCGCGTCGTCGGGAGATGGCGTTGCTCGTTCTCGGAGTCGACGGCCGGGCCGACGTGGCCCCAGTCGACAGTCCGCGTGGTCGTGCCGCGATCGCGATAAGGGGTGCGGGAAGGACGGGAGGGATAGTGTCGCGGCTTCTATAAAATAAAAATACCTTAAAAATACCTTAAAATTAACATTCTAATTTTTCCGATGAAAGGTGCGTGGCGGAGACCGAGCCCGAGCGTGGTCACGCGGGCTTTTCCATTATCTCCCTTGTGACGCAACGTCACAATATATATATATATATATATATATATATATATATATATATATATATATATATATATATATATAGAACTTAAAAGAAAATACTTGGAATATGATTGTCGGCACGTAGATCGGAATTAAACGTGATAAAAGGAACATGATTTGAAATTCGCTGACGGAAGCTTGAACTCTGAACCTGATGAAAATTGTTGGGAGACTGATTCAGGAAGGAAGACTTTCTTGATATAAAAATTAGGGGGTAGAATAGTGGGAGAAGGAACCTTTCAAAGAGCATGGTCTTGGAATCTAGTTCTTCGGGGATTGGTCCATTGGTCGTGAATAATTTGCGTGATTGGTTGCGGTATGGTGTGCGAATAAGTTACAGGTTCGCTAGCACGCACGTGGCCTTATTCCAGAGCATCGGTTCTAGGTATTACGCGTATAAAAAGGAAGGGGATTTTCGTCCCGTATTTCGACGAAAAAGTGCACGGGATGGTGTTCGATATTTAAGATGTAAGCATGCGCATGGTTTATTTTATGTCAATTTATGGCTGTGGTGACTTCTCATATCGAGAAGGTTATACTTCGGACCGGATGTCTTATTTTCTAGTGTCACGTCCTACGACAAATCCCAAACGATGAGATTTTCTTTCTATTTCAACTCAGTCTATACCCTCTTGTGCCAGAAACTCATAAATTTCCGAATTGTGGAGCGAAATACTTAACCCTCGAAAAGTAGTACGAGATGCATCTCAGGCGCGACGCAGAGCCTTACCGCAGTAAATCTCTAGAAGTACCGACGATAGATTGTTTAAACACAACATAGACTAGACGGCTCCGACGAAATTCTAACCCTGACTGGAAAATAAGACATCCGGTTCCGCAGCGCAGTCCAAAATACAAACTCCTTGAAATGTGAAGTCACCATAGCTATAAATTCACATAACACAAACCATGCGCATGCTTAGGTCTCAGATATCGAACTGTATTTCCCATGCACTATTTCGCCGGAACACGAGACAAAGATCTCCTTTCTTCACACGCATATTGGTCAGAACCGATGCCCTGAAATAAGGTCACACGTGTGCCTAGGAAATCTGTAACCCACACGCACATCGTACCGCAACCAACCACGCTAATCAACCGATATATTCATGACCAATGGACTAATCCCCGAATAGCTAGATGACCAAGACCACACTCTCCCTACGGTTCCTTCTCCCACTATCGAACCCCTCCTAATTTTGATATCAAGAAAGACTTCCTTCCTGAAGTCAGTCTCTAGACAATTTCCATCGAGTTATAATCTTATTCGATTATAGTCTTATTCGAGTTATAATCTTATTCGAGTTATAATCGATAACCTTATTCTAAGTCTTTTTTTTTAAGTTCTATATATATATAGTTGCGATCCGCATTTCGCGTAGACCATCAGAAATCTGTGTTACTCCGTATACCTATATCGAGCCTTAAGTCACTCTCGCTGTACGCATATACATATATATTACTCCGCGCCGACCGAAAATCTTGTGCTACTATCCACTTGACCAGCGAGCGCATCAGGGTATCAGCGAAGGCCCTTCGCCCTACGAGCGTCAACCGATAATTTTACGAGCGACCATACCCAACTGTACGAGCGAGCACACACACGAACAACGTATGTAAGCGAACTATATAATCTTTTGTATTTTTATACCCAGTCTCTATCAGATAATTACCTTAATCTGACCCCTAAATTGTAATAAACCAAGAGACAAGGTTATACAAGTGTCGAATTATTCCGTAATTCCGAGACATCGCGTCAATTCCTTCATTTTATCTTTTTCCACGCACACCCCCTTTTTACCCTCATGCCGTGCTATTGCGCTAGGCGTAGGCAAGAAAGAGGGAAACGAAAATATTAGGCTCTCATCCCCTCCGAATGTGACATATTAATTTTGGGCGGCTCGTCCAGCATTTATAAAACGGAATGTGCTATTTAGTCCAATGTTTGGAGACGAATCAGGTACGAGGTCATTAAACCTAAACGTTACTGAAGACCTACCAGAACAATCAGGATATTCAACAAGAAGTTCCAACACTAAATTAGTGTCCGGCCTCGAAGCTCCTACAAAAAGACCGATAAAAAACTAGATTTGTCGCGAAAACACGAAAATCAATATCCAGTAACCATGTCACTAGGTACAAATCAGTTAATATCACTAAAACACGCCATTAGCTGCGTCCCGGAATTCGACGGAAAAAATATCCTTTTTTCGAAATTCATTTCGGGGTGTGAAGATGCCGAAGACATGCTCCCCCCACCCCGAAGCCGAAAAGTACCTAACGAAATTATTAAGGAATAAACTTACAGACCTAGCCAGAGAAGCCATTCATGGGACAAAATTCGAAACAGTACAAGGGCTCACAGAATTTCTGAAAAAAAAGTACGCGCCAAACACGTCGGAAATGCAATTGTTGGGGGAACTCAGTGGCATCTTCCAGGCAGGTAGTGACAGTGTAATAGAATTCGCGGCAAAAATCAGGAAAAAGGCTAGGGAAACAGTTGAGGCGAAATTTAATTAACAACGGGGTGGAAGATGAGGCATTCACGAGAACGATAGACAATTATTTCCTCATGTGCTTCAAACGCGGTTTAAAGAAAGGAATCGAACAACAACTTCCTCCGTGCGACAACGTCACGGACGCGATCGACCACGCCATACAGATAGAGTGCGAAATCGCATCGCGAAAACAGTTACACTCATCACTCATCCTCGATCGGACCCGAAAAACCCGTTCAGACAAAGTCCGTTAATAACTGCAACATCTGTAAAGAAGACAACCATCCGACCGAAGGTTACCGGTTCGCAATTATAACTTGTCATATATGTAAAAATCAAGGTCACAGTGCCGACCAGTGTAGAAAAAAAACGAACACGTGCCAAATTTGCCTGTCGAGTGCGAAATTTGCAAAAAATTTGGCCACAGAGCGGATCGATGCTACGCCAATCGCAATTTCCCCACAACTTGCCAGTTGTGAAAATTCAGGGCACACAGCCGATAGGTGTCCGTCACGAGGCAAGCCCACAAACTTCTCGTCCGATTGGCATCGTCGGTCGGCCGCCTCACAATGCGAAATTTGCAAGAAAATCGGCCATACGGCAGATAAATGTTTTCAATTAAAAACCGAAGCGTCTAAATCCGATCAACCCGTTTGTCGGTACAGCAAGCGGGTAGGTCACTTTTTAGAAAATTGTCGCGCTCGCGAGTATAACAACTCACGAATCCAGCCGGGAAACGGGCCGAAGACCCCTTGGGCGGACGCGCCGAGCGGTACCCCGACTCCAACGCGTCCGGTGAACGTCGCCTCCGCAATCCCTCCGAGCGTCAATATCCATTTTACTCAATAAATTCGGAATGTGCTATTTAGTCCAATGTTTGGAGATGAATCAGCTACGAGCTCATTAAACCTAAATGTTACTGAAGACCTACCAGAACAATCAGGATATTCAACAAGAAGTTCCAACACTAAATTAGTGTCCGGCCTCGAAGCTCCTACAAAAAGACCGATAAAAAACTAGAATCCCTCCGAGCGTCAATATCCATCTTACTCAATAAATTCGGAAGATTTTGACACACTACCCTCGGTGAGTATCGGAGCACTACCGGAAAAGGATCAGGTGTCGATGCTTCTAGACAGCGGTGCTATCCCCAACTTGACTAAGAAAGCATACACCACAAAAATGGAAGGAATCGATGATCAAGATATTATCAAACTAAGGGGAATATCCGCACTACCGGTCTTCGCACTAGGAAGCGTGTTACTTCGCGTGTTCGGTTTCGAAACGTTTTTTCATATCATACCAGATGAGGTACCACTTCTTTACCCCGGCTTGTTAGGATCCCGGTTCGTTTATGAAACAAAATAAAAATCAACTACGAAACAGAATGTTTCGAGTGTGGAGACGAAACATGGCCTTTCGAGAAACCAAACGAACCCGTCGAGGTAGTAGAAATCCCCGCGCGTTCAGAAACCTCTTTCCACATGAGAATCGAAAACCGCACGTTAAAGGAAAGGTATATCCCGCCTTTAAAAATCCGTGAAGGTGTTTACGCCGGCGACTGCCTGCTAACGAACATCAACGGAAAGGCTGATTTGAAGGTTTTCAATACCACAAATGACGCCCGTGCCGGTCATAAAACTACGACTGATCATGCCGGTCATAAAACTACAGGAAATCGATATAGTGGAAAACCAAATAAAAACCCAAAAAACAAAATCAGATTGCATGACAATCATAAATTCAGGTCCAATTTCTTGTGATCCTCCTATTCCAGTCGTAGATTGCATGACAACTACGCTAATTCAGAGCCCAAAAGTGGCCAATCCAAAAAGTTCGGCAAAAAACGTCGACAAAAACCTTGCCTTCACTCCGACGAGAGTGACGCGCAAGCAAAACCAAATAAAAATTTCAGTAGCGAGGAAAAATCAAAAACATAAACAACCGGAAAGGAAAAAATTAACAAAAACAAAAAACAAAGCCAAACAAAAAACAACAGCAAACAAAATATTAAAAAACGATGAGAATCCAAATCGAAACGTCATTTCTATTTCCACCTTACCGCGTACACTCGAAAAAAAATCAGAGCGTTCAGAAATAACAAAAAATCTTTTGCGGTTAGATCATCTTGCACAAGACGAGTTATATCACGTCGAAAGAATCATCGAAACATATGCAGACAGGTTTCACATAAAGGGCGAGCCTCTAGAATCCACACATGCGCTTCAACACAAGATCCGCACACCAAACAGTACAGATTTCCCCAAGCGCTGAAAGGCAAATTCCAGCGTCAAGTGGACGAGCTATTAGAGTCAAGGGTAATAAGCCACTCGGAATCCCCGAACAATAGTCCTGTTTGGATAGTGCCGAAAAAACCTGACTCCAACGGTAACAAACGTTGGCGGATGGTAATTGATTTCCGAGCCTTAAATGAAAAAACAATCGGTGATTTATATCCGTTACCAAACATTACTGATATTCTGGATCAATTAGGACGCGCAACCTACTTCTCAGTCTTTGATTTAGCATCCGGTTTCCATCAGATCAAAATGAACCCTAAAGACAAGTCAAAAACCGCTTTCTCTACGCCTCACGGGTACTACGAATTTTCAAGAATGCCTTTTGGGCTCATAAATGCCCCGGCGACTTTCCAGCGCTTAATGGATATCGCACTAAGTGGACTGCAAGGAGTATCCCTTTTCGATTATCTCGACGACATCGTAATCTACGCCAGAGACCTAGAGGAATAAAGTAAAAAGATTCAGGATCTGATGAACCGGTTGCGTACAGCCAACCTCGAGCTACAACTAGATAAATGCGAGTTCCTTAGACCAGAAGTAAGTTACGTCGGATACATAATCGGTAAAGACGGTCTATAAACCAGATCCAAACAAATTATCAGCAGTAAAAGCATTTCCGATTCCAAAAAACGTTAATAACATTCGTCAATTCCTGGGCCTAGCAGGGTACTATCGCAGATTCATTAAGGATTTTTGCAAAATCCCATAACCGCTAACGCGTCTCTTAGAAGACAAAACCGATTTCGAATGGACAGACGAAACACAGACAGCCTTCGATATTCTCAAAAACAAATTATGCGAAGCCCCTATTCTCCAGTACCCCGATTTCGATAAACCGTAGCGTATACGTCGTGCGTAATGCGTGGCGCAGCTCTACGTTATCATACATACGAGAAAGAAGCAATGGCGATGATGCACAGTGTAAAAGCCTTCCGGTCCCACATTTACGATAGAAAATAAACTCTTGTCACGGATCATAAGCCTCTCCTTTGGTTCAAAACAGTCAAGGACGCAAACGCACGCGTTCTCAAGTTGCGACTAAAACTCTCCGAATATGACTACGACGTCGTGTATAAACCCGGTTCATTGCACTTGAACACGGATGCACTATCGCAAAATCCAATGAAAGAGTAGAAGAAATGAAAACTATCCCGCATTACTAGAAAAACCAAGTCGAAACCTCGGCAGATGCGTTACGAGATCTAACACGTCAGTTATATGAGTCAAGCGATAGCGACAGTGGAAATAAGAACCCCACGGACTTCACGATACGGGTGGAAAGTGACCCAGCTCCCGAGTCCGAAAAAATAAACGTAGTCACCCGCGCCCAAACAAAAATTAGGGCACCCTCTGATTCAAATGAAATAGTGCATGCGAACGAAACATGTGACGACGATGGACCGACAAGTGCCGATGGAGCCGAAAGCGCAGACGTACGTTCAGAACCTTGATACTCCACATGCCGAACTTTTAAAGCCATAAACTATGAAGAGAGTAGTGACAAAGAAACCGAGGCCGATGTAATAAGACCCGCGCGCGATCAATGACCTACGAAGGTCGTTTGCCCGAAAACAACTGTCAGGCCTAACCAGCGCAAAGCACTTCCTATCTCCTACTCCGGAACCTCTACTGACCCAGATTCCGATAATTCGACAAACTCAGATTCCAGCACTCTCAAGTCACAACCCCCCGAAATTGAGGATCCTCCCGTAGAGGAAAGGAAAGCATCGGAATTCAAAATCGCAAAGTATATAAATACCAAAGAATTGTTCCACTGTCGCAACGATAATTTGGTCTACTTTATCGACTCAACAGGTAAAACGTGTGACCCTGGGGCAGAAATTATTAGAGTCAAACATGCTACCTCTCTGGAAAGACGTTTCAGTAGGCCAAGCCTACAGTAAAAAAGTTGGAAAAATTACCGGCGTGCATTGGTCATCCGTGGCGAACAACCCGAATCGTTATCTTCAATATCTAAAAACGTTAACCAAAGCGTAAAAGAACTAAGAAAATGCGAAACTCTCAACCTCCAATCAATCAGTCTTTGTCACTATCAACACGTTGAACCCTTATTGTGGACAGACGTGATAAATATCGTAAAAAAGGTATTCAAGGATAGCCAGACAAAGGTCTGAATTTGCTTGGGAACTCTGTGCTATGCGCCTATTGAAAAACGCGATTTGATTTTCTATGAAATGCATAAGTCCCCAATCGGAAGACACAAGGGTGTATCAAAAACTTATAACAGAATAAAACGTGAGTATTTTTGGGAAGATCTCAAATCAGATATTCAAAGAAAAGTGCAGCAATGCCTATAATGCCAGTTAAAAAAAGTGGTCCGAGTCAAAACAAAACAACCTATGATAATAACAGATACTCCGGGAACAGTTTTCGAAAAAATCTCAATGGACATTGTAGGTGCTATGTAACGCACTTCATCCAAAGACGAGTATATTCTCACGATTCAAGACCATCTGTCAAAATATTGCGTCGAAATTCCGCTTCGAAATGCACTGGCAACGACTGCCGCAGATGCATTTATATAAAAAAGCGATCTGCGTATTCGGCGCACCCAAAGCACTGTCAACTGATCAAAGGCAGTGACTTTGTGAGCGGCCTAATGAGAAGAGTCGCGAAACCCGTGCGTATTGAATGATATCGAGCTACGGCATTCCATCCCCAATCCAACGGATCGCTCGAGAGGTCTCACCACGTGCTAGCCGAGTTCTAAAAACAATACACAGATCAGGACAACGAATGGGATTAATGGCTGAAAATAGCAATGCTTTCGTACAACACAAGTGTTCACGAAAGTACAATATACACTCCTTACGAGGTAGTATTTGGAAAATCAGCAAGAGTCCCATCGAGCGAATCTCTTGGCAAGTCCGTTCAACTACCCACCTATCGCGGATATCTGATCGAACTAATTACACGCATAAACGGAATCAGAAGCATTGCTTACGAAAACTTAGTCTCATCCAAAAAACGCTAAAAAATACTACGACAAAAACGCGAATCCTAAAAGGTTCAAGGTAGGAGATGTCGTCTACCTTCAAAAGGGTCCCAAACCGGGTAAACTCGGGGATCACTATACCGGACCGCATAAGGTCCTAGAAAAAATGGAAAAGGGTAATGTAAAAATCCAGTATCAACACAAAACACGAGTAGTTCACGAAAATCGCTTGCGATATTCGCATATTAATGTCGAAACAAATCCCAAAAGAAAAAGAAAGCCGACCCGAGTCGACGAATTCGATTTCAATAACTGAATGTATAATCATAATTATTACTTTGTTCTCAGATGACCGCCATCTACATTATATGGATAATATATTTATGATAATGATCATACAATGGAAAATCGATGTATTGAGAATAATATACTACTGCGGCATGTCGTCGCATGTGTCTGTTGTTAGCAACGGGCAAACAGAATATCTTGAACCGACCCGACGCGATGCATGCGGCGAGATACACAAATATGGGACCACGCGAGTTGGCCACACAATAATACACGGAATAACGGTTAATCAAACAACCACGATCAGCGTTACCCTCGCCGGTCATATTAAGGACAACGGCGAGTGTAATGGTGCATCGTATTCAGACCCGTACGGTACTTCGGATAACGTTGTTGTGCAAAGAAAAGTGAAAATCGTAATAAGAAGCTATATAGCTCAAATCTCTTTGAATTCAAACCAAATTCATTTAAAATCAGGCACTACATGCACCTTGCTCGCAACAACGTGCATCGGCCCAGATGGAAGATACACTTCCTGAAACCCAAGACCGCGCGAAAATTGCGGATTTGATGAATATGGCATTGTCTACGAAGGAATGTCCACAAAGATCAGTGAAATAGAATCTGGAAACCAAAACACCGGTTACTCCGTAACCTCTGGAGAGGTAACATTCGCACTAGCCGTTAAGGAAACCGATCAAGTTTGTGGATATAGTATACTCACTGCCGAACATCCCAAGCAATTTATATTTGATACAACCCGAAGCGCCTTATTCACAAGCCGCGGCAAATTTCCAGTCGCCAACCTAGATATATTCGCTTACGTCAATTCAAAATTCATATATGTAGAAAGACACATCCGACAATAAATGAAGTCATTATATCATGATATGGTCGCCCAACAGTGTGACAGAGAACGTCAAATGCTTCGGAACAGTTTCTCTTTAGCGACGCAAGCACCCGACGAATTGGCATATAACATAATGAAAGGACCCGGCTACATGGCGGTGGTAGCCGGTGACGTAGTACACATAATTCAATGCATACCAATACAAGTAAAATTTGTGAGGTTAAAGGAATGTTATAATCAATTGCCTGTTACTCGTTGGAACGAATCCTATTTCCTAATGCAGAAAACCTACATACTCCTGAAAAAGGGAACCCAAGCGACCTGCAACACATTGCTCCCTCCATATTATCTGTTCGGCGACACGTGGTACAAATTCACGCCTATTCCGGGTGAGACCAAACCCCCTGCGAGCATGGAGCCAATGACGAAACCAACCTGAAAATACATCAATCCAGCAACATTGGCGTCGAGCGGCATCTATTCAACAGCAGATATCGACAACCTGCGGGAACGCGTAATGTTCCCAATAGAAAAGCCCGCCGTCCTAAGCCACGTGGCACGTGGTATGACTAGCCAAAACACCGTTGATCAGGGAATCCATGCATTGAACCTTCTGGACGACAACAGTTTACAAAACCTCGCCGAGACCGTCTGGAGTCGCACGTGGGGAAGGTTCATACAATTCGGGACAGCAAGCGCCGGTGTAATCGGAATATTCCTTATTGCACGAACCATAAAACTTTTCGTGGATCGCTGATACACGCATATAGCCTACACACTGTGTACGATTGGTCAATTGATATCATCGGTGCAATTTGGGACTCAGTGACGCACCTACTGATACATCTGACCAAGCGACCCCAGAGGAAAACACCGGTAGACGTGGAGCGTGGGCACGAGGTCAACGAACTTGCCACAGTCTCACCAGTTGAGCCAGTAAACAGCGCGGCAGCAAGCCGACCGCTTCTGCCATCGATGAGCGATTCTAATACACTGAACCCGAACGGGTCCGGCTATCCCAAGGATGACGAATTACCCAACCTACGTTCTTTCCCTTAAAATTCACATGAGAAATCAGTCTTTCATATAGAAGTGTCATTACTTGCAATGGACTATTACTGCTTCATTTAACCTCATCAAGTGCCTATACAAGAGCACATTACATACATAAGTAATAAGAAATTAAATTAAAAAAAAACAAAAAAGGATACTTTAAGATATTTTTCTTTCTTTTTTTATTTTAGAATAAAAATATTTCAACGTAAAACTAAGAGCATACGATAAGATTTTACGTTCATCGCCCCAACGAGAGAAATAACCAACTCCAACGAAGACAGAAATGAAGCGACATCCCAACGAAGAGAACACATCAATCAAAGCCGAAATCACCTAGGAACCACCAACACCATAGAACGCAAAGATCAAACAACCAACGCAAGACATCCCGTTTACGTAGTGGACGTTACAACCGCAATACCCAACCGGCAAGAAAACGCTTTACAAACGAATACCTCACATCAATAAAAAGTGTGATTTATTTGGATATCCAAAATAATTTCAATTCCAAGCATCGCATAGAGGACAAGGTCATGGACGTCTCTCGCTCGCCACCGAACTACTCGTCATAAGCAGCGTAGACGCCCTTAGGAGTCAACCAGGCGGGATGGTCCCAGTCACACTCAGGATGATTCTGGCCCCAACGACACTCCATCATCCACCGAATGCCACAGGCATCGAAATCGGAGCATCTCTCCAGACTCTCCAGCAGCATTCGATTGTTGCGACCGTCATTCCGTCGCGCCTGAGCATAAGCCACGAACGACATCTGTAAATACGGAAACATATATTGTTTTTTTGTTTTTATTATTATTGAAACTCAAAGCGATCAGAAACTATCACCATATCCGCATACTTACGGTAGCAGGATCAGTACACTGGATCTTCTTGCAATGCATGGTGATATATTTGTTTTCTCGGAAGAAAATTTAACGGAACAAGGTTTCACGTGCAATCGTAGCGAGAGTTACCCAGACCAATACGTCAGACACCAAGAAAATTCTTCTTATATACACTTCACCCCCACCGCAGTTTATCGATATTGCATGATAGTCACGTCCTACGACAAATCCCAAACCATGAGATTTTTATTCTATTTCAACTCAGTCTATACCCTCTTGTGCCAGAAACCCATAAATTTCAGAATTGTGGAGCGAAATACTTAACCCTCGAAAAGTAGTACAAGATGCATTTCAGACGAGACGCAGAGCCTCACCGCAGTAAATCTCTAGAAGTACCGACGATAGATTGTTTAAACACAACATAGACTAGACGGCTCCGACGAAATTCTAACCCTGACTGGAAAATAAGACATCCGGTGTCGCAGCGCAGTCTGAAATATAAACTCCTTGATATGAGAAGTCACCATAGCTATACATTCAAATAACACAAACCATGCGCATGCTTAGGTCTCAGATTTCGAACTGTATTTCCCATGCTCTTTTTCACCGGAACACGAGACAAAGATCTCCTTTCTTCATACGCAGATTAGTCAGAACCGATGCCCTGAAATAAGGTCACACGCGTGCCTAGGAAATCTGTAACCTACACGCACATCGTACCGCAACCAATCACGCTAATCAACCGATATATTCATTACCTCTCCCTAAGGTTCCTTCTCCCACTATCGATCCCCTTCTAATTTTGATATCAAGAAAGAATTCCTTCCTGAAGTCCGTCTCCCGACAATTTCCATCGAGTTCAGAGCTGGACCTTCCGTCAGCGTATACCTATATAGAGCCTCAATTGACTCTCGCTGTACGCAAATACATATATATACCTCCGCGCCGACCGAAAATCTTGTGCCAGTGTGCAGGGTACCAGCGGAGGCCCTTCGCCTTACGAGTGTCAACCGATAATTTTACGAGCGACCATACACAACTGTACGAGCGAGCATACACACGAACAACGAATGTAAGCGAACTATATAATCTTTTGTATTTTTGTACCCTGTCTATCAGATAATTACCTTACACTGACCCCGAAATTGTGATAAACCAAGAGACAAGGTTATAGAAGTGTCGAATTATTCCGTAATACCGAGACATCGCGTCAATTCCTTCATTTTATCTGTTCCCACGCACTTCTCCTTTTTACCCTCATCCGGTGCTATTACGCTAGGCGTAGGTAAGAGACAGGGAAACGAAAATATTATGCTCTCATCCCTTCCGGATGTGACACCAGTCAGGGTTGTAATTTCGTCGGAGCCGTCTAGTCTATGTTATGTTTGAACAATCTATCGTCGATACCTCTAGAAATGTATTGTGGTGAGGCTCTGCGTAGCGTCTGAGATGCATTTCGTACTATTCTTCGAGCGTTAAGAATTTCGCTTCACACCTCCGAAATTTATGAGGTTCGAACACAAAACGGTATCGACTGAGTTGAAAGAAGAAAAATCTTGTGGCTTGAGATTTGTCGCAAGACGTGACACCTCCCCCCTCTAAAATTGGGCGTTCCGTGCAATATCGGTAGGTTGCGGTGGGGGTGAATTTTGTTTTGGTGGGGTGAAGTGTATATAAGAAAAAATTTCCTGGTGTGTGACGTATTTATCTGAGTGACTCTCGCTGCAGTTGCACCTAAAACTTCGATTCGTTAAATTTTCATCCGAGAAAACGATATATATCACCATGCATGGCAAGAAGATGCAGCGTACTGATCCTGCTATCGTAAGTATGCGGATATGGTGGTAATTTCTTATCGCTTTGGGTTCCAATAATAATAACAATTGAAAAAATATGTTTCTCTATTTACAGACATCGCGTATGCGCAGGTGCGCCGAAATAAATGTCGCAACAATCGGATGTTGCTGGAGATTCTGGAGGGATTCCCCGATTTCGATGTTTATGGAATTTGGTGGATGATGGAGTGTCATTGGGGCCAGAATCATGCAGAATGTGACTGGCACCATCCCGCCTGGTCGACTCCTAAGGGCGTCTGCGCTGCTTACGACGAGTAGTCCGATGGCGAGCGAAGGACGTCTATGACCTTGACCACTATGCGATGCTTGGGGTTGACACTATTTTGTATACCCAAATAAATCACACTTTTTATTCATGTGAGATATTCGTTTGTATAGCGTTTTCTTGCCAGTTGGGTATTGCGGTTGTAAGGTCCACTGCGTATACGGGATGTCCTGCGTTGGTTGTTCGATCTTTGCGTTCTATGGTGTTGGTGGTTCTTAGGTGAATGCGGCTTTGTTTGATGTGTTCTCTTCGTTGGGATGTCGCTTCTTTTCGGTCTTCGTTGGAGTTGGTTATTTCTCTCGTCGGCGCGATGCTCGTGAAATCTTATCGTACTATTCTTCTTATTCTAAAATTAAAAAAGAAAAAATACCTTAAGGTTTCCCTTTTTGTATTTGTTTTTTTGGTTTTGTTTTGTTTTTTTTTTTTTCATTTAATTTCTTATTATTTATGTATGTAATGTGCTCTTGTATAGGCACTTGATGAGGTTAAATAAGCAGTAATGGCTAATTGAAAGTAATAATATTTCTATATGAAAGATTAATTTTTCGTGTGAATTTTAAGGGAAGGAACGTGGGTTGTGTGATTAGTCATCCTTGGGATCGTCGGGCACGTTCGGGTACAGTGTATTAGAATCGCTCATCGACGCCAGGAGTGGTCGGCTTGCTGCTGCGCAGTTTACTGGCTCAGATGGTGAGACTGTGGCAAGTTCGTTGACCTCGTGCCCACGCTCCACGTCTACCGGTGTTTTCCACTGGGGTCGCTTGGTCAGGTGTATCAGTAGGTGCGTCACTGAGTCCCAAATTGTACCGATGAGATAGATTGACCAACCGTACACAGCGTGTAGGCTATATGCATGTATCATCGTATCCACAAGAAGTTTTATGGTTCGTGCAATAAGGGATATTCCGATTACACCGGCGCTTGCTGTCCTGAATTGTATGAACCTTCCCCACGTGCGACTCCAGACGGTCTCGGCGAGGTTTTGTAAACTGTTGTCGTCCAAAAGGTCCAATGCATGGATTCCCTGATCAACGGTGTTTTGGCCAGTCATACCACGTGCCACGTGGCTTAGGACGGCGGGCTTTTCTATGGGGAACATTATGCGTTCCCGCAGGTTATCGATATCTTCTGTTGAATAGATGCCGCTCGACGCCAATGTTGCTGGATTGATGTATTTTCAGGTTGGTTTCGTCATTGGGTCCATGCTCGCAGGGGGTATGGTCTCACCCGGAATAGGCGTGAATTTGTACCACGTGTCGCCGAACAGATAATATGGAAGGAGCAATGTGTTGCAGGTCGCTTGGGTTCCCTTTTTCAGGAGTATGTAGGTTTTCTGCATTAGGAAATAGGATTCGTTCCCACGAGTAACAGGCAATTGATTATAACATTCCTTTAACCTCAAAAATTTTACTTCTATTGGTATGCATTGAATTATGTATACTACGTCACCGGCTACCACCGCCATATAGCCTGGTCCTTTCATTTTGTTATATGCCAATTTTTCGGGTGCTTGCGTCGCTAAAGACAAACTGTTCCGAAGCATTTTACGTTCTCTGTCACACTGTTGGGCGACCATATCGTGATATAATGACTTCATTTGTTGTCGGATGTGTCTTTCTACATATATGAATTTTGAATTGACGTAAGCGGATATATCTAGGTTGGCGCCTGGAAATTTGCCGCGAATTGTGAATGAGGCGCTTCGGGTTGTTTCAAATATAAATTGCTTGGGATGTTCGGCAGTGAGTATACTATATTCACACACTTGATCGGTTTCCTTAACGGCAAGTGCGAATGTTACCTCTCCAGAGGTTACGGAGTAACCGGTGTTTTGGCTTCCAGATTCTATTTCACTGATCTTTGTGGACATTCCTCCGTAGAGAATGCCATATTCATCAAATCCGCAATTTTCGCGCGGTCTGGGGTTTCAGGAAGTGTATCTCTCATCTGGGCCGATGCAGGTTGTTGCGAGCAAGGTGCATGTAGTGCCTAATTTTAAATGAATTTGGTTTGAATTCAAAGAGATTTGAGCTGTATAGCTTCTTATTACGATTTTCACTTCTCTTTGCACAACAACGTTATCCGAAGTAACGTACGGGTCTGAATACGATACACCATTACACTCGCCGTTGTCCTTATTATGACCGGCGAGGGTAACGCTGATCGTGGTTGTTTGATTAACCGTTATTCCGTGTATTATTGTGTGGCCAACTCGCGTGGTCCCATATTTGTGTATCTCGCCGCATGCATCACGTCGGGTCGGTTCAAGATATTCTGTTTGCCCGTTGCTAACAACAGACACATGCGACGACATGCCGCAGTAGTATATTATTCTCAATGTTTCGATTTTACATTGTATGATCATTGTTTCGGAATAGTCATTGAGCTGTAATAATTGTATGTACTGATCTGGGGTTTGTGTTTTTGGCGCCGCATTATCGCAGGGTTTGACGTCCAACAGGGATAGTGTCGTTACATTGGATGCACTTGATCCACAATCGTATCCTACCATGTCAACGGCGGGACGGAATAAACATGTTATCCATATAATGTAGATGGCGGTCATCTGGGAACAACGTAATAATTATGACTATACATTCAGTTATTGATATCGGATTCATCGATTCGGGTCGGCTTTCTTTTTCTTTTCGGTTTTCTTTCGACATTAATATGCCAATATCGCAAGCGATTTTCGTGAACTACTCGTATTTGGTTGTGGTACTGGATTTTTACATTACCCGTTTCCAATTTTTCTAGGACCTTATGTGTTCCGGTATGGTTATCCCCGAGTTTATCCGGTTTGGGGCCCTTTTGAAGGTAGACGAAATCTCCTACCTTGAAACTTTTAGGATTCGTGTTTTTGTCATAATATTTTTTTGAGCGTTGTTTGGATGAGACTAAGTTTTCGTAAGCAATGCTTCTGATTTCGTTAATGCGTGTAATTAGTTCAATCAGATATCCGCGATAGGTGGGTAGTTGATCGGATTCGCGAAGAGGTTCGCTCGATGGGTCTGTTGCTGATTTTCCAAATACTACCTCGTAAGGAGTGTATTTTGTATTTTTGTAAACATTGGTGTTGTACGAAAGCAATGCTAATTCCAGCCATTGGTCCCATTCGTTGTCCTTATCTGGATATTGTATTAAGAACTCGGCTAACACGTGGTGAGCCGTCTTGAGCGATCAGTTGGATTGGGGATGGAATGCCGTAGTTCGTTATCGTTTAACACGGAAGCGTTCCGCGACTCTTCTCATTAGGCCGTTCAAAAAGTGACTGCCTTTATTAGTTAAACGTGCTTTGGGTGCGCCAAATACGAATTTTTTTATAAATACGTCTGCGACGGTCGTTGCCATTGCAGTTGGAAGCGGAATTGCGACGCAATATTTTGACAGATGGTCTTGAATCGTGAGAATATACTCGTTTTTGTTTTAAGTGCGTTGCATAGGACCTACAATGTCCATTGAGATTTTTGCGTTTTATTCTGTTGTAAGTTTTTGATACACCCTTGTGTCCTCCGATTGGGGACTTATGCATTTCGTAGAAAATCGAATCGCGTTTTTCCACAGGCGCATAGCGCAGAGTTCCCAAGAAAATTAATACCTTTATCTGGCTATCCTTGAATACCTCTTTTCCGATATTTATCACGTCTGTCCACATTAAGTGTTCGACGCGTTGACGGTGACAAAGACTGATTGATTGGAGGTTGAGAGTTTCGCAAATTAAAAAAAAAAAATTTACGCTTTGGTAAAAGTGTTTAGATATTGAAGATAACGATTCGGGTTGTTCGCCACGGATGACCAATGTAAGGTGGTATTTTTATCCAACTTTCTTACTGTATGCTTGGCCTACTGAAGCGTCTTTCCAGAGGGGAAGCACGTTTGACTCTAATAATTTCTCCCCCCCCCCCAGGGTCACACGGTGTGCCCGTTGAGCCGATAAAATAGACCAAATTATCGTTGCGAAAGTGGAAAAATTCTTTGGAATTGATACACTTTGCGATTTTGAATTCTGATGTTTTCCTTTCCTCCACGGGAGGATCCTTAATTTCGGAGGGTTGTGACTTGAGAGTGCTGGAATCTGAGTTTGTCGAATTATCGGAATCAGGGTCAGTGGAGGTTCCGGAGTGGGAAATAGGAAGTGCTTTGCGCTAGTTCGGCATGAGTAGTATAGCTGTGACAGTTCTAACTCAGGTCCTCTGAGGGGGGTGCGGGGCGGGGGGTTCACGCGGGGAGGGGTATGACGCCACGCGGGGAGGGGTATGACGTCACGCGGGGAGGGGTAAGACGTCACGCGGGGCGAGGTATGACGTCACGCGGGGAGGGGGACTCGGCGAAGTGGCTGACTTCTCTCTCTCTCTCTCTCCCTCTCTGTCTCTCTCTCTCTCTCTGTCTCTCTCTCTCTCTCTCTCTCTTGTAGCGACTGTCGCCAGAGAGCCAAGTTGGTTGACCCGTGTCGCTGAGACAAGCGATCGGATTACACGTATGCATGAGAGAGAGCGAGAATGAGAGATGGAGCGACCGCATCGCATGCATGTGAGATAGAGCGAGATATACATTTAACTTCAGACCTTCACCGACTAAAGCAGTTGGATTTGTTTGGGTAAAATCCCAAACAAACCCAAACAAACCCACGAATGTCTTCGAACATCTATTGAACGCTTTCGAACGTCTCCGAACGTCTCTCGAACGTCTCTCGAACGTCTCCGAACGGCTCATGAACGTCTCACGAACGTCTCACGAACGTCTCACGAACGTCTGTTGAACGTCTCACGAACGTCTCCGAACGTCTCATGAACGTCTCTCGAACGTCTCCGAACGTCTCATGAACGTCTGTTGAACGTCTCACGAACGTCTCCGAACGTCTCACGAACGTCTCCGAACGTCTCATAAACGTCTTACGAACGTCTCACGAACGTCTCATGAACGTCTCTCGAACGTCTCACGTACGTCTCTCGAATGTTTGAGAGCAATATTTTATACAACTGTGTAATCTCATAACAGATAATGTAGTAAAGAAAGGGGTGAGGAGAATTAAAAAATCACATAATGTCACATTTCGTTTATTTGCATGAATCTTTATGATTCAACCACCAATTAAACATTTTACATACATTTTGTAATGCACAATTTTTTTCATGCTTTTCGCATCGTAGAGTATAGCTTACGCCTAATTTACTTAAGGTATCCATATCGCCAAAGTCCACGTCCAACGTTTCAATAACTAGATCATTTTTCATATTTATTATATCAGCTAGCCATTCTCGTTTTTCATGACCGCCAACATATACAATGGGATACATATCGACTTCCGTTGGACCCACAACTGCAGTCGTTATTAAACCTTGAGCCATGCTATATGGAACGTTTCCATAGGCCCACTTTAGACCATGATGATTCCGAATCAGCCATGAGGCTTCGTATCTCTCAGATTTTGTGAGAAGTCTCCATGGTATGATACTCGCGAAAATGTAAAGAGAGAGCACACATTCCGCTCTCAGAATCGCTACTTCCTTCACGACAAAGTTTCTCCCAACAATGAATCCTTGTAGATCGACAAATGTAGGTACAGACATAACGAAGATGGCTCGATCAAGTCGATAGCAAGATCAATTGATGACTGACGTCAATATTTAAGAAACTCGTCTTTAAATAATTTATTTATCGAGCGGGGGGTTACTTGCTGATCTATACAATTTTACGAACCATGTTTGTCAATGGACAATATTCAACAACTCGATCGTGCAAGATCAGACAGTAGGCAGTAGTATTTGGTGGCAAATCTTCTTTACATTCAAACTCTATTCGCACATCCACGGTAGCATTTTTCACAGACTCGTTCTGACGCGAGCAATCGATAACCATGAGAGGGCCGTTATATTGAAACTTTGCAATAGTGAGCAAAGAATTATCACTATTACAGCCGTAATAAG
Organism: Ophion obscuratus; assembly: GCA_964007375.1. Lineage (NCBI taxonomy): Eukaryota > Metazoa > Arthropoda > Insecta > Hymenoptera > Ichneumonidae > Ophion > Ophion obscuratus. The sequence continues at coordinate 57,169,155 of OZ023312.1, forward strand.
ATTTACGAAATTGAGAGTACATATTGAACAAAATGGCGAATCTGTTTTTGTCGTATTGTAAATAAACTTTATTGAATTTTTCATATACTTTATAAAAGTTATTACAATATGTTATTTTTGTGTATCCACGAGTTTTGAGATTTATCCATTCCCAACCATTTAACATAAACATCATTGCCCTTTTTGCGTATTATCTTCTCCACGAGATATATGTTTGGATTGGCAACACGTTGCAGTTCGTATTCGTTGAATCCTCCGGCTATTGGATTTCCACTTGAGTCCTCGACTAGGTACGTTACAGGATAAGTTTGCTGCACCTTGACGATTTTAAACACTTCGGTGGTCCAATTTGGTGTGAAACCTTTTTCAAATATTGTCTTGAATTTGCTTACGCGCACAAAATCATTGACTTTGAATCTTGCAGGAGCCGCAATTTTTACATTGCTGTATACGGTGGTTAAGAGTTTCTCCGCGATCGCAGGAGTAACGTCGATGGGCCTCATGCCAATCGTACGATGCTTTCGAGCATTGTACTTCATAACGAGTTGCGGTAACGCATCGATCCACTTGTAATTACCATTGAGTGTAAACATTTTCCACATATTATTTTTGAGAGTGCGATTGAATCGTTCGACGACTGAGGCCTTCATAATAGAGTACGTCGAATAATGATTAATGTTGTATTTCTCCATGAGTCGTTGCACGTTTACATTGTAAAATTCTCTTCCTTTGTCGGTCTGAAGATTTTTCGGATATCTGCTATGATCGTGCATGATTTTCGCGATCGTTGTACCCATTTCGTTGCCAGTTTTACTTTTCATGGGTACGGCCCATGCATACTTGCTCAACACATCGATGACGGTGAGGATGTAATTGTAGCCTTTGTTGAAACGCGAATACGGCCGCATTTCGACTACGTCAGCCTGCCACAAATCATCATACCCACGTACGATGACACGTCTTCGCGGAAAGTTTTTTCTTGCTGGTGCATGTAATTCCTCCACGAGCTGCTTTTCTTCGGACGTTTTTTCTTCTCCGAGCATATCGTGTCTTTGACCAGACGATTTTTACAAATCTTCCTGCGTTGTGTCAGCTACAGCGTCGGTTACATACTGAATCGTTTTAGACGTATCGTTCATAGTTATTCGAAGCGTATCCTCTAGTGCGATGAATTTCTTCTGAATTTCATCCAGGCGTTCTGTTAACAGCTTGATTTTCATTTCCACGTAACGTTTATTAGCAGCATCGTAATCCCCTTCAGGTAGGGCTACGCCTCGTATTTTACGTGATCTTGCATCGAAGCCACTAGAGGTTAGACAGAGAGCATTATCACGTGTATAATTTCTTATTAGCCCAGTCCACTGATAGTATGAATTATCCTGCGCGCCAAGCGATGATCCGAATTTATTGATCGACATCTCGGTATCAATAGTGATGAATGATCATTATCATCGATGCATAGGTTAATTTATAATGAGGCCCGCTTCGCGAAGTTCCTCAATAATCGACATTATCTCATTGTCGTGAGCGTTGTTACCCGCGTGTCGTGAAGCTTCCAACAAGCGCAAACGATCGACCAACTCATTGGGATCATTCCAATGCACGTAATCGATTTTGTTGTTATTTAACGTCATGGCGAGCGGTATTTCTATACCTCTTCCAGTTTTTCGGTCAAAAGTTAAGGGGCCAATTATATATTTATACTTGAAGCCTTTGTTACCCAATACAGGATTGAGTATATTGCTACCACGGCGATGTGCATTTGTTGCCAACAATATACTTTTATATTTGTTTTTGTCTTCCTCGGTGTATATTGCATCGTCAGGAATTCTCTTGAAAATTAGCTCATAGAGTCCAGGGGTTCCCAAGTATTTTATGCCATTGATGAATATATTATCATCATTATCCACATCGAAACCCTTATCGCCTAACATCATTCCTTCATTGGTAAGCTCGACGCCATACACGTAATCCATGCTGGAATTTTTGTCTTGTGAAAGAATAGATGAAATATATTATTGACCGAGTGGACCGAAATGTTCGCGCAATGTATTTTGACCTTCAGCCGTTTGTAATTGACGTTGAACTGTCGACACGAATGATTCGGGCGCGGTCTCAAAAACGTCTTCTTCAACAATGGTGGCTGGTTGCAAGGGTACTGCAGCCATCGACGTATCATCCAGAGATTCCTTTCGTCGCTTGCGTTTCACCTGATTCGGTGTAGAAGTTACCAGCGAATCTTGAAATAATGAACGTGTGCGCTTTGTTCCTTGTTTCACATCCGTCTCTAGGTCCTTTGCTTCCGTGATACTCAACGATTCAATTTCCGGCTCAAGAGATTCAACAGCGGCTGATTGCTCAACAATCTGCTTGAGAGGTTCGGTGATTGGCCTGAAGTGTCTCTCCAATGCAAGATCTTCTTCAATTTTTCCAGTCTTCAAAGCTTGATATTTTTTGCGTATTGAGTCGCTTGTTTTCGCAATTTCCCTGGCAATCTCTTCATCAGTATCAATTGTCGTCATCATGCCCAACCGAAATTATTTGTCGGTCGTTGCACAGCTGATGTCTCAATGCCGACTGACTACATTACGGTATTGCAAACTCGTTAAACCCATTTCTATATCGACCACCGGACAATGAGCTATCTTTGTCAATCACCATGAAGCCATATTTGTGTTGCCAACATTTTTGACATAACACCAGAAAATCTTCATACGACATGTCCGTATTTACGTGTTCATTGTAAACATGTTTCAAGTTTGTACGATCTTGTTTAAATAAAATAAGCAGATTCACATTGTCGCGTATAAGATGCTTGGGAACCTTGGCATATGTTTGGCAAAGGTAGAAACAATCAACGCTCGAGTGTCTGCCCATCGCAAAGTACTCTCGTACTGTATTTTGCTTGTCACATGCTACGTCATCGAAAATAAAGATGGAGTTCGGAAGCGCTTCGTGCGGTGGGATAACATCACTATTATTCGAGAATTTAAAATAGCCGATTTCGTTAATCGATGTCAGCAGATTTTCCGAATATTGATATTTTGGCTGTTGAAGCGATTTCGAGTATACATATAGGTTTTCAAAACGTACACCATTTGGACTTTCTATTAAACTTAACAAAACATTGGTTTTCCCACAATTTGAAGGACCGCAAATAATGCTGCGTATCGTAAGTGGCAGCATGTCTCCATGTTTGCGTACTTGTTGACCCTCCATTACTCTATCGTCGAAATTGGTCACTTGAATCACCGTCGCTTGTTGCATGAAACGCATGTTTTCTCTCTCGAATCCAAACACACATTCGCCCAAAATGCGTCGTGTGAGGAGCATTTATAGGAGTGCAGCGAGCCAAATCTGCTCAGTACTGAGAATGTTTTTGTACCTATCGGACGACTGCAGTATTCTTCGCTTAACGGCTCATCAAATACAGTTTATTCCAAAAATTGTTTTGTTACAAAATTTTCATCACTTCGTTGACATTTTGTGGGAGAGGCTTCCCGAACACATAAAGGCTGATTCGGAAGTACGGCAATATCGCCGATGCACGCGCCATTGGAATTTACCGGGACAGCTAATACACATTGACGGTCCAGCACCGTTTATAAATAATTGTGCCGAATGTCAAAGAGAAAAGGCAACGGTTTGTTAAATCGTGCAATAAATGCACTTCCGATCGAGTTACATATTCCCGGATACCAATTTTGTGGACCAGGCACCCAGTTAGAGCAGAGATTGGCACGGGGTGATCGTGGTATAAATCCATTGGATGCCGCTTGTCGCGACCACGATATAGCCTATTCTCGAAGCAATCATTTAGGCGAAAGACACGTTGCGGATAATATACTTGCAACAACGGCACGAAAACGTATTACTGCGAGAGATTCGACTTTTGGCGAGAAAACAGCAGCGACCGCTGTTTGGGCAGCTATGAAAGCAAAAACGAAATTCAGCATGGGAATGAAGACAAAGAACTCATCGACAAAGAAAAAAAACCCGTTAAGAAGAGAATACTGCCGATAGCAAAGCGTGGCGGAATTTTGCCAAGGTTACCATTACTGGGAGTTCTTGGTTCACTGGCTGGTGGGGCAGCTGGGATAGCAAAGGCTGTGAATGATAGCAAAGCGGCGCAACGTCAACTTGAAGAAATACAACGTCATAATCGAGCTATAGAAGGCTATTGGCTCTATCTCGCTCTCTGCAAGCGTGGACACGGATGTTCAACTAAGCAAAAAAAAACGCCAAAACTCGGTGAAAATGCCCATGGGTGTAACAACTAATGTACAATTGGAATGCTTAGCCAGGCGCATGCGCATACCATTCTTCAGAGGGGTCTTCATGCGCAATAATTTACCAGTTTATGGTGGCGTGCAACTAGATCAGAGCGGTATAGTAAATTTGGATGATGCCGATGGCCCCGGTACGCATTGGGTAGCCTATGCCAAGAGGGGGAGTCACATAATATATTTTGATAGTTTTGGAAATCTTCGACCGCCCAAGGAGTTGGTGCGATATTTTGGACCAAATACCACAAAAATACAATACAATCGAACATCTTATCAGAATTATAATCAGAGTATTTGCGGGCAATTGTGCTTGCAATTTCTCCAAAACGTCGATAATCAATATGTATTTAAGCTGTGACAATGTGTCAATCAATTCAGTATTCGAGGGAAACATGTCACTGACGCTTACGTTGACCGGCAAGAGTAGCCTTCTAACCGCAAATTATTTTCCCGCTATACATTTCAATGATGGCTGTTATGAGCTCGGTTTGACAGATTTCGCAACTTATCACACAATACCAAATGTGAATTCGTCAAACAACAAATTTTACTTTGACAATGATGACAAGGAAATTATAATCCCTGAAGGATCGTATGAACTGAGAGCCATAAATGCTTATCTGAATCATCCAATTTTACTCAAAGGGGTTGATAGCGGTGATGATGCTGAAAATGAAATTGTTCCTCGAAAGGTTGATAACGATGACCTCGATGAAGATGGCGAATACCCAATCGTGCAACGCGCTAATCATAATACACTAAAGAGCGAAATCAAATGTGCGTACAGAATAAATTTCAGTAAACCTAACAACGTAGGATCCCTGTTGGGATTTTCATCAAATCGAATACTGCATCCCTGGAAATGGCAGGAATCTGATGTACCGATAAACATAATGAATGTCAACATTATCCGCATAGAATGTAGTGTCACCACTGGTGCGTACAGCAATGGCGAGCGTGTACACACGATACATAAATTTTCACCGAGCGTACCACCAGGATGTAAGATATCGGAAACGCCTGCGCAAATCATTTATCTTCCGATCGTTGTGCGGAGCATTACGGATCTAACGATACGTATCGTGGATCAAAAGGAAAAACTACTCGATTTTCGAGGAGAAGAAATTACGGTGAGATTGCACATACGAAAGCGACGCTTGTGATGCTTGTTCTGTACGACACGGAATACGCCAGAGACAATATTTCTACGCGAGATAATATGATCCCACATGATAATACTCTTGCAAGAAGACAAGCGGCATTGAGTGTTAAATTACCCGCAAAGAAGAAACTCAGTGCAGCGAATCGTGAATTTTTAGAATGTCTGGGATTTATTGTACGACATACTTGAGGCAAAAGAATGACTGACGTTTTGAATATCAGTGGGGAGCCAATCTTTAACGATCGTATCAACAAAATTGAGACTCATACGTACAATCCGTATGCCAACTCAACGTTTGGACACAGCGATGAAATACGAATTCCTATACAACACCAAGACTTGTACACCCTACCATCTGAAAGTTTTCTCTACGTTGAGGGAAAGTTCACGGTGCTTAAAAAACCAGATGATCAAGCAATAGTAGAATTGGGAAACAATTGCGTTGCATTCATGTTTAATGAAGTTCGTTATGAGCTCGATGGTGTGGAGATTGATCGCAATCGAAACGTTGGAATAACAACCACGATTAAAAACTACATCTCTCTAAGCCCTGAGAGGAGCCATACTTTGAAAAATGCTGCGTGGGATGTAACACATAATAATGGAGGAAAATATTTCAATTTTTGTGTACCTCTCAACATATTGCTAGGATTCTGTGAAGATTACAAGCGCGTTGTTATCAATGCTCGTCATGAGCTAATTCTGATACGTTCGCGCAATGATAACAATTGCGTATTCAGTCAGCATCCATTAGTAGAGGCAGAAGTTGAATTGCTCAAGATACAATGACGTATGCCTCACGTAATATTAAATGAGATAACTAAATTGTCATTACTTCGAACATTGGAAAGTGGGCGATACTTGAATATGAGCTTTCGCTCTTGGGATCTATACAGTATCCGCTGCTTCAAAGCACAACGAAACACTCATGGACTGTGAAAGCTGCGTCCCAGCTAGAGAAACCAAGATATGTAATATTTGCGCTGTAGACTGGCAAAAAAAATTCTATGGCAAAGGACATCACACTATTCGACGACTGCAAGCTCGCCAATGTTAAACTTTATCTCAACTCGGAATCCTATCCTTACGATGATTTGAATTTGGACTTTGACAAAAACATATTCGCCATTTTGTTCAATATGTACTCTCGATTTCGTAAATCTTATTATGGCTGTAATAGTGATAATTATTTGCTAACTATCGCAAAGTTTCAATATAACGGCCCTCTCACGGTTATCGATTGCTCGCGTCAGAACGAGTCTGTGAAAAATGCTACCGTGGACGTGCGAATAGAGTTTGAATGTAAGGAAGATTTGCCACCAAATACTACTGCCTATTGTCTGATCTTGCACGATCGCGTTGTTGAATATTGCCCATTGACAAACATGATTCGTAAAATGGTAGTATCGCGAGTATCATACCACGCGAGTATCATACCATGGAGACTTCTCACAAAATCTGAGAGATACGAAGCGTCATGGCTGATTCGGAATCATCATGGTCTATAGTGGACCTATGGAAACGTTCCATATAACATGGCTCAAGGTTTAATAACGACTGCAGTTGTGGGTCCAACGGAAGACGATATGTATCCTATCGTATATGTTGACGGCCATGAAAAACGAGAATGGCTAGCTGATATAATAAATATGAAAAATGATCTAATTATTGAAACGTTGGACGTGGACTTTGGCGATATGGATACCTTAAGTAAATTAGGCGTAGGCTATACTCTACGATGCAAAAAGCATGAAAAAAATTGTGGATTACAAAATGTATTTAAAATGTTTAATTAAACATAAAGATTCATACAAATAAACGAAATGTGACATTATGTGATTTTTTAATTCTCCTCACCTCTTTCTTTGTTACATTATCTATTATGAGATTACACAGTTGTATAAAATATTGCTCTCAAACATTCGAGAGCTGTACGTGAGACGTTCGTGAGTCGTTCGGAGAAGTTCATGAGACGTTCATGAGACGTTCGGAGACGTTCGTGAGACGTTCATGAGACGGTCGAAGACGTTCGTGAGACGTTCGTAAGACGTTCATAAGACGTTCGGAGACGTTCGTGAGACGTTCAGAGACGTTCGAGAGGCGGTCATGAGACGTTCGGAGACGTTCATGAGACGTTCATGAGACGTTCGTGAGGCGTTCGGAGACGTTCGTGAGACGTTCAAGAGACGTTCGTGAGACGTTCAAGAGACGTTCGAAAGCGTTCAATAGATGTTCGAAGGCGTTCGTGGATTTGTTTGGGTTTGTTTGGCATTTCACCCAAACAAACCCAACTGCTTTAGTCCGTGAATGTCTGAAGTTAAATGTATATCCCGCTCTATCTCACATGCATGCGATGCGGTCGCTCCATCTCTCATTCTCGCTCTCTCTCATGCATACGTGTAATCCGATCGCTTCTCTCAGCGACACCGGTCAACCAACTTGGCTCTCTGGCGACAGTCGCTAAATAATAAAATCCATGAAGTAAACAATATAAGACAAAATAAATCAACAATAAATTTTCAATAAAGATCAATAATCGATGAACAATTGATCGATAATCGATATATACGCCCCTCCTCCGCTCCAATGATTTCCCCCTTCCCGCGTGACGTCAGCCTCTCCGCCGAGTCCCCCTCCCCGCGTGACGTCATACCGCGCCCCGCGTGAACCCCCCGCCCCGCACCGCCCCTCAGAGGACCTGCGTTAGAACCGGTCTAGCTATGACTACGCTCCATTTCAATATTTTCCTTCAAGCATTGAGCAAAATCGTCAAACATGATTGTCCTCGCCACAACGCTACTCTTGACACCTTTAACTTTTATCGTGTCCTTCTTACCCTCGACACGTGTTGCGTACATTTTCGATCGAAGTCCAATAAATTCGGTCATAATTGCTCCATTACATTCATCCTTCATGAGACCGGGTACCTTCTTGTTGACGAGCGCTATACCGTACCTATTGTCCGCTGAATAATCGCTCGTGTCAAATTTTGAAATGTCGCGCTTCATGTCAACATATATACCATCGCTCTCGATGTCATATATGAGACTATCCGTATCGGTATACATGACTTTACATTTATCTCGATACAGAGGTACCGTATACTCGTGTTGAGATCCATACAAGCACGTTTTGGATATGTCGAGTATGCACATACCCACATATATCGGCTTGTTGAATTTCACCTCGAGATTGCGCAATTCGATGGCAACGAGGTTTTCCGAAAAAACACTTCGGCTGTGCACGTTTGTCTTCGCAATTATTGCCTCTACACCATATCTGCCCTCCCATTTTGTTAAAAGTTTTACATCTACATGAATGCGCACATTCTCCATCGTTTTGCCAAAGACCGCATTATTCATTAACTTGAATAAATTCTTTTCGAAATCGTTTTTGGCAAGCGTTCGGAACTGGGTATTTAACTCATTATACGAACGCAGCCATGGGGATTGTGTAAACTGTAGGACTCTATGGATTTTCGTGAGGCGAAGCCCATGGCGTAAGCACTGTTGTAAATTCCGGTAGTGTATGATGTAGCGCTTTTTATCGCAGACGGTTGCTAACAGCTTTTCTTCCCGCTTACCCCGCGGTTTTTCATGTATTGGACAAAACGTTAGGTCTTTGTGCGCATCATGTAGAGATTGGGGATATTCCAAGTCGATTTCAAGGATGTAGCCTACAGGTGAGTCTAGCGCGATGCATGATGGATCGAAATTGGACACGTCGTTGACCCATCGAAAATCTGCATATGGCAAGGGCTGGCACATTGCCCATCCATACAAATTGTTGACATCAAAATACATCAAGTATGATGATGCTTTCGATGGATCAAACGACTCCATGTACTTGTTATTAGCGTGTGCATATCGGTTTGAGCATTGACTCAGACCACCGCGTACACCCCGCTCAACGAATAAAACCATGTCGATGTCAGTTAGCAAATCAAACTTGACATTCGAGTCTTTTAACATTGCATCCCAGGTATATCCGGGCAATGTGTAGTAATACGCGGGATCTAGGCCATAGCTCTCAATGCATGTATTTCCAAAGTTTTCGAAAATATCGGCTAATAACAAGACATCTGTCTTCAGATACAAATCGCTATAGTCACCCAGCGTTCGAATGGAGAACCGCTCCCAAACGTTCTCAGCATGTGCGTACTCACTCTCACATACTGTAGCATCTGTCAGGGAACTGTAAAATGCGTCACGTGGTGGTAGGCGAGTATCGACTAGCTTGGTCACGTCATCAATATAATAATATAATATCAATATATATATAAGGTAAGACCCCTTTTCGCGTCAGCAAACTGAAATCGTCTGTCGAGAGAGTTGGGAATTGCGTGCGGAAAATTTTGAGTTTGTCCTCGGTCAAAAATGAGGGTCATTTGTCGAGACTGGTCTTGAGAAATTTGTGTAAGTCGATAAAGCGCAATTGGATCTTGTGTTTTTAATCGTCTGTAATTTCAACATGCTTCGTGAAGGAGATGTATTTCTCCTTTGTGATTGGAAGCACATCGGTTCTTCCTTCGAACGCTGTGGCTACTTCCTTGATTATAAAATGTACATCATAACTGGATAAATTGTGGAAAACTACTGGAATGAAAAATGACTGTTTGTAATTTAGGTTGCAGTTGGAATGGACAGGGCCTCTATAGCGCCCAGACAGATGGCAATGATCTCGAACGCGTACATCTTCTTGCGCAAATGATTTCTCACATATGTGGCATTGATTCGCTGCTCGAAAACTAGCCCACTCACTCGGTGTTAAATGCACCATTGGTGCATTATCACAGAAAGTTTCTTTTGTCCGCAGTGCTAGATTTTTTAGTTCTTCGACAAACCACGATACATAATCGGTACTGCGACGCGAGTGATATGAAGATAATGAATCGTCATATGAACAACACACATAGTATGCGATACTAAACACTTCATGGTGTTGATACATATTAATCGCTAGGTTCTCCTCCATCGGTCTCCAAAGACTTCATCTGTCTTTGCTAGCACACATTCCAAATCAGCATACACGATGAATGGATGTCGCTCTTTCCGGCTAAAGTTGCTGAACTGGAGCCACTTATTGGTGTCATCTGGTAGTCGAATTGCACAGTCGTTTATCACTCCACAATCGACCTCGTGTGATTGCAATTTTTCCTCTGATCCGAAGTAGTGCAAACACCTGCAAAAAAAGATTGTTTCGTTTAATTCGTCTAGCATAGATAATACCTAGCATAGATCTAGTTACCTATATATATATTATGGTAACTACATATCGATCGCATATATATTTTTTATGCTGCTTTTTGGTCAGGTGCGCTCTCACGACTCTCGACAAGGTCTTGATCCATACGATGTGCCCCACATTGTTGTCCTCAGTATCTTGCATGTACAGCAAATTGATGTGCTTTTCCTTCTTGTTTTGAGTTACGCGTATCGGAACAATGTCCTTTTTGGTAGTGGTGGTATATACGTTGATCGATATATTGTTATGAGCTTCAAATTTCTTTATTTGATGTATCGTCACCGGAAATTCGATATCCTTCAGATTCAGTACTGTCGAATAATGAGGATAAGAAGATGGACGAGCATTGTGTTGTTCAGCCGGGTATAGAGCAGCGACAACTGCCCATCCGAAACACGCGTTATCTTTGGATTTAATGTTAACCACAGCCCTCTTCATCATTATTTCCTGCGGCAATGATATGGAGCACCCGGCACACATCGGATTACACTTATGCACATTTATCGTGAGGTTAAGTATTTTCTGCACAGCCCAGCCACTATCACGTTCTTGAAATTCACCGAGTGATGTTAAAGTGGGCTCCATAACACGCTATTCATACCACTCGTTCAAATCGCTTGTGCTAAATAGTTCGCAGTTTCGCGTGTATCAACACGCGAAACTGCGAACTATTTAGCACAAGCGATTTGAACGAGTGGTATGAATAGCGTGTTATGGAGCCCACTTTAACATGATACTTTTATTCGCATGTTTGTCACCAGTTGCGAATTCACCATTAAACACTGTATTGATTTTGATGCTGTTATGCTTGCTGATAATATTTTACACATGTTGAAGCACTAGGACACGCTCATCATTTAGGAAGTGTCTCGGTTCGATGTGGCTGCGATTGATGATGGAACCGGTCAATATCCGACTCTCGAAGGATGTTTCAATCTCCCGCCAGATTAACTCATGATTACCAAGTCCTGCGCCCGTGTGTATGAAACGACTCCGCACAGAAATTCTCAATCCTTCCAGACGCGCTATTTGGACTATGAGTGCCTGTTGATGTCCGATTAATAATCGCGGGCGCTTAATCCGGCTTTGCGTTTCAAGCCCTTCGATGAACTCGACGCATCGTTGCTCCCACGTAGCAAAATCTTCGAGCGAGCGTAAAAGCACGATTTGGTCATGTAAAATTTGCTCCATGTTGATGAGTACGAAAAAACTTCCACGATGTTAACCGACTGACTGCTTCATGCAAAGTGTGGTCACATTTGAGCGGAGCGGGTCATTGAAAAGGCCTTCGGGGGAAAAATCGGCCCTCTCTCTCTCGGGAAAACAGAGTTTTCCTATAACGCGTAGATTGCTCGAGAAATATGAGACAAAAACCAGGAAGTCGGGATGCATCGGGTCAAAACATTTTTTGGGTCATGTAACTCAAGTGATCCAATGGCGGTCACCGCCTTTGATCCCTAAAGTTTATAGTTTGTCCAAGCAATCCTGACTTGGCGAGACCTGTCTAAAGTGTTAGCGAGACTCGTGACAGGAGTGATAGTGCATGCAAACATCTTGACGTTATATTTCGGAATGAAGACCTCGACTTTTCAAGAGCTGCGCTCAAGTGGTCCATCCGCGGTCCCTTTGATCCCTAAAGATTATAGTTTTCCCGAGAAACCTGTCAGGACCTGTCTCGAGTGTCGGCGAGCTTTGAGACGGCGTCCCCACCCGTCGCTCCAAGGACCACATGGCCCTCCACAGAGGCCACTCTGTGACGTCACTCGCGCCCAGCGACCCCCCCCCCCCCTGTACACCACCCCCTTGACCCTCCACCATTGACCCCCCCTGCCCCCCCTTGACCCCATTGACCCTCACCCCTTGACAATCGCCCCAAAAGTGGCTTAGAACCGCCCTAGTCCATCTACTTACTTAGTTTTTTTTTAAATTACAAACGGACATATCATTCCAAAATCGTGCAAAATCAGTTCCAGGTGATTTCCTCATTTGTAGCTACTTTCTGTGCAACTACAAACGATAAAGATGGAGCTAGAAACAACTATAAACGATAAATACGGAACTATAAACAGCTACAAACGTTTTAGAAGCGAGGGCAGGGTTTGTAGTTACTTAGTTTTTTACTTCAAATGGACATATCCTTACAAAGTCGTGGAAAAATCATTTTCATGTGATTTCCTTGATTCTAGTTACTTTCTCTGCCACTACAACCGATGAATATGGAACAACAAACAACTGCAAACGATTTAAAAGCCCGGGCGGCGATTGTTGTTTCTCAGATTCCTCAATACAAACGAACAAATCCTTTCAAAATCGTGGAAAACGTGATACTTTCTCTACAACTACAAGCGATATATACGGAATTACAAACAACTGTAAATGTTTTAGAAGCGCAGACGTCGTTTGCAGTTGCCTACTATATATCTGCAATCGAACATTTCCTTCTCAAGCTGGTGAAAAATTATTTTCACGTCATTTCCTCCTTTGAAGTAACTTTCTCTGGATCTACAAACGATCAATACGGAACAACAAACAACTACAAATCATTTGAAAGCCCGAGCGGCGTTCGTAGTTTCTTAATTTTTTACTACAAACGAACAAATCCTTCGAAAATCGTAGAAAAATAATTTTTACGTGATTTCTTCGTTTGTAGTTACTTTCTCTACAACTACAAACGATAAATACGGAATTAAAAACAACTACAAACGTTTTTGAAGCCCGAATGTCGTTTGTAGTTGCTTAGATTACTACTACGAATAAACATATCCTTCCAAAATCGTGGAAAAATGATTTACCTGTGATTTCCTCGTTTATAGTTACTTTCTTTGCAGCTACAAAAGATTAAAATAGAAATACACACAAGTACGAACGTTTTAGAAGCCAGGGTGTCGTTTGTAGTTACCTAGGTTACTACTACAAACGAACATATCCCTCCAAAATCGTGGAAAACTCATTTTCAGGTGATTTTCTCGTTTGTAGTTACTTTCTGTGACACTACATACGATAAATACGGAACTTCAAATATCTACAAACGTTTTAGAAGTGCTAGCGTCGTTTGTAGTAACCAACTTTATTACTCAAACGATCATTTCCTTCTCAAATTTCCGAAAAAAATGTATCAGGTGATTAGCACGTTCGTAGTTACTTTGTCTGTTACTACAAACGATTAGAATGGGAGTATGCACAACAATATGCACATAAAAACGAAAGTACACACAACTCCAAACATTTTAGAAGCTCGGGCTTCGTTTGTAGTTACGTACTTTTTTACGACAAACGGACATATCCTTCGAAATCGTGGAAAAATCATTTTTAAGTTTCTCTCTCTCTCTCTCCCTCCCCCTCTCCCTCTCCCAACCTCCCCCTTCCCCGCCCTGAAGAAGTTAAGATTATTATTAAAGAAATAGTCCAAGAAGAATTAGAAGGTATGGAGAGCGAAATCGAAGAAATCACGAGGATGCTACAAGGAGGAGTTCTAGGTTCAGCACGGGAAGTACCAAAAACCTATTCAGGAGCCGTCAAAGAAAAGAAAAAAGAGGTCATAATTATCAAGCCTAAAGAAAAACAAGAAAGTGAGGCCACAAAAAAGACGATCAAAGAAAAGGTCGACATAAAAAACATGGCTGTGGGAGTAACGAGGTTAAAGAAAGGTAGTAATGGAACAGTGATGTTGGGCTGCGAAACGACGGAAGAAACAGAAAAGTTAAAGACCATAGTCCAGGAGAATAATGGCGAAGGTTTCAAAGTCACCAAAACGATGCAACAGAAACCGAAAATGAAGATTGTCAACATGGAGGCGGACGAATTAGAGTTGGCAGATGATGAGCTGGTTGAAACAATAAAGAAGCAGAACGCAGTGGAAGAAATTGAAGAAAGGGAGCTGAAAATCGTCAAAAGAATAAACAAAGAAGGAAGACACGAAGGCTCAACAATAATGATAGTCGATGAAGGAACCCATCAAGAGCTATTGATGAAAGGCAAGATCAGCGTGGGATGGAGAAAGTGCCCGGTATACAACCACATCAATGTGAAGCGATGTTACAAATGTTAGGGCTACTATCATATAGCAAAGAACTGCACAAGAGAAGAAACATGTCATAAATGTGCCGGAAACCACGAAGCGAGTAGGTGTACAGCGGCGGAAAGCAAGTGCATGAACTGTGTGTTCAAAAACTGAGCATTTCAACCTAGAGATAAATACGGAACATGATGCACTTGATCGGGAATGCCCTACGTATAAAAGAGCAATCCAAGAAGAGAAAAGGAGGGCAGGCTGGGACGATTAGCAACTACAGCAGGAAGAAACGTTATGGTATACGAATGCTCAAAGTCTTATTGTATACAAGGATGAAATACGATACCAAGTAGTGAACAGAATGCAACCTGCAATTATAGCGTTATCAGAGACCAGGGTGACGACTGAAATAGGAAACAGTGAAGTGTATATACCGGAATACGGTATAGTCAGATGTGATGTGGAGAATAGGAACACAGGTGGTGTGATCTTATACGTCAGAGACGGTATTAAATTTGATTGATATGTGTGCTGGAATAGAGGTCAAGGACGAACATTATAAAAGAGTGATCGCAGTTGTGTATCACTCACCAAGTGCGTCGGATGTCGATTTTATACGATACATAAAAGACATTATTGAGGAACTAACAATAAAAGGAGACTGTTTGATAATAGGTGACTTCAATATCGATGTACCGGTAGAAACGTTCTATAAAAATAAGTTAAGAACAGGAATGATGAGTCTAGAGACGAAGCAATATGTTAATAAGCCAACGAGAATAACACAAAATAGCCAAACAATTATAGATTTATTATTAGCTAATATGAGAGTGCACAAGTTCAGGTGGAGCATGAACCAAAGATAATGGACCATGGATGGATAAAAGTCATATTAGGTAGCAGGACAGAAAAGAATGAGTGCAGAGAATATAAAGCAAGAAACTATAGTAAAATCGATGAGAAGGAATTTTCAAGAATGTTGAGCACTACCACAAGGCAAATGGAAGGGGTAGATGTAAGCCAACGAGCAAAAATGCTTGTTGATAACATAGTGGATGCACTCGATACGTTTGCACCGAAAAGAACACTCAAGATTCCAAGGGTTTGGGACGGGAAAAAATGGTGTTCGTAAGATATCACAGTAGTAGCGAGAAAAACCCTGTTGCAAAGGACCGATAGGATCCTGTAGCCAACGATAAAAATCCGATACATTGCTGTTTGGTCTATTGGCAGCACAGATAGCGGATTTTCATATTTGATCTGGAGTCATTGGAATGTTCGCATATACGATTTCTATTTGGATAAACCGATATGGAATGTATCAGATTCTATTGTTCTTATGAGCAAGATGGAATCTATAGGGAATAACGTATGTGCGAATAGCGTATGCGTGCATTTATCAGCAGCTACGGATTTGATTTGAATATTTTTTAAATTGTATTTCCACAAGTTATAAATTTATAAGTTTCAAATGGACTTGACCGTTTGGAAGCGAATGTGCATAAAACGGGAAAGTCCACGATTTTTAGCTATCAGATCTCGAATGCAAAAACTGATACGTATGAAACTGTACTTATTTCGCCTTATGAGAAATGACAGATATATTAGGACCAAGTTTTGTATGGGACAGAATTTGTGATTCCATGAACAAAAACGCATCATTTTCCGATAAACATGTACATTTTCAATATGAATGAATCAGATATTTCAGATAAGTCACTTCATCAGCAGTAATTGGTATTGACTGATTAACATTTAATGGGGATATACAGATTCAACGATCTTATTGATAAATATGGGTTTAACCTGTATATGTTTTAATGAGAGTTTCCAAACTTATCCAGGGTGAAGAGAGAATATTTCAGATAGGGCTCTATATGGATTATCTAATGCAAAACTGACCTTTAAGTCTATGTGAATGCATATGTTGATGCAGATTATAATGTATCTGCCCATATCGGCATTTATTCGTACAGTCAAAGATTCAGCTTAATAATGAAGGTCGGGTGCTTGTATGCAAATATGAGTCAAACTTATACCCGTTCGAATCCTGTATCTGTTTTAAATTGGTGTTTTCCAACCTATGCAGACTTGAGTGATAATGCTTCGGTCGGTCTGTATATGGATATCCAATAAAAAAATGGCATCTGCGTCTATGGTAATGTATACGTAAGTACAAAACTAGTCTATTTATGCATATACTACTGTGTCCAAAAAATAAGGTGACATTTGAATTTAAACTGCGCGCGTCGAAGGGTTTGGAGAATTTTTTTTTTTTTAGGTTGGTAGTACTGTCAGTGACATCTATGTCAAATTTACATGTCAAAATATTCATTAGTGTTTGAGATACGCGTCTTTTTTTGAGCTGCTAAAAGTGAGTTTTTCGTTTTTTGCGATGTCGAAATTTGTTGAGCAAAGAATTTGCATTAAATTTTGTTTGCGGAATCAATTTTCTGCTTCGGATACGTTTCGCCAAGAACTCAACCCATATTGTTCCGCAACCACCGTATTCACTTGATCTGGCGCCGTGCGACTTCTGGCTGTTCAGCAAGCTCAAAAGATCGCTCCGGGGACACCGTTTTGATACGATAGAGGAGATTCAAGCCGCAGCGAAGACGGAACTGAAGGCCATCCCGGAAAGTGACTACAATCAGTGTTTCGAAGATTGGAAAATCCGTTGGCATAAGTGCATTGCATCGGGAGGGGATTACTTTGAAGGGGATGAAATTGATTTGGAAAAATAAATAAAGAATTTTCGAAATAAATACAATGTCACCTTATTTTTTGGACACAGTAGTATGTATTCATTTGTATTGTAAAAGATTCAGCCTCAGAATCGGGTCTGCTTCATGTGAAATAGCCTCTTTGTTACAAAAAACATAGAAAGCGTTTACGGTTTTCATTATTTTGTTTACATTTTTTGCATTTTGAAAAATGTTAAAAAAATAGAAAGAGACGGCAGTTCACACTAGTACGTGGGTATACTTCCGAAAAGCCAATACCCTTTGTCTATCTAAAATTTGGCACAGATTTTTAGTTGCTACATTTCACGGTCAAGATGTTTACCGTAACATGTTGTTTCTACTGAATATCCAGTGCATGCTAAGAAATGCAATAAAAATTCAAAAACTAGACCAATCCGAAGAGTAATACAAAAACTAAAAAAATCACAATACTGCCTCTACAGTGTAACTGAGTGTAAACCGATTTAATGTATCCTTACTCTGAGTTCTGTGCATAGGAAAAAACCGATTCACACAGTTAAATGATTGGCCCGTATTTACTGATGAAAACCGACGCCTACTCTTGAGAGTGAAACATTTACAATATTAGTACATTCCGATAGGTGCGGATAAAAAATAATTTGGAGATACACATACATTCTCATACAACAAAGGATTATTGTTGGATTGTAGAATCCATATAGCAAACGATTGATTGGATCCCACCCTTATAAATACCAGACTCGTATTTACTGATAGAAAACCGTGCCACGTTCTGAGGACGATTCTTTTATAATACAAGTACATGCAGACCGGTGCGATGGTCTAGTGGTTAGCGTGCTCGCTACTAAACCAGCGGACCGGGAGGTCCCGGGTTCGAAACCCAGTCGCGTACATTTCGTCGTGAAATGTTTTTCTTCGGCATTTCGCGGCGAACTAAGACTAGTTCCACGACTGGGGGGCGAACTCGATGACCGACTGTATTGGGTTAGGTTTTCCGCAGTTTCCCTATACCCATGACGGAAATGTCATTATGAATATAATACAGAGGGGGAAGTCGGCTGCGGCCGCAAGAGGGGAACAGTGAGAAAGATAGAGAAAAAAGGAGAGTAAACAGTAGAGGAAAGAACAGGCACAGTTGAGGGGGAAAGAATAGGTAACAAACGCGAAAAGTGTGTACCTAAGGAAAAAACCAATAAAAATAAATAAATAAAAATACAAGTACATGCAAATAGGTGCGGATATCAAATAATCTCCAAATACGAATACATTCTCCTACAGTAAAAGGTAAGTTTTCGATCTGAAAAGTCGAATAGGTTCAGACAAAAAGTAATTGCGAATACGTATACATTCTCGTACAGCTAAAGATAAGCTTTCGATCTGAAAAGTCACATACAAACTGATTGCTGTCAAATTTCGATTGTAGCATATAACTTCCTATACGAACTATAATTGGTTTCTACCGATTAGTACCAATAGAATTCCAGTTTGTGAGTGCAAGTTAGTAGTGTAATGGTACTAGTTCTAAATCAAGATTCCTACTACCGACACTTACCGACCGAGAACGAACCAAAAAATGGTTAATTTCTGAGTTATCGGCGGATGGTTGGGTAGGGGTTTGATTTAGAACTGGTACCATGATCGACTGTCGATGTTTCTACTTACCGGCCGATGGTAGGGCTACACTGCTTACCGACCGATGGTAGGGCTCTCCTGCTTACCGACCAATGGTAGGGGGTCACCTGCTTACCGACCGATGGTGGTAAGTCCCCCTTCGCCTCGAATGGAATTCGGAGTGGGGGGGGGGGGGGTAAACACGGGGCACACGTCCGACTCCTAGCGAGGCCGCGCAACGACTGACAAAGAGTCGAAGTGCTTTGTAGTAAAAGGGAGTTCCCCTCCCCTCCCGCGGGGGGAGGTGGTGGTGGGAGGAAGAGTGGGGGGTCCGAATTCTCAGAAATCGTTTTAAACATTTTTGTGGGTGGTGAGTCATCGGGCGCTTGCCGTGGCTTGACAAAGCCCCCCCCCCCTCTTGCGGAGATGCGATAGTTTTGTTTATCGACGTGTCTAAACCTGCGAATTGAGGTGTTGAATGATTATTTTCCGAGAATTTATCATCGGCACCGGTGACATTTGATAGCGTCAATATGGCGGCGGGATTTCGTCAGATTTCTACGAATTACAAGACCGCTGTTTATACTCGAGCGATGCGGTGTTTCATTTGCACGCGCGTGCCAACACACACACACACACACACACACACACACACACACACACACACACACACACACACACACACACACACACACACACACACACCTTGCGGATGCTGCGCTTGACAAAGCCCCCCCCCCCCATCAAATGCGATATCGATAAACACGTCGAAACTCGCTCGCCATTATGAGGGGGACTATAAGTGGGGGTGTCTAGAAAAATATTCGTCAGTATAGCATTTCCCCCCGTCAACATGAGTCATTTCGGAGATTAAAAAAATCCTGTTTCGCAAAATTTGAAGAAGTTTGCTGGAGATCAATTTCGAAAAGGCCCTTCCCCCTCCGATTCAAAAGTACCAAAGATCAAAGGGAGTGAAGCATATAATGCTAATGTTCGTCCCGGGCGATACGGAGCTGTAGGTGATTCACGGAAAAAATAGGCTCTTGTTGAGAAGTTGCCATGAAAGGCTGCGGAATCATGCGGCACAACGAGAAAAATTCGTGCAAGAGACGTGAATTAAAAGTGCGCATCGAACGATTGTTGCAAGACATTCAACAATTGAAAGGAGAAATAGACTCGTGGGCGCAGATTCATTCGCTGAGGATGATATTTGAAAAAATAAAGTTGGAGCCACGGCACGAAAAATCTCCTCACCGACAAACGTCATTGGTCGAGGATTCAGAGTGGAGGGGGAATGGTGGAGGGGGTAAGTATATAATCTCGTGAAGACAGCTTCGAACGATCAGACGACAAGTGACGACAAGTGGACGCGATCAATAAGATTGGCAAATACGCAGATTTTCTTTCGGCGAAGAAATTGAACGAGTTGACCCCCGAGTCGGAGTATCCCATCACCAATATACGGGAAGTGAACACGAAATTTGGCAAAAAGTTCGTGATTGACATTCGCAACGAGTTTACCGTATTTCTACCGGCGAGGATCAGTAAGGTACTTGAAACGAATCCGGCGACGTTCCAGACGATGTTGGCGTCAGCGTACAACGGAGATCTATGCATGGTCTACATCGGTGGAAAGTTCAATAGCATGGAATTCAAAAACCTGGCAGACGAACCTCGCGAATGCAGTGCGCGGTAAGGAGGAAGGCGACTAATGTCGATTGACTGCTCAAGTGAATTGCAAGTGAAAAAATGCTGTTTTTTTTGTTCTCCAGAAACCCCGAGTCGCCATGAGGTCTCGGAAAAAAAACACATCACAAAGGCTCGATGTTGGCGGAGGTGCTCAGCCTGAAATCCTCAGGCTAACCTCGCGGCAGCGAATCCATGGCAAAAGATTGTGTTTCGGATCACCAAGGCGCTCCAGGTTGACATCAACGCTTAGATGAGATCTGGTGCGGAGGAATCCACGAACCTTGCCATCACAGTATTAAGAACATTTTCTGTGTGTGTGCGTGTGTGTGTGTGTGTGTGCGTGCGCGTGAATGGGAGAACATTTTGTAAAAAATTTTTTTTGTAAATAATAAGAAAAATTATGTAATCGACAAAAATTTATTTCCTCGCATCCTCTTTCAACCATCTCTCCAGACATTTCACATTTTCATAGGCACATTTGAATTTTGGGTGGAGAGTCGCATGGTAGGGACATCCGTTGTTTCTCAGCTCTTTTGTCGCAAGCTTCTCCAACGATGGGCAATCCAGAGTCTCCAGTTCGATGATCTCCGTTGCTAGGTCGGTGAATTTCTTCAACCACAGCGATTTCTCCAATCCCTTGATGTAGACGATTCGAGCGTGTTGTAAGATTGATCGAATGAACATGGGGATGGTGTCGTGTGGAAAGTCGCCGTCGTCCCATCGCAAACCATGGTAATTGCGCTCCAACCACATATTCGTACTCTTGTACTTTCCCGGCAAAGAATCCCAGGCGTACGGTGGTTCGAAGAGAAACGTCAAGGGCTTGCAGTAAACGCTCGCCACCTCGACAATTGATATTTCCTTCGGGACGAATTTGTTGATCGGTCGCTTGAAGCCTTGCACATCAACGATAAACTCCATGATGACTGAAGGGGGGCGCGTGATCTCAACTTTATATCAACTTTCTTACCCCGCCACCTATCGGATTGTACTCGACAATACGATCATGGAGAATGAGACAGTATGCGGAAGTATTGGCGGGAATATTGGTCTTTGATTCGAATTCGATGCGTACGTCAACGGGGCCGGACTTGAGAGAATCGTTCTGCTTCGAGCAATCAATGACAATGAGCGGAGCATACTTTATGAAATCCAATTTTTTCAAGCATGGTTCGGGCTCTCTATTGTAGTACGAATATTGAAAGTTTGCATACATTTGATAGAGAAGGGCATATTGGTTCTGAGCAATGTCCAGATTCAAATTCCCATAGGGATAGCTTTGCGAATTGAGGTAGAGTTTGACATCGGTGAGGTCACAATGATCGAAATTACACGCATTTGCGCTTTTCTTATTTTTACGATCGGTCTGGAAGGCTAGAATGACATATCGCGGCTTCTCAAGTTGCGTAGATGTCTTCACGGCCCACATGTGTTTTGAGGTTGCGGGGAGCATTGGGTACTCGTACAATTCCCATGAGCGGAAAGTCATGGGTATCGGTGTGTCTTTACCGATAAACTTGAGAAGTTGGATTTTACGCTTATCGGAGAGTGTCACGTATGGTACGAGCCATTCTACTTTTTTCAACGTGAATTTGATGTCATCCTCACCTGTGGCTTGCCATATCGCATTATCATTAGTCTTCGACCGCAATAGAATCAATTCGTGCTTCGCGTTCACAATGATTTTTTGATAATCTTCGGCGAAACCGAGAATCATACTTAGCGGTATGCATACGTCAAAATTCCCATCGGCATCTGCGACAGCGTGCCCGCTGCGAACATCATACCAGCCAGCATTCTCGAGCTTATAGTTCTTGGATTGACTCACGGATGCGTATCCCTTCATCGAGCTCGTTATGCCCACATTTTTACATCGATCTATTTCCATGGCATTGAGCTCGTATCTCACCTCGTCGAACAAATAGCAAATGCCATTGTTTGCGAAATGTGTATTGGCGGCGATTGTGCCATCGGCTTTGGTGACTCGCCCGCATACGCGTAGCGAACTTTGACTGGGAAGTATGCATATGTCTTGATGCTGAATGGAAATACGTATTTCATCACTGTTATTGAAGGTTGTGGATGCATACGGCTGATGAGCATGAATCTCATAGTGCGCGATGGAATCATCGAAGATGACGGGGTTTTTGATATCAGTTATTTCCGTCTCCATCTCAAACAGCATACGCACGCAATGCAGATTATGTAGTTTTTCGTGCGATTTTTCCACGTATTCGTAGACCCAAACTCCGCAAAAACAGCACGTTCTGCGGTGTTAGCGGTGTGCGTGTCCATCGACTACTGGACTCTCTCATCGACGAAGTATTGTTTTTATAAGTGCTCGAGATTCTGTGAAAGACCATACCCATTGCGATTTGATGTGTAATCGTATGGTTATTGTCTCACCGCGAAAGTTCACCAAATCGCCGTCCTGATCCACTATTCGGAGTTGAATGTTGTCTATCGTCTTGCTCGCGATTGGTAGATAAATGACGTGCGACGGTATCTCGATGATTTTATAGCCTGGTGGTACGGATGGGAAAAACTCGTGGATTGTGTGTACTCTTCGCTCGTTAATATACGCGCCAGCTGTGAGGTTACATTCGACGCGCAAGGCGTTCACTTTGAGAATGGTCACTAAATTATCCGATTGATGCTTTTCACCAGCTCGTAGTCTACGGGGTGCAAATCCTAGCATACGTCCGATAGAATCCTCAAGCGTGAAATATATTTCATAATTGCACTCGATTTCACTGCGCAGCGTATTGTGGTTGAGCCTAATGCGAATGGTAATATTTTGTTTTGCCAGCTCTTTTTCCAAGTATGTCGCAATGTCGGCTAATTCGTAACTTCCAGTAGGTATGGTAAAAACGTTCTTGCCAACGTAAAATTTGCTGTGTTCAATGTCTATATTTGGAATCGAATTGTAGGTTAGGAGTTCGATGAGTCCGAGGGTATAATTCTTGTGGGGGGCGAGTTCAATGGGGGGAAAGTATTGAGCCTCGAGCACAGACGATGATCCCGATAAGGTCAACGTAAGACTGTTGTCCATAATGTCGTTTGATAAACTGACTCGATTTTTCCCTCATCACCCACTTTTATACAGAGAAAATCTCTCTCGTCGCGCTAATTGTCGACAGAGAAACTTGAGACACAAATGACCACACTCGAATGTGTCGTATGTCTGGTACCTCTTGTAATTATAATTCACGCTACTCACACCGAAGTATTGCAAAAGTTCGGCAGGTGGTTGGAGATCGCCGAAACTATCGAAATAATGGACTCTATTGTTGGTTTTTTTGTACGCCACCCAATGTGTGCCAGACCCCATATCCTCATCGAGATTTACAATGGCACATTCGCGTAGCCATGGTCCACCCTTGGGCAATTGATTTCGCATGTAACATCCACGAAAATAGGGGATTTTCATTATTTTGGCGTATTTTAGCAAATCTGCATCGGTGAGTGGTCGGTGAGGTAGCTCTACTTTACGTTTTTTGGCGCGATAAAAAGACCCATTCCCTGTTTGTACGGCTTGAGATGTAAGCCTTTACCCAATGCTATTGCTTCAATCGTTCGATTGTGACGCTTGCTCTCTTCGAGCTCACGTTTCGCTGCTTGAGCGGCCTTGACCGCTTTGACTATGTTGGCCGCGCCACCTGCTAGCGCCCCTGCAGCGCTAAGACCGGCAAAGATGGGCACGAGAAACGGTAGGAAGCCACCGATTTTACGAGGTACAGGCAACACTCGAGGCGTACGCACTTTGCGCGTGCCACTTGTGACCCTCTTGACAGCTGCTCGGGCGCCCTTTAAGGCCGACGCAGCGACTGCACTTGAATGTTCACTCTTCACCATGGCTTCTCTCGCTGCATCGATGATTTTCTTCAAGCCGACACTTTTTGCCCCCCTCTTCTTCTTAATCCCCATGCCGAACTTTCTCTTCGCTTTCATGATTCCTGCTACGGCAAGCGCGTTTGTTTTCTCCCCGATACTAGCGTCGCTAGCGCGAACTCGTTGCCAAGCTTTCTCCTGCAATATTTTATCCGCAGAATGTCTAGCTTCGAGGTTTTCACGATTTTTCGAATACGCGATATCGTGCTCCTTGCAAGCTGCATCCAACGGATTTATTCCAGGATCGCCGCGTGCAAGACGTTTAGCTAGCTTTGTGCCGGGTCCGCAATACTGATATCCAGGCAAGTGCAATTCGACGGGAAGTTTGTTGATGATACGATTGAGGAGACCTTTACCGGACTTCTTTCCTCGATGTTTGACCATAATGAAGGTTGACGCTCGACTGAAGCGGCAATAGATATAAAAGCTCGTTTTTTACCAAAATTATGTCAGTTGCGACGAAGATGAAGTCCAAGACGTATGGAAAGTTGCCAGTGATAAACTTTGATGAATTTACGCAAATTCGGGGAGAGGGTGGACAAAAGCGTCATGGTGATTTGCTGCCAAATACGATTCGCGCGGTATTCTGCGGTCCGTCAAACTGCGGAAAAACCAACGCGTTGCTCACCCTCGTAATACACCCGAATGGTCTGAGATTCGAAAACGTTTATCTCTATTCAAAGTCGCTGAAACAGCCGAAATATCAGTTACTCGAACAATTTCTCCAGCCCGTGAAGGGTCTCGAATATCATCCATTTAACGAGGATGAACAAGTGGTGCCACCTAGCGACGCACGACCAAACTCCATATTCATCTTTGACGATATAGCGTGCGAGAAACAGGACAACGTGAGAGCCTTTTTCTCCATGGGAAGGCATGAGAATGTGGACTGTTTCTATCTTCCTCAAACATACGCTCGTATTCCTAAGCATCTCGTACGCGATAATACGAATTTCATAGTTCTCTTCAAGCAGGACGACTCGAACCTTAAGCATGTGTACGATGACCATGTCAATACCGATATGTCATACACACAATTCAAAAATATATGTTGCGATTGTTGGAATTCCAGCAAGTATGGATTCCTTACAATTGACAAGGATAGTAGTATCAATGAGGGTAGGTATAGACGAGGGTTTGATTCTTTCCTCCGAGTCAATAAATAACGTGCTCTTTGTTGCACTGCATACAGTATTGCTTGTATTGTGAAACTGACAACAGCACGAAGCGTCGACAACTTTTGCAAGAAAAAGATGTGTTGCAGCAAATCGTCAAGGCTAGTGATGCAATTAGACGAAAACATCGAATGATAAAGATGGGTAGAGATAATGCTGATCAGGCGATGCAGGATGTCTTTAAGCCGATAGTCACACCATTGGAAAAGCTCGTTTCTCACAAGACGTCACCATTGAAGGAGGAGGAGGAGGAAATCAAGAATGAAACGGAAGAAAATGAGAGTGAAGTTAAGAATGAGTCACCGGAAGATTCAACTTTCACAGCGGCGTATGAGCACAAAGATGATGGCTCTGATGACGATGATGATGCCGATGATGATGATGATGATGATGATTCACCCAGTCGAGTCGATGAATTGATAAAAAAATATCTCGTATTGTTACGTATGGGTAAAAAGAAAAGTCTGGATACGACATATGGTGTGCGAATGCTCGCCAGCACCGAATTAATGATTGGCGATTCTCCGATATTTTTCGATTCTCCGCATATTCGTGTGGGGGAGAAAAGTTATGCGACAACTGTGGGATTGACGGAGCTCCTATTTAAAAGAGTGCCAAATGTCAGTTTTCTCGAACCGAACGATTTGAAAAATTATGAGAATATCATTATTGACACGAACGCGCATAAAAAATATTACAAACCGGACGGAGCTGTGCGACGTGAAAACACTCACAAATTCAAGATTTATATTTCGAAAATAATTCGAGCACGTACGGGTCGGGGGATGTATAAGAAGGCCAGAAAAAATATGCAATTTGACTATGTTTACTGGGACAATGCGAATGAGCTTGTAGATCGTCTTCGATTACTCCACGCGTCTTAAGCGGCAGGCAACTCATCGCATTCCAATGAGATCTTATCGATTATCGAAGAATTGCGCGAGGCTGGCATTATTTATTAAACGATCGTTTTTTTTCCATTCGCATGTTGAACGTTGATGTGTGTGGATCTCCGCGCGCGCGCCATGAATGATGACAAAAAACTGACTCTCGTGCGAGAGCTGCATAAGCCTGCACGAAGAAATTATACTCGTCGACACGTTGACATTCGAGGTCTGGATGAAACGTGGCAAGCCGATATCGTAGATATGTCATCGTACGCGAGGCAAAACTCGCAACATAAGTTCCTCCTGACCGTCATCGATATATTCTCCAAATTCGCCTGGGCCATACCGTTGAGAAGCAAGAGCGGTAGAGATACGACGATTGCCATGAAATCTATATTCAATCAGGGTCGCATACCCAAGAACTTGCACGTCGATCGGGGAAAAGAATTTTATAATTCACAATTTGAAGCTCTTATGAAAAGACACAATGTAAACATGTATTCAACGTATAGCAATTTGAAAGCATCAATCTGCGAGCGTTTCAATAGAACGTTGAAAAATAAAATGTGGATGCAATTCAGTCTTCGCGGATCGTACAAATGGATGGATATTCTGGATTCTCTCGTTACCGAATACAACAACACCGTGCATCGAACCATCTGAGAAAAACCGAAAAATGTCAATCGCACAAATGAAAGAGAGATTCTCCAACGTATTTTCCACCAGCGTCGATTATCGGCAAAAAAATCACAAAAGTTCAAAATTGGCGATAATGTGCGAATTAGCAAATTTAAGAATGTATTTGAGAAGGGTTATACGCCCAATTGGACAACGGAAATATTCACGATAAGCAGAGTGAAAAGAACGAATCCAACGACGTACAATCTCAAGGACCATCGGAACGAAACCATCGCCGGCTGCTTCTACGAAGAGGAGCTCCAGAAAGTCAAGTATCCCGACATTTACCTCGTTGAGAAGGTGGTGAAGAAGCGTGGAAATCGAATGCTCGTCAAGTGGTTAGGTTTCGACGATACGCACAACAGTTGGATCGACAACGGAGATTTGTGAAAAAATGTTTAATTAAAAAATTGTCTTTTTCGAAAAAAATCCATCATTTTCTCCCTTCGCATCTCACACAGCGTTATGTAACAGAGTCATGTTAAAAAGTTGTCTCAAATTAAAGATATCTGAGGCTTCGGAGGCACGGCAGACGCGATTCATACCGTCCTCCTTCCACACGCGGAGGGGGTGTTGTCACGAAGTTCACGCTTTCGTGCTCTCACATTTTTGGCGGCTGCTATGAACTGATGCTGCCATTGAATCTCTAGGGACTCATTCTGGTCGGACCCCACGGTCTAGAAACAAAGAGGAGGAATTTTTTTTATACAATATTTTTACTTAAAATTTTTTTATTTAGTGCGTACTTACCAAAATCATATTTATTCCTTCGAATACGATGGAATTACCTCGAATATGAAAAGACATCTGGGGGAAAAAGAAAAAAATGTCAATTTCAAGCCGGAAGATTTTTTTTTTGTATAGACTTACGGTCGCTGCTGAATAACTCCACAGACAAAGTTTAAGAGAGGTGTTATCCAGAGTGGCTTGGGAAATTATTCCTCGTCGAGGTTCCAAAATTCTTCGGCTTGTTGCCTTCGCGCCAAATTAGCAAAAGTACACGTTTCGTAGCCTGCAACAGGAAATGCGTATTTCCCAAAAAAATTTTATGTGTTTTTCCCCCCAACATTTTTGTCTTTTTACCTGAATCTTCACTATCTTCTTCAAAAAGATCTTCACTCGTATGTTCGCTGACTTCACAGCGCCGTGAGCTGTCGTCGTCGTCACTCTCGTCGGCTTGAGCGGGTTCGTCGGGCGGTCCGTGGTTGACGTCAATCTGCTCACGTTGAATAGGTGCGCGGTTTATTTGAATCCACCCGTTGACATCTACTGCAGAAGAACGTTGGTTAGAGTTCGGGGGGGGGGGGGGGGAAATTCTAGCCTCGAACCGTTGCCCTATGTCTTATCCAATATGAAGAAACAGCTCTCATGAGCAACTCATGCAACTCGACGCCCGTCGACGCATAGATGCTATCCGACGCCCGTCGACGCAACCCCCCCCCCCCCCCCCACTTACTTGATAGTCGCTGCGGCGGTTGTCGTGTTCGTATTGACGGAAGCGAAAGTGTTGATGATGATGATGATGATGATGATAGTCTACGGGCGTTTATTCCCGATGGTCCAGCTACAGCACCATCAGATTGCACAAATGCATCACTTGATTTTGAGCAATGTGGCGACTCCATTTCCGACGAATCATCAGATTGCTCATCGATTAAACGCGGTCTCTTTGATGGTGGTGGTGATGAACAAGATGATGATGATGAGGATGGTGGTGATGGTGGCAATGACTCTTCGTCACTCGATTGAAGAAGACAAATTAGTGCTGAAAAATATCCGTGTGTATGTGTGTGTGTGTGTGTGTGTGTGTATGCGCGCGTGCGTGAGTGAAAGAGAGAGAGAGAGAGAGAGAGAGAGAGAGAGAGAATTCTTACCGTGTTTATCAACGATGCCCGCAACAGAATCCGATTCCTCCCAATTGCGTCGTTTGATTACACGCACCACAGAATGTAGCAGACCGAAAGTGTTTATCAGGCCTTTGTCAAAAGCATCAGCAAAGTCTCCTTGCCGCGCCCCCTTCAAAACTTTTCGCAATTTCCGCCAAATCACCGAAGTCGGAAGATAATGCAAATCGTGTAATACTAAGTCTGGCCAGCGATTTTTTAGCAAAGGATAACGCTCGAATAAAAATGCGATAAACGTGTACACTCGGTAAATCTCGTCTCTTCGATGCATAGTTCTCGACTGATTCAAAGGGCCAAACAAAATTTACTCTGAAGAGAAGACGTTGAAGAGCGAGCCAACGTTTGTTTACATCCAGAATAGGTCCGATATCGGTCGCTATTCCCGGGAGAGGGGATGGAAAAAAAATACGTCTTTACACACACACACAGCTTTCTTTTTATTCAGCTTCCATATCATCATAACCCCATGGAAGAGTGTCAGTGGAATCTGGGATTAGCACTCTTTTGTCATCTCTCCAGCTGAGAGCAATTTTCTGTTGCGTCGCCGTATGTACAATGTGTTTTTTACTCGTGATCAATTGTTGCGTCTTGACAAGATTTTCGTGCGCAAACAAGCAATTTTTAAAGTCGTCGAATGTGATGGATTTCAGGGTGGACCGCCGTACACCCTTAGCTCTCTTCTTCGCATCGTCACAGTCGAGAATTTTGAACGAGTACAATTTCGCTCTCAAACCTACAAACTCCGTCATAATGCGACCATTATTCTCATCTTTCATGAGACCTAGTACTTTCTTATTTCGCAACGGCATATTGTACGGATTGTTGGGTGAATAATCAGACGTGTCAAATTTGTCAATATCATGCTTCATCTCTTCATAGATGTCGGGCACGCTGATGTGATAGATGAGACTATCAGTGTCTGTATACAATAATTTTGCTCGATCGTAAAATCTTTCGCGCATAAAATTGTAATGAAAATTATAAATCCAGAGCTTGGAGATATCGAGTATGGAAAATCCGGTGTATATGGGCTTGTTGAATAGTACACATGCTTGATTGAGCTCGATTATAACGATGTCATTGTCAAATATGGTGCAGCTATGGAACGTTGGCTTGGCAATCTGCGCTTCGGCCCCCCACCGCCCCTTCCACTTTGTCACGAGTCGCACTTCCCGATGTTTTCTGACATTCTCCATTGTTTTGCCAAAGACTGCATTGTTCATGAGTTTGTAAAAATTTTTCTCAAAGTCATTGTTAGATTGCTTTCGCAATTCCGTATTTACATCGATGTATTTTTTCAGCCATGCGCGCTGTTTGAATTTGAGGACTCGGTGAATTTTTAGGAGGCGCAATCCCAATTTCAAGCATTGCTTCAAATTTCTATAATGAATGACGTATTTTTCTTTTCGAAGCAGTGTGGTCGTTAGTTTTCGTTGAGTGCTGCCAGGAGGAACGTAGTGTTCGGGGCACAAAGGCAGATCTTTGTGGGTGTCGTGTAACTCTCGAGGATACTCCAAATCGACTTCGAAAATGTAGCCCGTTTCGCCGTCGTCGGGAATACTCTCGATACGTTCCCCGAAATTTTCCACCCAAGCGAACGAGCCGAATGGTAATGACTCACACATAGCTGCACCATACAGGTTATTGACATCGTAATACATCAAGTATGACTCGGGCTCGTTTGGATTGAAGTTATCACGCATGTAGCGATTATTCGCTTTCCCATACCTATTGCAGCACTGCGCTACACCACCGCGAATACCTTTCTCGATGAACATTAACATGTCAACGTCGAGCAAGAGCTCGAGTTCTATGCCGGTACATTTTAACATCGCATCAAACGATAGACCGGGTGCGGTAAAATAGTGCAATGCATCGAGGCCGTATGTGTTAATGCAATTTCGTCAAAAATTCTCAAAAATATCTGTCAGAAGGAGTACGTCGGTTTTCAAATACAAGTCGGAATATTCACCCAACGTTTTGAGCTTAAAGACAGTCCAAACTTTGCACGCGTGCGCGTAATCGTCCGCCGAAATATCTTCACTACTCAATCGGGAGAAAAATGTATCTTTCGCAGGCAATTGCGTCTCATCGAGTCGCATCCAAGAGTCCACATAGTCATAGGGAAATACGCCTTTTCGCTTCGCCAAATCAAATTGCGTGGCGTCAGCGCAATGCTTGCGTGTTACTATTTTTTGATCGTTTTTCAGGTAAGACGCTAATTTTTCGATGCTACTCGGCATGAACCTCAAAGAGTCGATGAATCTATACTGCACGCGTGTACCTTTGACGCGCTTCGAAAAAGAAATATATTTCTCCTTGTTAATCGGCAAAAGACTCATGGATCCTTCGAAGGTTCGAGCCAATGCTACTATCAAAAAGTGTGCGTCGTATCCGGACAAGTTGTGGAAAACTATCGGCACTACGTGGGCAATTTTGTAATTCAAATTACAGTCTTGATGAGCGGCGCCGCGAAATTTTCCCGTAAAGTGACAATGATCTCGGACTCTCACGTTTGTCGGCGCAAATGGTTTTTCACAAATGTGACAAATTTCAGCCAACTTGAAACTTCGACTTTCGTCGCTACTCAGAGGTTTCATTGGCACTATGGTTTGGAAAATGTCGTGCAAAGAGCCGGCCAGTCCTTCTAATTCACGCATGAATCACTCGATACAGTTCTTTCCACGAAACGCCTTGTACTCCGAGAGAGCGTCATTGAAACTGCAATGCTTATAGTAGGCAATGCTATGAGGGGTATGCTTCTGATAATTTACGGTGTTAGCCTGTGGTGCTGTGACCGGCTCGAGCAAACATTCCAAATCTGCGTAAATTACAAATGGAACTATCTCCTTGTGCTGGTAATTTTTGAATTTCAATTTTGTATTTGTACTTTCGGGAAAAGTAACACGACAATTATTACGGCAGTCCTCTTTATGTCGTTGCAATATTTCTTCTCTGCTGAAGTAACACAAACACCGATCACAAATCCATACGCGATGTCCATCCTTCGACACCTGCGCATTCAATAGTCGCGACATGTTTTTAATCCACGCGTAATGATGATACACCTTGGGAACGGCATCCTCCTCCTCCTCGTCCTCCTCATCCTCCTCTTCCTCATCGATGTCCGCTTTGATCATGAGTAGATGGATGGTTGGTTTATCCGACATTTGCTTACTCAGATATATCGGTACAATTTTACTAGTGCCGTCTTTTGTCGTACCATCAATCCCATACACATGGATCGATAAGCCATTCGATTGCTCAAATTTTGCAATCTTTGACAAACTCATCGGGAAATCCAGGCCTTCGTAGTTGAGCATCTCACTATAATGAGGATAAGAACTCGTACGTTCGGAATTCATCCTCGGTGGTGGAGAGAGTGCTGCTGTGACGGACCAGAGAAAACAATAGGGGTCATTGTTTTGAATATTGACGACGGCCCGTTTCATCTGTATATCCCTCGGGAGACGCGTGTAGGTGGATAAGCTCCCTCGCAGGGGTTCGTACTTGTTAACATTCACAAGTAGATGAGAGATTTCGTGTAACGTCCAACCCGACTCTTTTTCCTGAAAGTCCTCGATTTTGGCGGAGAGTTTTGCTTGAACGCACTCGATGAACCACTC
This sequence comes from Ophion obscuratus, assembly GCA_964007375.1. Classification (NCBI taxonomy): domain Eukaryota; kingdom Metazoa; phylum Arthropoda; class Insecta; order Hymenoptera; family Ichneumonidae; genus Ophion; species Ophion obscuratus. The sequence continues at coordinate 57,202,046 of OZ023312.1, forward strand.
GGCAATATCGCTCGATGGTAGAATGACCGCGTTTGTCGTTTGAAATGTCTTTTCCTCCTCAATGATTTCGTTCACCTTCATGAGGTGAAATTTGCACGCCAAGGTCACATTCACCTTCACGTTACCCTCCTCGCGCACGATTTCGTCCAATTTTGAAACCACCACGCGCATTGCATCTTCGAGGAAACTTTGCACATCTTTGTGCTCGAAATTCACAATCGAGCCCGTCTTTATTCGACTTTTGAATGCCGACTCGAGATCGACCCACTTTAGTTTTTCGCGAGCGTCACTCACACCAGCACCGCTTACACCTGCGCTGCTTACACTTGCTCCACGCACGATTTTTTCCCTCAACGACAACAATTTTGCAATTATCGATTGAATTTTCAGTTTTTGACCGACGTTGAGCCCCGGTTTTTTCAACGTTTGCCCCAAAAGTTTGACGTGCACCTCACAGAACTTTTGCCACTTATCCACGTGAGAGAAATTGTTCCTCGCACCGCGCAACTTATCGATAATTTTATCGCAATCGTCCATGGTCCAGACTGCCCAATGAATCGAAATGAAATACCTATGCAGAAGGGCTCGCAAATGTATTTAAGACGGAAATCTCTATACAACCTCGCACGCGCGTATGTGCGAGTGTGTGTGTGTGTGTGTGTGTGTGTGTGTGTGCCGGCACGCGCTCGAACGTCGAGTTTGTATACACAAGATCGAGTTCCAAACAGCGAGACGTTGGGCACTCTTAATCATGCTTTCCAATCTTGAACACGAGATGATTTGTTCTTAAAATACTTTACCGGTAGCCTTCGTTATGCATTAAGCATCCATATCCTCAGAGTCCGCGTCCAACGTTTCAATAACTAGATAATTCTTCATATTCAGTATATGAGCTAGCTGTTCTCGATTTTCGTGACCCTTAACGTATGCGATAAACTTTCCACCGATGTAGGCTATGCAGACATTTCTTTTGTACGCTGCTGCCAACATCAGCTGGAAAGTTGCAGAATTCGCGAATTTCAGGCTGTGACATTTTCCGCCGCGATAGACCATGCATAGATCTCCTCTATGGGCTGCTGCCAACATGCTCTTGGATGTTGTCAAATCAGCCTCAAGCACCTTGATGATCGTTGCGGGTAGAAGCACGCTGAATTCGTTGCGAATGTCGACGACGACGTGCTTTTTGCCAAGTTTAGTGTTGACCGCCCGTATGTTGGTGATGATATAATCCAACCCGGGTGACAACTCGCTGAGCTTCTTCGTCGGCAGAAAATCGGCAATTTTACCCATTTTATCGATGAACTCCATTGTTTCACTCGTGTGCACGTAGTTCTTTCTCATGTGTGCGTCCGATCTTGAATCGCAAGATTATGTACTCCCCCCCCCGCATTGAGGGCACGATGGTCCGAGCGCGGAAAAATGACACGCGTCCGATGACTCGCCCCCCTCCCCGCAAAATGTTTAAAAATTGTAATTCGTAGAAATCTGACGAAATCCCGCAGCCATATTGACGCTATCAAATGTCACCGGTGCCGATGATAAATTCTCGGAAAATAATCATTCAACACCTCAATTCGCAGGTTTAGACACGTCGATAAACAAAACTATCGCATCTCCGCAAGAGGGGGGGGGGGGCTTTGTCAAGCCACGGCAAGCGCCCGATGACTCACCACCCACAAAAATGTTTAAAACAATTTCTGAGAATTCGGACCCTCCACTCTTCCTCCCACCACCCCCTCCCCCGGCGGGGGGGAGGGGAACTCCCTTTTACTACAAAGCACTTCGACTCTTTGTCAGTCGTTGCGCGGCCTCGCTAGGAGTCGGACGTGTGCCCCGTGTTTACCCCCCCCCCCCTCCCCAAATTCCATTCGAGGCGAAGGGGGACTTACCACCATCGGTCGGTAAGCAGGTGACCCCCTACCATTGGTCGGTAAGCAGGAGAGCCCTACCATCGGTCGGTAAGCAGTGTAGCCCTACCATCGGCCGGTAAGTAGAAACATCGACAGTCGATCATGGTACCAGTTCTAAATCAAACCCCTACCCGACCATCCGCCGATAACTCAGAAATTAACCATTTTTTGGTTCGTTCTCGGTCGGTAAGTGTCGGTAGTAGGAATCTTGATTTAGAACTGGTATCATTACACTACTCAAGTTCCCTCCGTTAGAATGTAATGGACATTTTAAAGTAATCTGCTGTTGCAGATTAATTACGATTGAAATTTAAAAGGTATCTGCATTTACAAATTGAACTACGCGGAACCGTTTTCGGATTTTATAGGTAATCTATGGGCACCGTAGATACGTACAAAACCCGATAGAATCATATATATCAAAAAGTCGTCAATCCTATCGGAATTCATAAGCGTCTCCGAGGACAAAAGCACGTCATTTTTCGATAGTATTTCTTTTTTTTATTGGTTTGTATCGGTTCTTTGCAGCAGGGAAGAGATGAGGCATACAAAGTAGCAGTTTTCACTGGCTTGGAGGAGAAGTGGCAGCAATTTAAAATAGAAAGGAATACGGTGGTTAAACGAATAAGAGAAAAGAAAAAAGAATATTATGAAAAGATGATAGACGACAATAAGAAAGACCCGACAAAAATGTGGAAAACATTAAAAGAATTAATTAAAGGAGGACCAATGGGTACACGGGAAGTAGAAAACATAGACTTTGAGATATTGGATGACACGATGGGAGGTAATATAGCTGATAAATTTAATGTGTTTTATGTACAAAGTATAAACAATATAGTTAATTCAATACAGCGGGATACGTCTGGGAGTCCAAACAGAAGAAGGATTCTAACGGGCGTTGGGATGGATGAGGAAAGAATAATGGGAAGATTTGATGTTGTTGAAATAAAGGACCTAGGGAAAATTGTGATGGAACTCCCAAAAAAGAAAGGAACAGAAGAAGGAATATTAAGTGATGTATTAAAAATGGCGTTTAGTGCAATAAAAGAGGAATATGTAGAAATAATAAATGGGTCGCTGAGGGAGGGACGTTGCCCGGACAGCTGGAAAACTTCCACGATTATACCGATTCCAAAGATGAACAAGGCCGAGAAAGCCAGTCAGTACAGGCCAATTAATATGTTGCCACTGTACGAAAAAGTGTTCGAATTAGTAGTGAAAAATCAAATTGAAAAACATTTAGAAGCCAATGACATTATAACGGAGCATCAGTCGGGATTTAGAAAGCAATATTCGTGTGAAACGGCGATTCAAAGTATTGTAGACGAATGGAAAATGGACATTACTGAAGGAAAATTGGTAGGAGAAATCTTCATGGATCTAAGACGGCCTTGGAGACCATAGACAGGGAAATATTATTAGACAAGTTATACCAATATGGGATTAGAGAAAAGGGATTAGATTGGTTCCGAATATACTTAAGAAATAGAATACATCGAGTTCGATTTAATAATAAATGGTCTGAAATTATTTCCAATGAACATGGGGTACCGCAGGGGTCAGTACTAGGGCCGTTGCTATTTATTATATATATAAATGATATATTTAATTTGTGTACAGAGGAATGTGCAATAAAAATGATTGCTGACGATACAGTTATATATGTAACTGGCAAAAGCAGCGCGGAAGTGGAAAGAAAGATAAATATGTTATTAACCCTCAGGGTACGGACTGGGTTACCGTAACCCGAGCGAAATTTGAAAGAAGCGAAAAAATTTCAAGACCCGTTCACATTTTTCATTATAATTTTTTTTCAATCAGTTAAATGATTAATCTGACAATTCTATCATATTTTTGAGACAATTTCACACAAAATGAAAAAAAAAATTTATTCAAATTGACAAAGTACAGCTCGATGTACACCCAATCAAAGTCGCCGGGTTAGGCTAACCCATGTCCGTACTGAACGTAACTTTTTTATAGTCCGTACCCTGAGGGTTAAATATAATGGAAAAGTGGATGGATAGAAATAAATTAAAAATGAATATAGAGAAAATAAAATATATGATTGTCAGCAGTATAAGAAGAAGTGCGAGTGAGAATATTGTACTCAAGTGTTTGGATGGAACGGAACTAGAGAGAGTGGAGACGATAAAATATTTGGGTATAATTATTGATGACAAGATACGATTTAAAGAACACTGTGAGTATATGTTAAAGAAAATTGGTAAAAAAACGAGTTTCCTAAACAGAGTAGGGCATTACGTATCTGTGTATACGAGATGTGTCATATATAAAGCAATTATCGCCCCTCACTTTGAATATTGTGCAACGCTGTTAGTGGGTATGGGAGAAACAGAGTTGAATAAATTGCAGATCGCGCAACACAGAGCGATGAGAGTCATATTGCAATGCAACCGATACACGAAGGTCGATGATATGCTGAATGCGGTGCAATTTATGTCTGTAAGGCAAAGATTGTACTACAATGTATGTATATTTATATTTAAAGCAGTGAAAAATCTACTGCCCAAAGAACTGAAAAGTCGGTTACAAATAGTGAGAACGAGGTGTGGTAGAGAGACACGACAAGCGGAAAATATAGTAATACAATTTCGGAGAACGCGAAGCGCACAAAAGAGTATGTACTATGACGGAGTCAAAGTGTATAATGCATTGCCAGCTGATCTAAATGGCTGTGAAAAAGTCGAGCAGTTTAAACGAAGAATATGTTGTGTTAACAGTAAAGTGAGATGTACTTAGATTTAAGGAAATATGTAACAATATGTACAACAAATAGCTGAGAAAGCTAATAAACATAATTCGGTCGGTCGGTCTCGGTCTCGGTCTCGGTCTCTCTCTCTCTCTCGCTCGCCCTAACTACAACTCGCTCGCTCGCTCGCTCCCTGCCTCCCTCCCTCCTTTCCTCCCTCCCTCCTTTCCTCCCTCCCCCCCTCCCGCCCTAACTACAGAATCACAGCCTCTTGAGAATCAGTGGAAAATATCGCATCTGTTTAATATCCTTTCATTTTGGTTCCTAGTGTAGATCGCAGGTCGTACAGCCAATTAGTTTTCAAAATATCTTGCGCAAAAAATTGAGAAATATGATTTTGAGAAAACGAATTTAAGTTTGATGAACGGTACATGCACAAATATGATGAAAGCTTCAAACTTACACTCAGTCTGCGTTCCTAAGGACATAGACCATAACTTCTCCTTGATCAAAGAGTTCATTAATATTTGACAATTACGATTTTCGCGCACTTCTGGCCTGTTTTCAGGCACGTTAGTTGAATGATAAAGTACGGATCTACCGATGAGATGAAACTCTTGTATGCGTATGGATGTGCTATCCTTATTCTGATGGTTTGATTCGGCCATCGTTTGTGAAGTTATTTCAGTTTTCTCATCCGTAAGCGGTCACCATTCTGAGGTCTGCATCCTTCGCCGATTATCTGTAGGTACCCATTTTAATATTACAGCACAATATTATCTAAAAATCTTTGCATGTATTGCTACCCATTATCCCATCAGAAAACTTTGGATGCTTAGTTTTATCATTCAGAATTCGGGCTTACACATTAATTCTAATTAGTCAAGGTTATTCCAAGGTCAGCAATGGAAATAAAGGATATTTTTACGTTTCGGCCCTCTGGTTCGGGTCCTCTTCAGAAATTTTATTTTTCTGTATATAATATGATACACTGAAATCGACTGTAAAGACTGCAACGCCACATACATTGGTCAAAAGATACCTTGAAACCAGAATCAAAGAACACAAAAATAGCATAAAACACACCACCACAATACACACTGCTTTAGCACAACATGCAATAGAACAAAAACACGATTTTCAATTTGACAACGTTAAAATTCTAAACAATGAGAACTGGCTCAAAAAAGATTAATCCTAGCAATGATCCACATCCATGATTAAGGCACACTCCAACGCTATACATTTTAGAACTGACATACAAAAACTAAGCTCAATTTACAACTCTATAATATAATTATTTAAACATTTTACAACATTCACCTCACGTAACAACTTTAAAATTATTATCGCTATAAACTAATTTAATACACTGACACGATAAACTAACTTTTTAAAGACATTATCACCAATCATAAATGTTCCTATCTTGACACATCTATTTTATTTTCCTTGACACGTCACTGCCTAAATGATCTTTCTTCCCCGATTCACCGTACAGAGACTCGAATAAGCTTCAAACTATAAACACACCTCTCAGTTTCTCTCGAACCTTCGTTGACCACACAACTCAACATGTAGGAAAAAAATTGTAAATTTTGGGTTTTTGCTCATCTTGGAAGGGAAAACAAAGTTTGAAAACTAGCTCAATAGGTAATTATCATAGTCTTTAAACAAAATTTTTTTTTCCACAAAACACAACTTTTTCTCCTTTTTGCTTTATAATTAATTATTCGTTACAGACATGAAAAATAGCCGATAAACGATAACATCTCTATTGATTGAATATTTTCTCACCTAACATTATTTACACCCATAAATAATGGTCTTCGAAACAACCTTCCTAATATCAGCAAAAATTTGAAATATCAACAACATCGAGGTTAGTCATTTCTTACATTTCATCTCTCTATTTTTTCCATAATTGAATAACCCTTTAGATCACACATCATACATTTCAAATGCTAACACACCAAAAATAATAAATAACGCAATAGACGAAATTATTCACATTACATTAACATAATTATAACCAAAACGGAACTAACAAAATTATTATACAAAATGACTTAAAACTGATATGACTTAAGACTTATGTAACCGAATTATGACCAAAAACGTTCATATTTATTCATTTTTCAAACATTATTGTTAAAAGAAATGTGTATCATATTATATACAGAAAAATAAAATTTCTGAAGAGGACCCGAACCAGAGGGTCGAAACGTACAAACATCCTTTATTTCCATTGCTGACTTTGGAATAACCTTGACTGGCCGGATCGAAGCCGAATCCTCAAAGACCATCTTTTCATCCACACGGCCGCACACATCTCTGATTCAATTAATTCTAATTTTTCTTTTGTTATGTCAGCACTTTGAAGTTTAGTGAGGATTTTCTGTGATCCATACGTTTTGGTGCTTGATCATTCCCTACATTGTAAATAGGGCTTCGGTCGTACATAGTACATTCCAAACTAAATTGGAACAATCCAGAAATGTTTGATAGCCAAACGTAATATTCTTTTCTTCGTTTATGATAGTTTCAAATCTGGTCATCGTATTTTTTGTCACTTGTATGGATGCACTTGTATGGACTGTATGATGCACTTGTATGGACTGCTCTTATTGTACAGTTTTGTCGATTGTATATTTTAATTCCGATCGTACATAGAACATTATTGATGGAAAATTGTATATAAAAAAATGTACATGCAAAATTGTACATAGAAAATTGAGCATGGAAAATTTCACATAAAAAATTTTACATAAAAAATGGTATATAGAAAATTGTCCATAGAAAATTGTACATAAAAAATTGTTATCACAAATCTCAAATTGTTCTAAAAAATGAAATGTCGAAAATTCTCGATGGCATCCCGATGTCCCTGAGGAACTCGTCACGTACGCTTTGCACAGGAAGTTGGCATTCTATCCGTCATTTTTTTACTTGAAATCGAGGACGCGCAAAAACGCGTTGAAGAATCGAAAATCTAATGACATTTGAAAAGAATAATGTGATTTTTTCTTATCTCTTGGTCTAGGTTACTTCTCGATCCGTCCACTCAATCCCCAAATCTCATAACCAGCGGTCAAATTTCTGAGCGATTTGGACACCGGGATCATTATTCGACACACGGTATTCTTAGTGGAATAAAGTAAATCCATCATATCGAAAACATAGTACATACGTTCTTATGAGTATTTATTAACACATTTGTTAACGGGCGCAAAGCGTGGAAAATTTCGTCTTATTCTACACATCTTCGCGTTGTTGCCCGACAACGTCATACATCCCAAACGGTCAATACCAATGACAGATAGATTTGCGTACGTTTGTTTTGCCAGTGTCGACCCCCAAGTATGGTTGAAGCGTCAAGGAAGGAAGGAACATAAAAGAGTTAACATATCACGAAAAGATTGTAAGACAGCAGACGTTTTTCTTGACCCGATTACTCCCTCCTACCTCGTAATTAAAAGTCCTCCCTGCCGTATAGACCCTCTTGAAGGAACACTGAAGCCGTTCGTTGCAATCACTGACGATGGAAAGAATAAGATTCGGCTCAGTAAACGCCGGATTGGCGACTTCGGATGGAGCAGGTTAGTCGTTCTGGGCAAGCCAAATTTTGAAAGAGGTGAACATTGAAAATGATAGGAATTTACGAACATGTTTGTTGCTTTTTTAAGGGCTTTAAAGTTTGGACGTTTCGTGAAAAACGTGCTGAAAAATATTGAAAAGATAAAAATAAGTATAGCAAAATATATTGGGTTGGTACAAAAATCTTGCAACACTTTTTTTTCAATAAAAATATTTTTCCTAATAATGAAGTTCGAGAACATTCGAGAATAGGAAATACAAGAATGGTCTAAAACCTTCCATACCACAGGATATATAAGCGAGTCAGATGTTCCGCGGAGTCAGTATGAGCAAAGATGGTTCAACGTGCACTTCGAGCAATCGCATATTACGAATTCTTGCAAGGGCATTCTGTAAGAGCTGCAGCCCGTAATATGTGCAGTGCGTTCAAGGCTAATGTAGTTAATTATTCAACGGTCTCCCGTTGGTATCAGCGTTTTTGTTCTGGCGATACATCTTTTGAAGACAAACCTAGGTCCGGCAGGGAATCGATTGTGGACGATGAAGAACTGCGAGCACTTACAAAGGCAAAGCCTAATATGTCGTCACGATAATTAGCCAACAAACTCAACTGCAGTCATCCTACTATCCTTCGATATTTACAAGAGATGGGATATAGGAAAGTTGATTCGTCTTGGATACCGCACAATCTCAGCGAATCAAACAAAGCAACACGCATGTCCATCTATCTTTCACTCCTGCATCGTCCGCAAAGAAAGGATTTTCTTCAAGAAATAGTCACTCGGGATGAAAGCTGGGTGTTGTATGTTAATCACACGCGCAAGCGTTAGTGGCTATCGAGAGGGGAAAAACCAGAACCGACCCCTACACGGCCCCGTGAAATGAAGAAAGTTTTACTCTGTTGTTGGTAGGATTCTAAGGGCATGTTCTATTACGAATTTCTGCCAACCAACACCACAATACAGGCAGAGATTTATTCTGCACAACTGCAAAAGGTGGCTAAAATTATGAAACAGAAAAGGCGTAAACGTCTTCACGTTCGGCTTCTCCATGACAATGTTCGACCCCACGTCGCTAAGATGACACACGAAACTATTTCGCAGCTAGGATGGGAAGCTCTACCACACCCACCGTATTCACCAGACTTAGTACCTACCGACTATCACCTGTTTCGAGTTTTGAAGAACTATTTACGGGATAAAAAATTTGATGATCTGTCAGATCTCAAAAATACATTGGATGACTTTCTTAATTCACGATCAAAAGAATTCTGGTCTGCGGGCGTGCAAAGTCTACCAGAGCGTTGGGCAAGAGTTGTAGATGCGGAGGGAGCCTACATTACTGAATAATCGTTTATTGTTAAAATAAAATATTTTTCTTTTTTACTCGTGTTGTGTGTTGCAAGATTTTTGTACCAACCCAATATATTCCTTCCCGTCTCTGAAGATGCAGCGAAAAAAATCGCTATTCAAGCCTACATTGGTTGCAATCTTCGATCTCGATGTTTCCTAGATTACGCCACCTTGTTCTTGCATCTCCAGCGAATCCAGGATACCCTCAACATCAGGCTGTCGTTCGTTTGCAATATCGTCAAAGAATAGTTGCGATTAAAGCGACGCAACTTGGCCAAATTGTTGGGAGAATATATGCATTCTGTCGAAGCGGACGGATGGTCGATGTCAATCAGAATGGTGCCACTACGATTAATTAAGACCTTCGGTGCTTTGGTAGGCTATTCGTGAGATTGGGATCGGGATCATAAGTGTGTGTGCGCGCGTGTGGGTGTGTGTGGCGGGAGAGTGAGAGAGAAAGAAAGTGAAGGTAGCACGCGGTAGAGATGAAAAGACACAGCGGTCCCGCGAGATTACCATTACGGTCTATATGTGGAGATTTTCGAATTACAGACATTATACTTTTACTTGTTCATCATGAAGGGATGATTCATTTTTTTATTTTTTGGGTTTCAATCTCGACTGTTAAAAAATGTGCATGTGCAGTTTGTGCTGGAGGGAGAGATTGAGATAAATAATCGTTGTTGACGTCGCGAGGGAGAAAGATCGAGATAGAGATTTACGTCATTATCGACTATTTACGTTATTATTACTTACGAAAAATGGAAAAAAGAAGAATCCCGATTCAGATTCCGCTGCAATTATATTTGTTTCAAATGTTTATTTTCTTTCCTTGCGTTTTTCGTCTTGTGTGAAGAAGAACAAAAAGAAAAACCACACACACACACGCTCGCTCACTCATCACGGACATATCACGTTGCGGATATCGACGATGAGGCGCGATTTCAGAACGATGCAATTTAGAATGAGATGCTACATAGAAAGTCTATTAGAGGGAATTAGAAGACAATTCCTGCATGACTGTAGTCTTTGAAAAAGTGAACTAAAGCATTTGTGTGGGTGGTTGTGCGTGTTTACGTATAGTATAATGTGATCGGGTATAACAAACAAAACAAAAACATTTGTCTCAGTCATTGTCCACGGAAAGTTGCAACTGCGTCCAGTTATGTCAAACCTCGTATTCAAACCTTTGTATTCTTTGATGAATAGCCGCACGCTTGTGTATACTTGTGATAACAAAATGCCCATAGCGAAATCGCAAACATTATTTTAAACAACGAAATTAAAGTTAAAGCTGTCCTTTGAAAAAATCAACATCTTCAAAACTACTGAACCGATCCGTATGAAATTTGGACCACCCATTCTTTACACCTAAAGCTATAGCGCATATCAAGGGTTTTTTTATTTTTGATATTTGCAATTTACAAAACACGTTTCTTTTTGTCTTTTTTTTCGAAAAATGTCAGCCATTTAGTCATGTATGCATATATAAAAAATCGTATGATTTGCGCAATAGCCATTAACAGACTGAATATAAAAACGTTCGATTTTTTCGATTCAGATGAGCCATCTTCGTGATTTCATCAACAGCGCAGACCTACAATTTTTTTAGGACATTTTTTTAACTACCATTTTCGTCTATAAATGGTGACTTGGATAAATAATTTTGTTCAAATGAAATTCTGAAGTGTATTTAATAAATGTAACAAATTTATATCAATATATATAATATAAACATAAAAAATAGCCTTTTTTAGCGTCTGAAGTGAGAAGACCCGTGAATACTGGAGTAAAAATATACGTAACGTTCAAATTTTCGTTAACGTTGTTGGCGAAATCCCTTTATCACCTGCATCCTGATCCTCGCACAAACCGATTGCAAGACGTCCGAAGATTTCGTCGTTCCAGAGAAGATTTTTATGGAATTTTTTTTATTTTCAAGATTTGTAGTACGACAGAGCAGCCGAAGCCATCATGATAACAATAACAAATGTATCGGTACAAACTCGTTTTACTGACATCGTCTCCAAAATGAAATTAGCTCAATTCATGTTGGAGACGGTGGAGTAGAAGAGCATGAATAGAGCTCATTCATGTTGGAAAACGTGACAGTAGAAAAACATTAATTGAGCGGAGACGAATTCTGGGCGGTAAAATCGGGAATGTCCGATCGAGACCCCGAGAACCATTCTGACCACCGATTTTATATCTGTTAAATTAACAATGCTCCTACCATCGTTTCCCCATCATCGCCAGACTTCCTTAGAAGGCAGAAATGTTGCGAATATCTGATCGAGGCCCCGGGAACCATTCCGAGCACCGATTTTTTCTTTGTTAAATAAACAATGCTCCTGCCGTCTTTCTCGCACCATCGTCAGACTTCCTTACGCAATCTAAACAGAAATAATATAAAATCGGGAACGAAATCGGGGCAGTAATATCGGGAATGTCCGAACAAGGCCTCGAGAACCATTCCGAGCATCGAATTTATTTCCCTTAAAATAAACGATGCTCCTACCGTCGTTCTCGCAGGATCGTCAGACTTCCTTACCCAATCTGACCGGAAGTAAGATAAAATCGGGGGTGAATTCGGGGCACTCATAACGGGAATGTTCGATCAAGGCCCTAAGAACCATTCCGCGCACCGATTTCATCTTTGTTATATAAACGATGCTCCTACCATCGTTCTCGCAGCTTCGACATACTTGTCCACCCAATCTGAGCAGAAGTGACATAAAGACGTTGACGAATACGGGGCGGTACTATCAAGAATGTTCGATCGAGGTTCCGAGAATCATTCCGAGCACCGATGTTATCATTGTTAAAGAAACAATGCTCCTACCATCGTTCTCGCAGTATCGTCAGACTTCCGTATTCAATCTGACTGGAAGTAAGGTAAAATCGCAGACAAATTCGGGGCAGAAATGTCAGGAACGTCCGATCGTGGCCCCGAGAACCATTCCAAAGACCGATTTTATATTTGTTGAATAAGTAATGCTCCTACCGTCTTCTTCGCAGCAACGTCAGACTTCCTTACCCGATCTGACCGGTAGTAAGATGAGATCGGAGCCGAATTCGGGGCAGTAATATCGGGAATGTCCAATCGAGGCCCCGAGAACCATTCCGAGCACCGATTTTATCATTGTTAAATAAACAATGCTCCTACCGTCGTACTCGTACAATCGTCAGACTTCCTCACGCAATCAGCCCGGAAGTAAGATAAAATCGGGGACGAATTTGGGGCAGTAATATCGGGAATGTCCGATCGAGGCCCCGAGAACGGATATTACCTTTTTTAAATAAACAATGCTCCTTCCGTCATTCTCGCACCATCGTCAGACTTCCTTACCCAATCTGGCCGGAAGTAAGATAAAATCAGAGGCGAATTCAGGGCAATAATATCGGCAATGTCCAATAGAAGCCTGAGAACCATTCCGAGCACCGATTGTATCTTTGTTAAATAAACAATGCTCCTACCGTCGTTCTCGCACCATCGTCAGACTTCCTTACTTAATCTGACCAGGAGTAAGATAAAATCGGAGACGAATTCAGGGCAGTAATATCGATAATGTCGAGGCTCCGAGAACCATTTTGACAACGGATTTTATATTTTTTCAATAAACAATGCTCCTACCGTCGCCCTCGCACCATCGTCAGACTTCTCGATCAAATCTGACCGGAAGCAAGATAAAATCGAAGCTGAATTCGGGACAGCAATGTCGGGAATGTCCGATCGAGCCCGCGGGAACCATCCGAGCACCGATTTTATCTTTGTTAAATAACCAATGCTCCTACCGTCCTTCTCGCACCATTGTAAGACTTCCTTACCAAATCTGACCGGAAATATGATAAAATCGGGGACGAATTCAGGGCAGTAATATCGAGAATGTCCGAACGAGGCCCCGAGAACCATTCTGAGCACAGATTTTTTTTTTATAAACGATGCTCCTACCGTCTTTCTCGCAGCATCATCAGAACTCAGTCACATTTTTCAAGGAAGCGATGAAACCGTGATAGATTTTTCCACTGCAATTAGAGATAAAGCTAGGGAAATACTCGACGCTCATCCAGCATCCTAAATCGGCACGGAAAGTGCCGCTCACAGAAAAACATTAAACGGCTATTTCCTCTCGTGTTTCAAACGCGGGCTAAGACTGGAGATAGAACAGCGTCTCCCTCGGTGCGACGATATCTCGGACGCTACAGATCATGCGATCGAAATCGAACGCGACCTCGAAGCCCGTAAGGAACTTCTCTCGTCCTCTATTAGATTCGTTCCGAACAAATCGGTAAAAACCTGTAACACCTGCAAAAAGGACGATCATTCGATCGATGCTTGCCGATTTGCGATGATCACATGCCAAAAATGTAACAGTAAAGGTCACAAAGCCGATCAATGTGGAAATAATCAAATCGGTCACGTGTCAAATTTGCGATAAACCCGGTCGCATCGCGAAAAATTGCTGCATTAACCAAATATCTTCGAATTTTTCTGGCAGTCAATCACACCGCTTGCCCGGTCCTCAATGCCCACTCTGTCATTAGCAGGGTCATATCGCGGATCAATGTTTTAAATTTCGAAATAATCCCCCGAATTCTAATCCGCCATCCTGTCGGTATTGCAAAAAGGTCGGGCACACTATCGAAAACTGTCGTGCTCGCTATTATAATAATTCACGTTATCAGTCGGGAAACGGGCCGAGTGCCCCTCGAACAGGCGCACCGAGTGGCCCGCCTCCTGAAACGCGTCAAGCGAACGTCGTCTCTCTCGGGGAGCCGAACGAAACTATCCGACCTACGCAATAAAGTCGGAAAATTTCAACACATTGCCCTCGGTGTGTATCGGAGTATTACCGGAAAAAGGGACAATTTCGATGCTATTAGACAGCGGTGCCATTCCAAATTTGATAAAAAAAGGCATATACAAAAAATATGGTAGACATCAACGAAGAAGATGTCATTATATTAACAGGCATATACCAATTACCGGTTTTTGGACTAGGGAGCGTGCTACTTCGCGTATTCGACTTCGAATCGCTATTTCACATTATACCCGACAATGTGCCGCTTGCCTACCCCGATCTGCTGAGGTCTACATATTTTTATGAAACCAAGTCCAATATCAATTACCGAACGGAATGTCTCGAGATAAATCATGGCCTTTCGAAAAAATAACCGAACCCGACGGGGTGATAGAAATCCCCGCGCGTTCGGAAACTCGCTTCTTCGTGAAGCCAAAAGATAGCATAATAAAAGAGGGATACCTCTCGCCTTTGAAAATACGTCAAGGTGTGTATGCCGGCGATTGCCTGGTGACAAACATCGACGGAAAGGCTCATTGGAAGGTTTATAATACCACAAATGACGCTGTCCAATTGATCATTCCAGTTGTGGAGCTGCAGAAAATTCAGACTGTACGACAGTTTCAATTTCTCGTTCAATCCCTTGTGACCCTCCAAATTCAAGCGTAAATTGCACGATGATTGCGCCGATCCAGAGCTCGAAAGGGGCCATTTCCAAAATTTCAATTATAAATATCGAATCAAATAACAAGTCTTGTAGCGAGGAAAGAACGAGAATCAACATAAAAATTTAAGTCAAATACTGAGCCAAAAATCAAAGGCAGACAAAAATAAAAACGCGAAAATTCGAATCGAAAGATCGAATTTTCAAAAATCGAGGTCAATCGTAACGAACAGTTAAACAAGGAAATAAATCGCCATGAGAGTCAAAAATCGAGTCAAAACGTGATCTGCGTTCCTGCCTCTGAATCAACATTGCGTATAAAGAAAAATAATTCAAAGCGCTCAAAAATAATAAAAAGTCTCTTGCGACTCGACCACCTTGCAAAAATCGAATTAGAACATGTCGAAAAAATAATCGGACAATATTCAGACAGATTCCATGTAAAGGGCGAACTTCTAGAAGCCATACATGTGCTTCGACATAAGATCCCAACGGTCGACGACCTGCCGATCAACACTAAACAGTATCGGTTCCCCCAAGCGCTCAAGGGCGAAGTGCAACGTCAAGTTGACGAGCTGCTAGAAACAAGAGTCATAAGCCACTCGGAATCTCCAAACAACAGTCCCGTCTGGATAGTCCCGAAAAAACCAGGCTCCGACGGTAACAAACGTTGGCGAATGGTAATTGACTTTCGTGCTTTGAACGAAAAAATAATCGCCGACTCATGTCCGCTACCCACCATCACAGATATTCTTGATAAGTTGTGACGCGCGAATTATTTTTCAGTGTTCGATTTAGCATCCGGTTTCCACCAGATCGAAATGAATTATGAAGATAAATCGAAAACCGCTTTTTCTACCCCACATGGGCACTACGAATTTTCAAGAATGCCATTCGGGCTTAAAAATGCCCCGGCAAACTTCCAGCGCTTAATAGATATCGTATTGAGTGGACTCCAAGGAGTATCCCTCTTTGTTTATCTCGACGATATCGTAGTGTATGCCAGGGATCTCGAGGAGCACAGTAAAACGATTCACGAACTGATGGAACGATTGCGCAAAGCCAATCTCCGACTACAACAGGATAAATGCGAATTTCTTCGACCAGAAGTCAGGTACTTAGGGCACATAATCGGTAAAAATGGACTTAAACTAGACCCGAGCAAACTCTCAGCCGTCAAAGATTTCCCTGTACCCAAAAATGTCAAAAATATTCGCCAATTTTTGGGCTTAACCAGTTACTATCGTAGGTTTATCAAAGACTTCTCCAAAATCGCGAAACCGCTAACTCGCCTTTTAGAGGACAAGGTTGACTTCAAATGGACTGACGAAGAGCGAAAAGTTTTCGATACTCTAAGGGATAAATTATGCGAAGCTTCTATTCTCCAATACCCCGATTTCGACAAACCATTTATTATAACAACGGATGCTTCTGGCTACGCCTTAGGCAGAGTCTTATCACAAGGAGAAATAGAAAAAAAAAACCGATAGCTTATACGTTGTGCGTACTGCGAGGAGCGTCCCTTCGGTACGACACGTACGAAAAAGAAGCAATGGCAATCATTCATAGCGTAAAAGCCTTCCGACCGTACATCTGTGTTAGGAAGTTCACGCTTGTAATGGATCACAAACCTTTGGTTTGGTTCAAGACCGCCAAAGACGCAAACGCACGCATTCTCAAATGGCGACTCAAGCTGTCTGAATACGATTACGATGTCGTATACAAACCGGGCACACTAAATTCAAACGCTGACGCATTGTCGCGCAATCCAATCGAACAACCAGAAGAATCCAAAATAGCCGCCCATTACAATCACAAAGAAATAAAAAAAATCAAAAACGCGCCACAGGAGATAACTCGTTCAAAAACGAAATCCAGTACTAGTGAAGAAGAAGGTGCTACTCCCATTCAAATCACGACACGGGTCGAAATCAATTTCCGGAAATTTCCGGAATCCAAAAAAAATTAATGTAGTCACCCGTGCGCAGGCAAGGGAGACTGTACTATCCGATCCGGATGCAAAAATACAAGCAAACGAAACGCTCGATGACGTTAGTGTGTCAAGTGCTGATGCGCCTGCTCTCGAGAAGGCCGATGCACGCTCCGCGTCTCAGTATCGTACACGACGACCTCGCAAGGCTGTGAACTACGAGGAGAGTAGTGACGACGAGAAGGAGGCAGATATAATAAGACCTGCACGCGTCACCCGACCTAAGAAGGCCGTCGGCTCAAAAACATTCAATGGCCCGAACCAGCGCAAAACACCTCCTATCTCTCACTCCAAAACCTCCACCGATTCCAATTCCGATAATTCGACAAATTCAGATTTCAGCTCTTTCAATTCAGAACTTTCTGAAGACGAGATCCCTCCAACGGAGAAAGAAAAATATCAGAATTTCAAATCGCTAATTGCATTACGACTAAGGAATTGTTCCATTTTCGAAACGACCACCTAGTCTATTTTGTCAATTCAGCTGGCAAACCATGTGACTCTGGAGCACAAAAGTTGTCAGAATTAAACAAACTTCCCCTCTGGAAGAATTTGACGGTTGGCCAATCTTACATAAAAAAAGTTGGAAGAAAATATCACATCGCCCTCGTTATCAAAGGCGAGTTTTTAGGATCATTATCGTTTGTATCAGAGAACATTAAAGAAAGCGTAAAGAAATTACGAGATCTTTGCGAAATCCTCAAACTTGAATCATGGAGTATTTGCCAAACGAATCATGTCGAACACATAGTATGAAACGACATTATGAACATCATAAAAGAATCCTTTAAGAATAGTCGAGTAAAGATAATCATTTGTCCGGGAACTCTACAGTACATGCCAATCGAAAACCGAGACTCGATTTTTTATGAAATGCATAAGTCCCCAATCGAAGGACACAAGGGTATTTCAAAAACGTACAATAGAATCAAGCGCGACTATTTATGGGAAGATTTAAAGTCAGACATCCAAAGAAGAGTGCAGCATAATAACGGACATTCCCGGAACCGTTTTTGAGAAAATATCAATGGATATTGTTGGCCCTATGCAACGCACGTCAAATCAAAACGAGTATATTTTCATGATCCAAGACCACCTCTCAAAATATTGTGTTGCAATTCCGCTTCCAAATGCACTGTCGACTACGGTCGCTGATGCATTGATAAAAAGATTCATTTGCGTTTTCGGTGCGCCAAAAGCGCTATTAACAGACCAA
Source organism: Ophion obscuratus (assembly GCA_964007375.1). NCBI lineage: Eukaryota > Metazoa > Arthropoda > Insecta > Hymenoptera > Ichneumonidae > Ophion > Ophion obscuratus. The sequence continues at coordinate 57,220,293 of OZ023312.1, forward strand.
GGAAGCAATTTTTTGAGCGGTCTCATGAGAAGGGTCGCAAAACGTTTCGAATTAAGCGATATAGGACAACGGCGTTCCACCCGCAATCCAATGGTGCCCTCGAAAGATCTCACCACGTATTAGCCGAATTTTTGAAGCAATACACAGATAAGGATAACGAGTGGGATCAATGGCTAGAATTGGCAATGGACTTGTACAATACGAAAGCACGAAGTACACTCCCTATGAGGTAGGCTTCGGCAAAGTTGCAAGAGTACCATCAAGCGAACCGCTTCGGGAATCAGATCAGCTACCAACATTTCGAGGTTATTTAATTGAATTGATCACACGTATAAACGGAATCCGAAACATCACTTACGAAAATTTGGTCTCGTCCAAACAACGCTCAAAAAAATATTACAACAAAAACGCGCATCCGAAAAGTTTCAAGGTAGGAGATTTCGTCTACCTTCAAAAGGGTCCTAAACCAGGTAATCTCGGAGGTCACTATACCAGACCACATAAGGTCCTAGAAAAATTGAAAAAGGGTAATGTAAAAATTCAGTACGACAAAAAAACACGAGTAGTTCACGAAAATCGCCTGCGATATTCGCATATTAACGTCGAAGCCAAACCCAAAAGGAAAAGAAAGACTCCATCTGGAATCGCACCTAGAAAATTCATTCAATTTGGTACAACAAGTGCTGGTTTCACCCGAACCTTACTCGTCGTGCGAGCGATCAAGATCCTCGTAGATACGGCGACCCATGCACAGGGCCTACACCATGTGGACGGCTGGTCAAGTTATCTCGTCGGTGCAGTATGGGACTCGGTTTCGTACCTCCTGACGCACCTCGCTAAACAACCCAAGAAGAAAACGTCAACGGATGCAGTGAGTGGTCAAGAACTTCATCAACTCGTGTCGGCCCCTCCAGCTGAACGAGAGGGCCAATATCAACGCTGCAACACATGATCCCTGTCATCTCCGATCATCCAGAAATCAACCGACCCTCCAAACCTCGTTCCGTCTCTTAACCCATTAACGCCCAAGAATCGCGATTTTTTCCTTCAATTTCAAGCCAGATTTTTATTATATAAAAAAAATCATAAAAAATGAAGAGATACGTCCCTAGTATTTTCGGGGGTGCTCTATCAGAATCTGGGGTCGAAATCGAGTTTTGTCCTTTAGGAAAAAAAATATGGAGGCTTTTAAACAAAAAAAAACAGGAAAAATCGATGGCACTTCTTTTTCAAATTTTTTTTTCACCTCAAAGCCGTTGAAAAGTCCGGTTTTTTTTCAACCATGGGTGCATAGAATAGTGACGATTGAACAATCAATTTTTTTAATTCGTCTTTGTCAACATTTTGACCCCCAAAATGGCGCTTTTCACCACCTGAGTGACACGAAAAATTTCACGCTCGGTGTCCAAAATGAAAAGTAGTTGGATTTGGACGAAAATTGGTACTCGGGGGTTTTCGAGGTCGCTGATTATGATTCTGCTCTCAAAATTCCGAAATTAAAAATGGCGGATCCAATATGGCGGACACAAATGCCAAAGTTTATTTGAATTGGATAAAACGTGGCACTCGGAGGTTTTCGAGGTCGCTGATTATGATTCTGCTCTCAAAATTCCGAAATTAAAAACGGCGGATCCAATATGGTGGACACAAATGCAAAAGTTCATTTGAATTGGATAAAACGTGGCACTCAGGGGTTTTCGAGGTCGCTGTTATGATTCTGCTCACAAAATTCCGAAATTCAAAATGGCGGATCCAATATGGCGGACACAAACGCAAAAGTTCATTTGAATTGGATAAAACGTGGCACTCGGGGGTTTTCGAGGTCGCTGATTATGATTCTGCTCTCGAAATTCCGAAATTCAAAATGGCGGATCCAATGTGGCGGATACAAATGCAAAAGTTCATTTGAATTGGATAAAACGTGGCACTCGGGGGTTTTCGAGGTCGCTGATTATGATTCTGCTCTCAAAATTCCGAAATTAAAAATGGCGGATCCAATATGGCGGACACAAATGCAAAAGTTCATTTGAATTGGATAATACGTGGCACTCGAGGGTTTTCGAGGTCGCTGATTATGATTCTGCTCTCAAAATTTGAAAGCCTTTGGGTATTCAAATACCTGAAAATACCAGGTATTTAAATACCCAAAGGCTTATTCAATTCAAATGAACTTTTGCATTTGTGTCCGCCATATTGGATCCGCTATTTTGAATTTCGGAATTTTGAGAGCAAAATCATAATCAGCGACCTCGAAAACCTCTGAGTGCCACGTTTCATCCAATTCAAATGAACTTTTGCATTTGTGTCCGCCATATTGGATCCGCCATTTTGAATTTCGGAATTTTGAGGGCAGAATCATAATCAGCGACCTCGAAAACCCTCGAGTGCCACGTTTTATCCAATTCAAATGAACTTTTGCATTTGTGTCCGCCATATTGGATCCGCCATTTTTAATTTCGGAAATTTGAGAGCAGAATCATAATCAGCGGCCTCGAAAACCCCCGAGTGCCACGTTTTATCCAATTCAAATGAACTTTTGCATTTGTGTCCGCCATATTGGATCCGCCATTTTTAATTTCGGAATTTTGAGAGCAGAATCATAATCAACTTTTGCATTTGTGTCCGCCATATTGGATCCGCCATTTTGAATTTCGGAATTTTGAGAGCAGAATCATAATCAGCGACCTCGAAAATCCCCGAGTGCCACGTTTTATCCAATTCAAATGAAGTTTTGCATTTGTGTCCGCCATATTGGATCGGCCATTTTGAATTTCGGAATTTTGAGAACAGAATCGTAATCAGCGACCTCAAAAATCTCCGAGTACTAATTTTCGTCCAAATCCAACTACTTTTCATTTTGGACACCGAGCGTGAAATTTTTCGTGTCACTCAGGGGGTGAAAAGCGCCATTTTGAGGGTGAAAATGTTGACAACGACGAATTTAAAAAATTGATTGTTCTATCGTCACTATTCTATGCACCCATGGTTGAAAAAAAACCGGACTTTTCCACGGCTTCGAGGTGAAAAAAAATTTTGAAAAAAAAGTGTCATCGATTTTGCCTGTTTTTTTTGTTCAAAAGCCACCATATTTTTTTTCCTAATGGACAAAACCCAATTTTGACCCCAGATTCTGAAAGAGCATCCTCGAAAAAACTAGGGAACGTATCTCTTCATTTTTTATGATTTTTTTTATATAATAAAAATCTGGCTTGAAAATGAAGGAAAAAATCGCGATTCTTGGGCGTTAATGGGTTAAATTCGCACGAGGAGATTTAAGATAATTGTGATCATGCTAATAATTTTTTGTCATCGTTCTTTTAACCTTGACAATTAAGAGATAGGGTAAAATAAGTTAATGAGCATCTATGTACGAGGAAAATAAAAAAGAAGAAAACTCGTACCCATACTTTTTAACACAAAATAACACATTTATATTCATAATTATTTTTAAAAAACGGAGAAGAAATAAAAACTGCCTTGCACAAAGATCTATATATAAGTACAATGACCAAAATTATTCTCATACAAAGATCTATATATACAATATATAGATAACACAATATAATAAGACACACATTCGTTCCTTCTTCTATAGTCTACATAAGACTCTAATCCAAAGATTGTACCTACCGAGACCGCAACCGTTTAAGAATAGGCTGATGACGATATTGAGATAACCTTCAGAATATTCATAATAATTGAGCGGGACGCTCAATCTTAAACCGGGGAGGTGTTACATCCTAGCAAATGTGCCTTCTTTCGGTTATTCCCAATATCCTCATTTGCCGTCATAAGCGTATTAAATATAAACATCTAAGAATAAGACGCGTAACAGCATTAAACGGAACTTGCGTACGTTTCCCGACCATATTCAAATCACAGCGATATATACACGATAGCCGCACCGCCACAGTCATCGACTTTTCCTATCCCATTGGCTGTCAACAAGAACACGATCTCAGGCGCATATTCCAAGAAGAGCTGTCGAACGAAAAATCAACCATCAGCTCGAACAACAGACTCCAAAAATCCTATGCCGGCCCATCCGCATGGTGACCAAGAGAACCCTCGACCCTAGATTATTTAAACATAACATAGACTACCCAAGTAGAAATTGACCATCGGCCCAGCGCTGGCTGAGTACCGAACTTGCTTGGCCGACGCTCGGCAAAAATGCTTGGCCCAGGCATAGAAATGCGACGCCTGGGTGACACTCGGCAGCTCAGCCTTGCTACGGATGCCTGGACCATAACTAGGCCCATGTATGTAAAAATGTTTACATCAGGCATGCCATGAAAGTGTCTTCGATTATATTAGGGTTCGGCGGAGCACTGAGATAGAACTAGGAACAGGTACCGTCCAGGTACACCGTAGGGTACAATCTCAGTACCCTCTACCAATAATACGCTCGGTCATCAGGGTGAAGCTGGTGTTGAACTTTCATGCCTCATTTTGCTCGCACAGTGCTCAGGGAATCAAGGATTTTGAGGGGTAATGACAATGGCTACGGATCATCGGAAAACATGCTATCTGCGATTTTTTCACGAATACATACCGAGGTATTCCTGCGAAGAGCAAATAATCTTGAGTTTTTTACATCGCAGCCGTTGACTCTTTGACACATCAGCGAGCGGGAAAGCAATGCGAGGGAAGATCATGGCAAATGACACAGTACGTAAATTGAGGTTATGAGACAGGCCATATTTTTAATTCTTACGTCAATATAAATTCCAGCGATACGATTGTGCTATCAAAATTCGAGGATACACGATAATATCCATATGATCGCGGGTACGGGAAAATTCCATCGATGTCGAAGAATTCGTGAACGGTAGGAACAAGACTCGTCGTCGGTAGGAACAAAACAGAAACACTTTTCGAGTCTCGCTTTCACCATGAGCAAACTTACTCGTTAATTTTCGTCAATGTTGCTCTTCGGAGACGTCGAGAAACTTCAAGTGTAGAAGAACGATGTAAATTAACCCAAACGAAGAAACTGCCGAGGTTCCGATCAACGCAACTGCCCGGCGGTACGAGATAGAGGGCGCTGCGTATAAAAAGTCGCGGCGTGTTCGTAAGTCGGTTAGTGTATAGATTCCAACAGACAGCTTCGGCTATATCATTACAGTAAATATGCGCCAACCGGTGGCCTAGGCTCGGCCGAACGTTAGGACGATTGTCGACACCCAACCTTTTTTCCGTTACTGAGAAACACAATTTTATCGTCGGCGTTATTCTGGCCCATGATCTAATTAACATTCCTAATTGACGGAAAAAAGTTTGGGTGTCGACGATCGTCCTAACGTTCGGCCGAACCTAATGATTGGCGCGTGTCTTCTGTAATGATATAGCCGAAGCTGAATGTATAGTCGAATTATGCCTGGGCTGCGTTGGGCCGATAACTGGTGCAGCACCAGTAATGTTGGTTCTTAGAACCTTCAAACAACAGTTGGGTCTGTTCTGTGCCATCGATGTGCCAACGTTTGGGAAAGTCTATAATATCGAAGTTTGGCTTCCATTACTGGGCCAAGTCTCAGCCGCCCATGTAGAAAATCCAATACTCGGCCGAGAGTGGACTATCGGCTGAGACTTGGCCCAGTAGTGGAAGCTTCGATTTACAAGACCTGCCCAAACGTTGGTACGACGATGGCACAGAACAGACTCAACTGTTGTTTAAAGATTCTAAGGACCAACATTACTGATGCTGCACCATTTAACGGGCCAACGCAGCCCGGGCATAATTCGACTATAGATTCAGCTTCGGCTATATCATTACAGAAAACATGGGGCAACCATTGGCCTAGGCTCGGCCGAGCGTCAGGACGATTGTCGACACCCAACCTTTTTTCCGTTAATGAGAAACACAACTTTATCGTCCGCGTTATTCCGGCCCATGGTCTATTTGACATTCCTAATTAACGGAAAAACGGTTGGGTGTCGACGATCGTCTTAACGTTCGGCCGAGCCTAGGCCAACGATTGCCGCATGTTTTCTGTAATGATATAGCCGAAGCTGAATCTATAGTCGAATTATGCCTGGGCTGCGATGGCCCGTTAACTGGTGCAGCATCTGTCATGTTGGTTATTAGAACCTTCAAACAACAATTGGGTCTGTTCTGTGCCATCGATGTGCCAACGTTTGGGAAAGTCTAGAATATCGAAGCTTGGCTGCCATTACTGGGCCAAGTCTCGGCAGACTGTCCACCATCGGCTGAGTATTGGAATTTCTACATGGGTACTAACGGCTCCGCCGAACTTATAGCTCCGACTAAATAATGACATCCGGTCTCGCAGCGGATTCCGATATATAAACTTCTCGATATGAGAAGTCACCAGAGCCAAAAATTTACATAACACAAACCATGCGAATGCTTTGGTCTCAGATATCAAACTGTATATCCTATGCGCTTTTTCGCCGAAACACGGGAAGAAAGTCCCCCGTCTTCGATACGTGCAGTCCTACATAAGGAATGATCGAGATCGATTCTACGAATCATGAATGTCGCGACCAATCACGCCAAACCTTAAAGTTCCTTCTCGCACTATCAAACCCCTCACGACGGCTCGCTGGCGACGGATAGTGTTGCCTAGCTGTACGACCGATTCGTGAAGATATTCTTCGACGTCACCGGACAGATCGCCGTTATTAACGTGCTTAACATGCGAGATACGGATACCAATTTCTCCAGCATATCGGCACTCTACTTCGCCTCCCGGAAACGAGAGTAAGTGCTTCTGCATGGGGTTCATGACGTTCCCCGCTGTGTCAAATGCCTCGAGTCAACATTTGAATTTCTTTATGGGACGTCGCGGAGAACGTTGGAGCTTGTCTCTCCCCGGTCGGTGACATGGTGTCAGCCTTGATGGTGTGTCGGATCTGTGACTTAAAACCCATTGCCAACATACGGTCAGGTTTGTCCGGCATCAGAAACCGGTCATGGTGCCAACCGATTTTCGCCACGCCCCTTCCTCCGAATCCCTAATGTGTGTGTGTGTGAGTGGGTGCCTCGCAAATAATACAAAAAAATAGAAAGAAATATAAAAAATTAATAACTTTGTACGCCCTAAACCTCCTATGGGTCCGCGTTCGGGGTGGGTGCCCAGCGAGAGGGACACCTCCACTTGGCTTTGGGGCTCATCAATTTTTGCCACGTAATAATACATAAATACTATCAGCGCCCCAAAAGTCTGGTGCTGGTGACCGCTTTCCGAACGCTAAGCGAGGGATCCGTCAACGAGGCCCTTATCTGCGAGCGTCAACCGATATCCTTGCGAGCGAGCGTACCAACGCACTGATACACTCACAAACACAGCGACCAATTTCATTTTATGTTAATCCGATTGTGCCCCCGGCTTCATAGTCATTTTCTGTGTCAATTTTTCTGTATAAGCAACTTATTTCATCCGATCACTTATTTGTAATAAACCTTTAGTTTAGTTTATACAAATTCGTCGGATTATTTATAAATACCAATCACTGCATGAATTCCTAATTTTAACTCATTCCAAGCACTACCCCTCTTTACCCTCAGCGCGTGCTATTGCGCTTGTCGTAGGCAAAAAAGAGGGAATCAAAAAAATATATGCTCACGTCCCTTCCGGAAGTAACATTTATCTTTTTTCAATAAACATTGTTCCTACCGTCGTTTTCACATTGTCAGACTTCCTTACCCAATCTGACCGGAAGTAAGATAATATCGAAAAGGAATTCGGGGCAGTAATATCGGGAATGTCCAATCGAAGCCTGAGAACCATTCCGAGCATCGATTGTATCATTGTTAAACAAACAATACTCCTACCGGCGTTCTCGCACTATCGACTTCCTTATCCAATGTGGCCAGAAGTAAGATAAAATCGGAGATGAATTCAGGGCAGTAATATCGAAAATGTCCGATCGAGCCCCCGAGAAACATTCTGACCACGGATTTTACCTTTTTTCAATAAACAATGCTCCTACCGTCGTTCTCGCGGCATCGTCAGACTTCTCGACCCAATCTGACCGGAAGTAAGATAAAATCGGAGACGAATTCGGGGCAGTAATATCGGGAATGTCGGATCGACGCCCCGAGAACTATTCCGAGCACCGATTTTATCTTTGTTATATAAACAATGCTCCTACCGTCGTCCTCGTACAATCGACGTACTTGTGAAACCAATCTGACTGGAGATAAGAAAAAATCGGAGACGAATTCGGGGCAGTAATATCGGGAAAGTCCGATCGACGCTCCGAGAACCATTCCGAGCACCGATTTGATCTTTGTTAAATGAACAAAGCTCCTACCGTCGTTCTCGCGGCATCGTCAGACTTCTCGACCCAATCTGACCGGAAGTATGATCAAATCGGAGACGAATTCGGAGCAGTAATATCGGGTATGTCCGATCGATGTCCCAAGAACCATTGCGAGCACCGATTTTATCTTTGTTAAATAAACAATGTTCCTACCGTTGCTTTCACAGCATCGTCAGACCTCTCGACCCAATCTGACTGGGAGTATAATAAAATCAGAGACAAATTCGGGGCAGTAATGTCGGGAATGGCGGATCGAGGCCCCGAGATCCATTCTGGTCCCGCTTGTAGCTTTGTTAAGGCAGAACACCACTGTGACCCCCTGTGTTTTTGCCATTTTTCAAGAATTTTTTTTTGTGGGAAAAAAGAGATATGCGAAATTTTTTTTTGTTTTGTTCGTTCTTTATTGAAGAGACGTAAAAAAAATTACAAATTTTTCACGCCCCATGGTGACGCTGGGGAAGCTCCCGCGTCAGGTACTGTTGCCTCTGCGGTGTTTCGCGGCACGCAGCAGAACTCTCTTCAACGTCGATCTGAAAAAAAATACCGAGTGTTTTCGTTAATAATATGATATTTTCAAGAGAAGTACACAGGGATTTGAAAAAATATTGATTTTTTAAAAATAGGCACGCTTCTGAAATTAAAGGACGATTTTCGAGCAAAATTTCTCGTCGAAAATAGGCTATAACTTTGTTTATTATTGAGATATCGAAAAAATCCTATATACTTCTTTAGATAATCTAGTTTTATTGATGCAGTCCAAATTTGAAGTCGATCGGATAAAAATTGCTCGAGTTCTGCTGCGTGCCGTACTCAAAAAAGTGGTTTTGAGAAAAACGCGTTCAAAGTTTTAGGTTTGTTAATTTATGCGATAAATTGGAAAAAAAATGTTTACCTTTAATCAGGGATGCCCTCACCATATAGCTGGCCTTCAAGAAGCAAATCATTGTCCCTAGCATCTTTTCTCGAACTTTTAGAGGCTCTTCTTTCCTCTTTTGCAGCGTCTGTGAGCGAGCGCTCTGCCAGCTCGATCCGCGCTGCGTCGGTTTCAACGCAAAAATTGAAACAATTTGGGCCTATAGTTATCCCCAACGTCTCCAAAACTTTCATGAGGCTTTTCAGGCCAACATTGAATAATAATACTGCAATATCAGCTGCAATATCGACGATTTTTTTGCTCCCGGACTGACACTTGGGGGCTATTGCTCAAACTGATTTGTGGTAGCTTTCGTTGTTGTTTTGCGTGAAGCCGCCCAAACAACGCTGCAGCAAATCGTCTCTGCTAAAATTTTCGAACACTGGCGTAATTGCCTCCAATACTTCCTCAGGAAGAGGCGGCTTATGGCGATATTCATAAATATTACCGCTTGCGACCGCTCGCTGCCACGAACACCACGACTCGGCTCCCTCTGGGCAATCGTCATGTTGTGGCTCACTATCTGTGGATATTTTATGTTTGATAGTTGCCCAAATTGCCTTCCTCATTTTTTCAACATCATCGCTGTTCTTCCGAATAGCCAAGCCGTAATATGTGCTCAACTCGTCAATCAATTTTCCGGTGGGCTTTCCTCTGCCAGAAAATCCTTTTTGTTTTTTCACGATTTCGCGGAGGCGCGTCCCCATCCGTTTTTGGACATGATCGATGCACTCTTTTTCGATCGATGCACTCGAAAGCGAGCTGAAACCGCGCTTACGCCACGATCTGTCGCCTGAAACGATAATTCCGTCCTCCACCCCATTTTCCAACGAAATTGTCTCCTCCTCAAGTGCAGCCTTTTGTTTGCTCACTGTGCTCACAGCTTTAGTGGCAATCGAAATCGAATTTAAGATTCGATCGTAGAAAGACTGAAATATGGGGCGCGGTAGGTCCATAAATGCACAAAACTCCATCAGGCCATTCAAACCGACGCCAAGAAGACGCATACTGAATACGATCTGACGATTTATTTCGTATACATTGTTAATCATAGGACACGAATTGATTTACACTTTTTCACGATGGCCGCAATCGACCTCGATATTGAATCTGAGTCCGCGCAAACTTTTTTCAGTAAACTTTATATCGCGATCACACACTTTGCACTTCACTAACGTCGATATAATGTTCAATGCATTGACGAGATGTACTATACGATAACCGAAATCGTTAGTAACACCGACCTCTAAATCGTCCGACCATTTTAACTTTATCACCGACGTGCTCACATACTCTGCAGAACTATTTTCGGAGCTATAACGGTTCGGAGGTTTACGTTTCGAAATTTTCATTCGACTCCTCGTCACATAGCTCCGTTTTCTTCCCTTTTTCCCCGCGTACACTTTCGGATTATCCATTTCGATGTGCAAAGAATAATTCTGAGCGTTCGAGCGTGCAAAGAATAATTCTGAGCGTTCGAAACGAAACGGTTCGGAGCGTTTAGACACGAGTAGCGTCGCTTCTATTCGCAAACTGACGCTATGACGCTATCCCTATACCTGCCTTGAAAATTTTCCAATTATCGCCACCTATGGCTTTTTTTCGAAACTATATTTATAACAATAGCCGGTTTTTGTGAAGGGAGACAAAAGAATACCTGGGAAAGACCCGCAGGACCTGGGAAAGGCCCGGTACACCTGTCGACCCTGAGGCGCGCAGCTGCGCGGGACCCCGAGCGTCACGGAGCGCTGTACCGCTCCACAAAATATTCAATATCTCCGAAAATAATTATTTTTTCGACCTGGGTCCAACGGCATCTTAATCTTAAATGTATTTTAGATTTTTCTAGATGGTTTTCAAAAAATCGATTTTTTGAAGCCGTCACAGTGGCGTTGTCCTTTAACAAAAATAAAATCGGTGCTCGGAATCGTTTTCAAAGCCTCGATCGGACATTCCCGAAAATATTGACCAGAATTCTTCGCCGATTTTATCTCATTTCCCGTCGGATTGGGTCCAGAAGGCTGACGATGGTGCAAGAACGATGGTAGGAGCATGGATTATTTAACAAAGATAAATTTGGTGCTCGGAATGGTTATCGGGGCTTCGAGCGGACATTCCCGATATGACTGCCCCGAATTCTTCCCCGATTTTATCTTACTTCCGGTCAGATTGGATAAGAAATTCTGAAGATGCTGTCAAAACAACGGCAGGAGCCTTGTTTAATTAACAAAAATTAAATCGGTGGTCAGAATGGTTCCCGCAGTCTCGATCGGACATTCTCCATAATACTGCCCCGAATTCGTCTCCGATTTTATCTTATTTCCAGTCAGAGAGGGTCGAGAAGTTTGACGATGCTGCGAAATCGACGGTAGGAGCAATGTTTATTTAACAAACACAAAATCGGTGCTCGCAATGGTTCATGGGGCATCGATGGGACATTGCCGATATTACTGCCCCAAATTCGTCCGCGATATTATTTTACTCCCGGTCAGATTGGATAAGGAAGTCTGCTGGGCTGCGAGAACGCCGGTAGGAGCATTGTTTATTTATCAAAGACAAAATCGGTGGTCAGAATGTTTCCCGCGCCTCGATTGGACATTTCCGATATTACTGCTCGGAATTCATCTCCGATTTCATCGTACTTCCGGTCAGATAGCGTAGAGACGTCTGCCGACGGTGCGAGGGCGACGGTAGGAGCATTGTTTATTCAATAGAGATGAAATCGGTATTCGGAATGGTCCCCGGGGCCTCGATCCGACATTCCCAACAGTACTGCCCCGAATTCATCTCCGCTTATATCTTACTTCCCGTCAAATTGATTTGTGAGGTCTGACGATGCTGCGAAAACGACGGTAGGAACATTGTTTAATTAATAAAGCTAAAATTGGTGCTCGCAATGGTTCTTGGGGCATCGATCGGACATTGCCGATATTACTGCCAGGAATTCATCTCCGATTTTATCATACCTCCGCTTAGATTGGGTCACTAAATCACCTTTTGTTTATACCGCGCCGTCTCCGCCTCTCGGCATACGACGCGGCACCCAAGTGCGAGGAGTCGAGATCACGCCCAACCATCGCACTGTCCCGTCTCGCCGACTCGCACACTCGCGAGTGCCGAGCCCGAGACGGGACGGCTACCAAACCCCATTCGGTGGTTAGCCCGTCCGAGCCCCTTGGCAAGGGGAGGAGTACTTTCCAACCTCCCTACGGCCTAAGAAAGGGCCGCTCCCGAGTTGGATTATCGCGCAACTCACATGCCGCCACTACTGCCACCACGAATCCGACTCCTTGGCCGGGCGGTGCCGGCCGAAGCCGACACCGGGCGCCCCGGCCCCCGTGGTACCAGTATTCGCCATTGGTCGGACGTTCATGGGTCGATTTGGCCCACTCCGGAATAGGCTCCAACCAGCCATGGCACCGGTACGCCGGCTCGGGTACGCGGGTGCGCTAAACCCGAGAGGGCCGGGGTCTTCGACCTCCTGCACCCTCCCCTGCGTAACTCAACCAACCTGCTTCTTACGTCATACCTGGGGCTCGGACATTCTTGGGAGAGTCGGCTACCCCTCGAAGTCCCGAGCCCCGTTATCTCCACCGGACACTCGCTGGCATAAAGCCATGTAAATCACTTGCTGGCCGGAGCCAGAAATGGTCACTCATTGTCTTTTCCATTGGCATAAAGCCAAAACACTTGCTGGCCGGAGCCAGAAATGGTCACTTACTGTCTTTCTCATTTGGGCTCCAAGTTCTTAAGGGGGAGACTTCGATTCTCCCTTCTTGAGAACAAGTGCCTAGCGCAAACCTCCCCGTGGTGGAGCCCGTCAACGGCGCTGTTTTGGCAGCGGCGGCTAATTGCGCAGGCTATTCGGGGCCCCCGTCGCTTCCGCTCCGGAGTCAGTCCGGGGCGGGGTGAATGGGGGTTTCCATTGTTCCCCTTAAGGGGGTGCGGCGTCGTGAAGGGCCCCTCCCGCTCGCCTCGGCGGTGGGTGCTGGGCTGGGTGATGGGTCGCGCATCTGATACATGCTGCGGAATGCCAAATCGGATGCACCCCTTTGTGCAGGCACTCATTGCCTGGGGGGTGCAAATGACGCGAACGGCTCAGACAGGTCCTGCTGGCCTCCCCCGCCCGTGCCTGGCGCCTCTCCCCCCATGTGTATGCGCGGGATGGCCCCGCCCGGACTCCTGGGGAACGGAGCTATGGCTCCCTTCGATCCCTACACCTACCCCCCAACCTTCTCCCGTATCCCAGGCCCCCCCCCCGGCGACCATCCTCCGTCGGCATCCCACCCTCCCTCGGGGGGAGGGGATGACGACAAGGAACGCCGGAAATCCCGCGGGACCATGTGGGCGTGGGTTCACGCACCGCTGGGGCCGCGGGCAGCCCCCCCCGTCTAATAATCTTTTCTTTCTTTGCAGGTTGTTGTTGTTATTTATTTATTTACTTGTCTGTTATTTCAGGTTGTTGTCCGCGGCTCTATCCCTCTGGGGAACGACTCCCGGCGACCCCTGCACCTGCCCTCCTGCCTCCTCCCTTGCCCCAGACCTCCCAGGTACCCCTGTTTCCCACCCAGGGACTCCCTATGCCCCCCCAGGGATCCCCCAATACCCCCCAGTGATCCCCCAATACCCCCCAGTGATCCCCAGTGATCCCCAGTAAATCCCCAGTGATCCCCAGGGATATCCCCAGTGATCCCCAGGGACCCTCATTTGCCCCCATTTATCCCCAGGGATCCCCAGTGATCCCCAGGGATCCCCAGTGACTCCCAGGAATCCTCTAAGACACCGGGGGGAACCCCCCCGGGCCCCCGAGGGACTCCCATCCCCCCGTCTGTTTGTTGTTATCGGTTTGGTATTGTTAACCCGGGTTCCCTCGGTGCTCTGGCTTTTCTTTTCAGGTTGTTGGGTTTGTCTGTTGACTGTTGTTGTTGACTGTGTTGTTGACTGTTGTTGTTGACTGTTGTTGTTGTGTTTGCTGTGTTTCTGTTGCTGTTGGGTTTGTTGCTGCTGTTGTTGTTGTTGCGCCAGGTGCCCTGGTACTCTGGTTTTCCCCTTCTTCCAGGTTGTTGTGTTGTTGTTGTTGTTGTTGTTGTTGTTGTTGTTGTTGTTGTGCTGTTGTTGTTGTTATGGTGTTGTTGTGGTCGCCCGGGTGCTCTTGGTGCTCTGGGGTCCCCTCTCTTTTCAGGTTGTTATGTTGCTGTTGTTACTTCAGGTACCCTAGGTACTCTGGCTGTTATGTTGCTGTTGCTACTTCAGGTACCTCGGGTACCCTGTTCCCTTCTCTTTCCAGGTTGTTGTGGTGTCTCTTGTTGTTGGTGTTGCCCCGGGTATCATCTGTGCCCCGGCTTTTCACCCTTTTTCCTTTTCAGGTTGTTACTCCAGGTACCCCCAGGTACCCCCGTTGTTGTTGTTACTCCAGGTACCCCCAGATACCCCCGGTATCCTGCTACCCTCGGTATCCTGGTCTCCTTCTCTTTCCAGGTTGTTATGTTTGTTTGTTGTTGTTATGTTTGCTTGTTGTTGTTGACATTGCTTCTTGTTGTTGTTGACACTTGCTTGTTGTTGTTGGCACTTCAGGTGCCTGCGGTACCCTGGCTCTCCCTTATCTTTCCAGGTTGTTACGTTCTTCTGCTGTTGTTGTTCATTCCAGGTACATTGTTACTTGGCTTTCATTCCTCTTTCAGGTTGTTGTGTTTGTTGGTCGCTGTTGTTGTTCCGGGTGCTTCGGTACCCGGGTTCCCCCGTTTCCCCTTTCCCCGTTTTCTTTTCAGGTGGGGTATCCTGGGCCCGGTCTCGCCGTGACCTCAGTCGCGGTGATGGCACGGAACCAGGTGCCCCCAACGTACTAATTAGGAACCTTATTTACCTTTATTTTATTTTATTTTGTATAATTACAGCGGCCTTCCCTTCTCTTTTCAGGTTGCTAGGGACGGGGCGAGGGGTTTGTGTGCCGCTGTGACCCGTGGGGCCGTGCCGGCATGGTCCCGCGGTGAGTGGTCGGACTGAGTCCGCACGGCCCGGGGGCCCTCGCGCCGTCCCCGGCCCTGCCGCGCCGTTCCACCCCCTGGGTCTCTGGCGAATGCGGACAAAGGTACAGCGGAAAACCCGGGAGGCCCCTTCGGATGGGGGGCCGGGCACGCCCGGGGGCCGCGCGGTAGTACCGGGGCCCGGCTCGGGCCTAGCTCCCCCGAGTAGGCTGCCCCGTAGCAACGCGTGTAAAATGCCTGTGTACTGTCCGGCAGGGCCTGGTAGCACCAGGATGCGGACCTGCTGGACGCCAGGTGCTGCACCCGCCGGGGCCCAGCGCAGCAAGCCGGTTTCCTGGGGGGGGGATTACCGGTGCGGGGGGGTTGGGGGCGGGGCGTTGGTCCCTGGGTGGGGGGTGGGATCTCTGGGTGGGGTTTTTGGGGTGGGGAACCCTGCTCGGCTTCACCGGCTGGGGCCCCCACTGAGGGTTGGGGGGGAGGGGTAGTGTAGTTGTTTGTAGGCGATCGAGTTGGGGACTCTCGGTAAAAGTCCCAATTTTCATGAACTATGTCCGGGTACAGAAAATTTGCAAAGGTGCCAAAGGACACTGGGCTGCCCGCGGCCCAAACCACTCGCGGGGGGAGGATAGCGACTGGCGCCGGTGGCAGCCGGCGCCGCCCCCGGGGTGCCGGACAGGTAACTGACCGGGCCCGGATCGAGGAGTTTGGCCTTCGCGCCGTTAGAGTAGTTCTCGTTAGACTAGAGGGGAACCAAGCTAGGCAGGTAAACCAGCCAACCGTACCAACCGTGGCTGCGCGCGTTCAGGTAGCTAGCTGCGTCACCGTCGAAGCCCTCCCAACCCACCCCCCTGTAGAAACCGCGGTAAATGTGGCCGCACCAGGCGGCCGAGCCTTCGACAAAATTAGGGTGTTGCAGCTGAACGCCAGACGTTCGGCTGTCGTTTCGGCTGAGGTGCGTTCACTCGTTGCCGGAAAGCGTCTGGACGTCCTACTCTTGCAGGAACCATACGTCCGGCGCCAAGGCACGAGCCACACCTTCTATGGACTAGGGACTGGAATGAGGGTCGCTGCTGTCCGCTCAGAACGCCCCTGGGCGGCGGTGGCGGTGTGCAACCCCTCCTTCCAGATGATCTTCGTCTCGCAGCTGAGCACCACGCACTGTGTTTGTGCGATGGTGCAGGCACCCGGCTTCTCCTTCTACGTCGTATCCCACTACTTCCAGTGGAGCGATGAGATTGAGGTGCACCTCAGGCACCTCGAAGTGGTGTTTCGTTCGCTGAGGGGGCAGAGAGTTCTCGTCGGACTAGACGCCAATGCCCGGTCCTCCCTTTGGGGACCTCAGGACACGGACAGGCGCGGTGCCCAACTGGAGCGGCTTATCCGTCAGTATGGATACACCGTTCACAATGATGTCAACCAGCCGCCTACCTTCTGGGCGGTCACAGGTTCGTCATACATCGACGTAACTTTGGGGTCGCCTTCCATGAGCCGCTTCGTCGGCGAGTGGACAGTGCGGCAGGAATGGACAACGAGCGATCATAACGCTCTGGACGTCGGCCTGAGGGTGCCGAAAGCCGAGGGAAATGACGGGCGCCCCGCTGTCAGTCGGTTCAACGTAAGGCGAGCTGACTGGGAGCGGTTCGACCAGACCCTCGCTGATTTGTCGGCGCAAAGGCTGGAGGCGCTCCCGCTGACGTCCCCCGTAGAGGTCGAGGAGATGGCTGGCGCCCTCGCGAGCGTCCTCACGGAGGCTTGTGAGGGAGCGATGCCAAGGAAAAAGTTCTTCAGGAAGTCCAACCCGTGGTGGACTGCTCACCTGACCAACCTCAAGAAGGAGGTACACCGGCAACGTAGGGCTCTTCAGGGGGAACGGGATGATGCTCGCCGCCTCGAAATCCGGCTCGAGTACCGCACGTCTTTGCGGGAATATAGCCGGGAGGTGAAGAGGGTCAAGCTCGAAAGCTGGAGGAGCTTCGTCTCGTCGCACGGCAACGAGAAGCCCTGGGGCTTCGTCTATAAGCTCCAGTCGGACAAGCTTCAAGTTGAGAGGGTGCTTAGCACACTCCGGCGAGCCGACGGCTCCACAATGGACTTGGAGGAAACCGCCAGCTTACTCCTGGAGGCCCACGTCCCTGAGGATCGGGAAGAGGAAGACACCCCCCAACAGCGGGAAGTCAGGGAGGGTGCCTTCGATGCACCCGCTACTCCCGACGACCCGCTCTTCACGCAAGCGGAGCTTGCTGCCCACCTTAAAACCCTCAAGAGCGGGAAGGCCCCGGGACCCGACCTCATTGAGGTCGTCGTGCTGAAAAGGGCCTTCGCGGTCATTCCCGACGCGCTGGTTCGTCTCTTCAACGCGTGTTTGTGTTTGGGCGTCTTTCCCTCTGCCTGGAAGAGGGGCTCCCTCCGAGTCCTTCTGAAGGGCGAGGACAAGGACGAAAAGGACCCAAAATCGTATAGGCCCATATGCCTCCTCTCCGTGGTAGGTAAGTTCTTCGAAAAAGCCCTCAAGGGGCGCATTGCGCGGTCTGCGATGGGCCCGGGCAAAACCTCCGAGCGGCAGTTCGGCTTCGTTCCGGGCAAGTCGACGGAGGACGCGATTGTGGAGATGCGCAGGATGGTGGCCGAGTCTGTAGACACGTACGCCGTCGCACTCCTCTTCGACATCTCGGGTGCCTTCGATACCGTGTGGTGGCCCCTGGTTCTGGACAGCCTAAAAGCTAGGGAATGCCCGCGGAACGTCTTCAACGTTATCCGCAATTATTTTAGCGATAGGAGAGTAGGGATTTCGTGGGGTAACAGCGAGGTTTCCAAGCAGGCCACGAGGGGGTGCCCGCAGGGCTCCGTACTCGGCCCAACCTGCTGGAACCTCATGTTCGACGGGCTCCTAAGAATCCTCGAGGAAATCGCCCCGAACAGGTTCGTTGCCTACGCCGATGACCTCATGGTCATGGTGGAAGGCAACTCGCGGCGGGAAATAGAGGTTAGGGCACAGTCGATAGTAGATAGAATTGTGGCCTGGTGCCAGAGCGCCAAGCTGCAATTGTCCCAAAGAAAGACAGAAGCCATACTCCTTAAGAGTGAATGGCGACGTAGAGCGCCAGTTGGCAGGAGAGGAGGAGACCGACCCGACCGCGTGCGCCGCGCTGCTAGGAGGCCCGATATGGCCAATAGATACCCAACCATCCGGATAGGGGATGCTGCAGCTAAGATAGCTTTTAAGGGTAGCGTTAGGTATCTCGGCGTCCACTTTGACAAGGAGATGGGAATCGGCTCCCATTGCTCCTACCTTAGGAAGAAGAGCGCATCCCTCTTCGAGCGTTTGGGGAAAATCGCGAGAGCTGGGTGGGGACTTAGATTCGATGTAGTCAGGGCTATATATCGGGGGGTTTTTGTCCCGACGGTGACATATGCCGCCGCGGGATGGTCAGACCTCTGTAGAGAGGCTGACATTCGAGTCCTTAGAAGCGCCCAGAGACTAGCGTTGATCGCGGTCACTGGGGCATACAGAACCGTCTCATACGATTCTGTGTGCGTTATTGCAGGAGCTGCTCCAGTGGACATCCTACTGAAGCAAGCCGGGGCCAGATACCAGCTTAGAAAGGGACACGACGCCGAGATAAACGGGGTGGTAATTCCAGCGGGGGCGAATAACGCCGTAGACAGGGTCAAGGATGAGGCAATCAACATGTGGCAGGCCGCCTGGCAGTCTTCCAACAAAGGCCGTACCACATTTGCCTTCTTCGGGAACATCCGGGAGAGATTGGCGGCGGGTTGGTTCCGGCCGAACCACTACACTACGCAGGTTCTCTCCGGCCACGGCAACTTCGGGGCGCGTCTCGCGTCACTCGGGCTTGCCGAGGAGGAGGACTGTGAGTGTGGAGGGCAGGACACGGCCCGGCACTTCCTTCTCGAGTGCCCAAACTTCGAACCGCAGAGAGTCGCTCTGCGGGACTTCATCGGCGAGAGAGTATGGCCAGCGGCGGCGCGCCAATTGGTGGCCACCGCGGAAGCCTTCTCTGTTTTCGCCGACTTCTGTCGGGAGGCCCTTTGGCTAAAGGGGGCGGTAGAACCTGAGTAGGGGACTGAGTACAAGGTCTGGGGGGGGGGGGGGTGGACATAGGGGGGAAAAGTCGATGGGTCGGGGTTGATAGCTAGACTAGTGGGATGAAGACACCATCCCGAACAGGTTAGAGCACACGGGCTCTGTCAAGGCCCGTGGGGGGTAGGTAGGAGATCGGGTGTCCCGCGGCCTAGCCGAGACCTTTGTCGGAAGCCTCGGCGAACGGCGGACGGACTCGTAATCCTCGCGAACCATCCGATCCGCCATGGCCGTGGGAGCACGGTCTCTAGAAAGAGAGGGAAATAGGTAGCCGCCGAATACACTAACAAACATAAACAAGCACCCTACACACACAGAACAACACGCAACACAATCTGCGGGCCCACAGCACTCCCAGCTGTGCCCCCGACAGCACGCCCACACTAGGTTCACAATCCATCTACCCTTACCCATCCCAGATCCTTGTCTTCTGGGCTGTGTCCGGGCGGGACACGGGAGCAGGCCTTCCCGAGGTTCCCCGTGAGCACGCGGGGTTGTCACCGGTGTCTCCGCTGGGGCTTACGCCCTGGTAGAGCTGTCGGGACTGACGCCGCGTGGCCAAACTGCTCTCTTCGCTAGTCGATCCAGCGAAAGTCAAAGGATTTTTCCATTGCCCGACTCTTGGACGTGGTTCTCGGTCTGCAAAGATAGATAGAAGCCCGTAGCGTATGCCCTAGAGGCGAGGTAGCACAGGTTGGACCATTGCGATGGTTCTGCCTTCACAATAAATGTCTTTCTCATTTGGCATAAAGCCGAAACACTTGCTGGCCGAAGCCAGAGATGGTCACTTCATTGTCTTTCTCATTTGGCATAAAGCCAAAACGCTTGTTGGCCGAAGCCAAAGATGGTCACACTTGTTGGCCGAAGCCTCTTCGTCTCGTTATGGATTTCACTTGCTGGCCGAAGCCTCTTGGACTCGTCATGGTTTCACTTGCTGGCCAAAGCCTCTTGATCTCGTCATGTTTTTCACTTGCTGGCCGAAGCCTCTTGGTCTCGTCATGGTTTTCACTTGCTGGCCGAAGCCTCTTGGTCTCGTCGTGGTTTACTCGTTGGCCGAAGCCTCTTAGTCTCTCGTTCCCACGACGGCGCCCGCTCGCGGACCCGTGGAATTGTGGGACTTCCAAAAGCCCACGAACCGCCGCCGCCTGGGTTTGTGGATTTTTTCAGAGGTTATTCTCCTCGCGGCCCGGGCAAGCCCAGGCCCCGGGAGCGCGCTACCACTAGCGCCCGGACCGCAGTGTCGCCCCGGATGTAGGCGAACCACGGTGCCAGGCGCCGGTGGGTCGCTGCAACGGTACCCAGGGTTACGGTATAATTTGGCTCGGGTACCCCGGGACCGCCACTGCCCCCGTACGGCCCCCCGCGAGCGGGTGGCCGCCCCTGGGGGTTTAGATTGGGTCAAGATGACTGACGATGCCGCGAGAACGACGGTAGGAGCTTTGATTATTTAACAAAGACAAAGTCGGTGCTCCGCGTGGTTTTCATAGCCTCGATCGGACATTCCCGAAATTACTGGCACGAATTCTTCTGCGATTTTATCTTGTTTCCGGTCAGATTGGTTTGAGAAGTCTAACGCTGGTGCGAGAACGACGGTAGGCGCTTTGTTTATTTAACAAAGATAAGCTCGGTTCTCGGAATGGTTCTCGGGACCTCGATCGGACATTCTCGATATTACTGCCCCAAATTTGTCTCCGTTTTTATCTTACTTGCTGTCAGATTGGTTCGTAAAGTCTGACGATGCTTCGAAAACGACGGTAGGAGCATTGTTTATTTAACAAAAATAAAACCAGTGCTCGCAATGGTTCTTTGGGCATTCCCGATATTACGGCCCCGAAGTAGTCTCCGATTTTCTCTTACTTCCGGTCAGAATTGTGAAGGAAGTCTGACGATGCCACGATAACGACGGTAGGAGCTTTGTTCATTTGACAAAGATAAAATAGGTGCTCGCAATGGTTCTTGGGACCTCGATCGGACATTCCCAATATTACTGCCCCGAATTCATCTCCGATTTTATTTTACTTCCGGTCAGATTGGATAAAGAAGTCTGACGATGCTGCGACAACGATGGTAAGAGCATTGTTTATTTAACAAAGATAAAATCGGTGCTCGGTGCACGATTTAGGACGAGCGCGGCACGTCGAGATGAAGATCGAGGTAAACGAGGGTGCGAGACCGGTCTGCAGTAAGCCGTATCGTGCTACGGAAAAAGAGAGGCGCGAAATTAGAGGTATTTTAGCAGAATGGCGATCGGCAGGGATAGTAACGGACACGGAGTCCCCGTACGCTAGTCCCGTATTATTAATTAAATAGAAAAATGGCGAATCACCACTGTACGTATACTTACGTAAGCTCAATAATCAGACCAAACGGGTTCATTTTTCCCTTGCCAGACATAGAAGAGCATCTAGCACGAATTTGCGATAGTTCCCTATTTATTGTGCTTGCCCTCGCCCATGGCTATTTGCAGATTCCCCTCAGCAAGGAGGCCCTGGGAGCGGACTACAATCATCACGCCGGACGAAACGGCGGAATTCACGCGCATGGCCTTTGGCCTAATGAATGGCCCGGCATTCTTTTCAAAGGCGATGCAGCGAGCTCTCGGACCTCTGCGCGACGTGGTGGTGATGTATTATCTGGACGACGTTCTGATTCCAGATAAGGATTGGCCGTCGTTGTGGGAAAAATTTCCCACAACTGCCGCTACGGGACGCGGGTCTCACGATGCGATGGGTCTCACGAAACGATGCGATAGTCGGCGCACTAATGAGCCCGAACGAGGGTATCACAGTAGCAAGTTATAATTGTTGGCCATAGTTAGCGTGATGAACTGGTTGCGCAATTTGCTAGCGAATATTAACTTTACGGTTGCCACGGATTGTCACGCGTTAATTTATTTAAATACCCAGCGAACTCTTAACCCGCAAATTATTAGATGGGTCGATCTTTTTAGCGAATATGATTTTAAATTAGTACATAGAGCAGGGGAGAAGTTAGCCCACGTGGACGCGCTGAGTCGGGCACCTGCTGAAGAACCCGTACTGGCGCAAGGTCGAGATATACTAGCCCTATCGAACGAGGAGGATGCCGTGCGGATGCACCAGCACTGCGACGACGACCTGAAAGAAAAAAAGAAACATTAGAAAAGCCGGTAACATCAAGGTCAGTGTCGGAGAAAGATCGGGTGACGGAATTTGAATTGCGGAATGGGATCGTGTATCGCAAGGTGGAAGGGGGACTTCGATATGTGGTGCCGCGCCCCATGCGAACGGGACTCATGGTCCGTTTCCACGATCTGAAGAGTCACGCGGGGGTAGATCGGGTGGTTGCCCGACTTCGAGAGCACTACCACTTCCTGCGGATGAAGGCCTACGTACGACGGCATGTAGGAGCCTGCCTTCAGTGTCTGGCAAACCAACGGAACCGGGCCGGCAAGCCGGCGAACTGCATCCCATTCCACCCGAGCGCCGACCGTTCGAGCGGGTACATATGGACCATCTGGGCCCATTCGTGACCAGTGCGCGCGGCAATAAATACGTGTTCGTAATGGTAGATAGCTTGACGAAGTTTGTCTTGCTACGCACGGTGAAAGATACGAAAACTCGAAGCGTGTTACGTTCTCTGGAAAAGCTGGTGCCCAATTACGGCGCGCCACGAGTGATCGTTTCAGATCGGGGAACGTGCTTCGTACCCAAGCAATTCGAGGCCTTTTGTCAACAGCACGGGATCCACCATACCGTCAACTCACCAAGGCACCCTCGGGTCAACGGCCAAGTGGAGCGATGGAATGCTGTACTCTTACCAGCCATGCGCAGCAACCTCGAAGAAGACGAGGGACGAACCTGGGATCGAAAAACAGGCCGGATCCAGAGCGATCTAAATGAGATGCGAAATGCGGCCACGGGTAAGGCTCCCTTTGAATTACTCTACGGTTACCTGCCACGACGTGATGAAGGAGAGTTTCGGCGAATCGCCGACGAGGACGATAACTGCTACCAGCGACCAGAGGACTTGCGAAGGAAGGCCCGAGAGAGAATCGTGGAGGAGCAAACAAAGACGAAGCAACGCTTTGATAGACACCGGTATCGCGACGTAAATCTCACCACAGGCAGCTTGGTATATATGAAGACGGTTCCAGTGGCCACGGGCGAGTCCACCAAGTTGAGTCAACGCTTCCGGAGACCGCTGGGGATCACCGCCGAGCCTCCAGGGGACACTTACCGGGTGTGCGACCGCGAGGCGACCGGAAGCGGACGTCGGTACGTGTCCACCGCGCATGCCGAGCAATTGAAGCTGTGGCCGCCCGAGGAGTCTGAATGGGACGAAGTAAGCGATGCATCTGAGACAGAGTCCGACGATAAGCGAACTGGCAAGCGCGCCACACGCGAGGGTAAATCCGAAAGCAAATGCCCGCAAAAAGGTGATATTAGTGTTAGGAACGTTAAAAGCGACGATGTACCTGAACGAAGGGAACATGCGACTAGAAATGTGCCGGCGGGCCTAAAACCACGTCGTTCGGGCCGAGCCAAGCGTAAACCCCGTCATCTACGAGTGTAGCGAATAGAGAAATAAGAAAAAAAAAGAGAGAAATGCCAACCGCATCGTTGTCACTTTCGAGGGCGAACGAAGGACAGGATGGCCGAGTGATAACGACGTGGCGGGGCGCGTTCGAAAAGCCCGCCCGTCGAGGAGAATGAGTGGCGCTGAAGCTGACATCCGGGTGGCGACACCGAAGCCCGCACGCGCGGCGTCGGGCGATTACCGCGTGCGGAAACGTGGGGAGTGAGGCGAGAGAGTCCGCGTGGAACGGACGTGGAAGAGAGAGCAAAGGAAGAAGACTGTGAAATCGGAGTTGCCCACCACGCGGTCGGTTGGGGGCTCGTGTAAATCCAGAGCGAACGAGTCTGTGAGAACGGTGTCTCGTCTATATATATATTTTGTTACTTAGTCATGAATTTTTTCTTACAATCATGAATTTTTTCTTCAAATATTCGATGAACCCCGGTTTTAATTGTCGGTCCGAAATTTTTGGAGTTTTTGACACGCGTGAGCTAGATGCCAGAAAGAAACTTATTTCTGGCTCCTAGCGTTATTCAGCGTACAGATTAACCGACAAAAATGTAGAGGGCGCGTTGTCTTCATATAGCCCCGTTTGAATGAGACGTTTTTCAGAATTGTATTTTTTCTTTTAGAGTACGGTTTTGTGGCTTGAATTGTTACCAGTATACGGGGATGTGTTCTTCCTCGAATATTGGAGTTCGTGTCAGAAATACTTTTAGCGCATGAGCTGCCACCGAGCCCGAGGTTATCGTTCACATGACAACACGGGAAACATTTAGCGGCAAGGGGAGTCGGGCGAGATCACTCTTCTTTTACGATAACGGCTTGGAGATATACGTCGATCGAAGTGCGTAGTTGTATATTGTAGAATGTTCTTTGACGATCGATGAATGTTTACTGGACCAAGACTACGCTGAGCAATGATACACTTAGCTCGGCAACGATACGCTTGTGACAAATGAATGAGAATGATTCTTCTGTCTGTCTCTACCGAACGCTCTTTATATATGATCGGGAATAACGCAGTACGCATTGGCTACATAGTGGGGAAAAAATATATCGCGTCACCGGGTGACTTATTGTAGAAGGTGTCAAATTTCACCGTTACATTCCTCCCGCCTTAAAAAATGTTGGCCCCCATAAATTTTCATATTTGACTGGTTGATTGTCTTGG
Organism: Ophion obscuratus; assembly: GCA_964007375.1. Taxonomy (NCBI): domain Eukaryota; kingdom Metazoa; phylum Arthropoda; class Insecta; order Hymenoptera; family Ichneumonidae; genus Ophion; species Ophion obscuratus. The sequence continues at coordinate 57,245,312 of OZ023312.1, forward strand.
TTTAAACAATTTTTGAATCAGTTTTGGCGTCTCTTCAGTTTCTTCTATTTCTGTAATTCTCGTCCTTTCAATGATTCTTTAAGGTGTATGTGCTCCGGTCGATCTATAGTCTGAGCGTTATTTCCAAAATTACAATGATCAAATATTATACATGGTCTTAAACAGCAGGAAACTGTTTTTCTTAAGCATTTCCAAAGACCTATTTTATACATAACATAAGTGCATATCACGGTTATAGCCGTATATCCTATATATTGAAGTCCATCTTGAATATGTTCTTTAATAGATTTTGATCTTCTTCGCAATGCTAATTCATTTATTTGCTCGTTTATTTCTTCGATATTTGTTCCTAAGTCTTGCCAATTCTTTGAGTTGATGTAGTTTTCAGAAATTATACTAATATTTAATTCTTATCCTTTAATTTTATGAATTCGTAGATCTCTTATCTCTGTTTCGTTAAAACTTCTTTGTAGAATTATGTCATATTCAACTGTTTTAGTTACATTCGAGGCTTTTAATATAGCGTGGGTTGCCATTGTCAAACATCCTTTTTCAAGATGAACCTTTGCATTTGACTCAAGTTTTATTGTTTTTGGAGCATTATCAGGACACAGTATATGAAGCGTTTCTTCTTTTACCGGTATTACATTCCAATATTGTCCTGTTTTTAATTGAATAAACAAAGAGCTTTCTAATTGCACATATTTCGGTGTACACGTATTTTCTTTTCTTGCGAGAATCATTGTTTTCACACATGATGTAGAGGACTGCGTTGAGTAATCTGGATGTTTTCTTTTAATTAAGTACGTATTTTCGAATTTCATTAAATTTTCAAATTCTATTGTTTGTAACGGAAAAAATTTTGTTTTCTTTTCGCTAATTACTATATAGTCTATGTCTATGTGATATAATACATATCCTTTTATTAGCGAATAACTTGGAATCGCAATCGGATGCATTATCTCGTACATTTCTTCCTCTAATATTGGTACTTCCAGAATATATATTAGCTTTTCTTATATTACTGCAATTGTTAAAAGACTTATGTCAACTAATGTGGGAAAATGCTCTTCAGTTAGCGGGACTGGGAAGAAATGAGGATAATTCGTATGATTTCTCAAATTTTCAAATATAAGTTGTGGGGGAAGCATTTGAGGATGCGCTTTTCCATGTTTTCCATCAATTATTGCATTTAATAAGTCCGTTTTGCTCGTCTTCAAATCTTGGTACAGCGTAACGTATCCGGATAATATCTCATTGATTTGTATGTTAATTGTATTTCTTCTAGTTTCTTCATGCAAGTTTTTTATATTTCCACTTAGTAACGTAAATTGCACAATCATGTCTTGAAAAGTTTTATCATTGCTCTTTAATTTACTCATCATTAAAGTAGTCTGATTTTTTATTAAATGTGCTATTATCAAATTATTATTCCGTAGTTTATCTATCTCATTATTAAAATAAGTGGCGTCGGAGGATGACAATGTTCCAAAAAGCAGTTTTATTCCTTCTCCGACAATATTGAAAAGTTCTCTTTTTATTCTTTGACCAATTAAATGATATTATGTCCTTAGTTGACTTTCTAACATTTCATTTCGCTTGATTTGTGTTTTAATTTGCTGCACACTTTGATATATAAATCCAGGTTTGTACTGTAAGCATATATCGTATAATTATTTAGTTTTATTCTTTAGTAAAAATACCTCTTTGGGTAAGTGGCTAAATTCTATTCCGATGATTACTTTCCAGGTTTCATGATAAACGTGTGTTTTTCCCATGGTTTCTAGATAAACCGATTTTTCATTCTCAATGTTGTTTACTTGTACTCGGTTGCGGATCATTGGGATCAATAGTGTCGTCATCAGTATCAGTATCATCAATTGCGTCATCGGATTCATTCTCATCTGTAAAATAGGGTTTTACATCTATTTTATTGTATATTACGAGGTCATTACCTCTTCTTACAGCTACACTTTGTTCGCTGAAAATCTCTTCTATTATATACGGTCCTTCCCATGGACTTTGTAACTTTGAAAATCCTGGTTGTTTTCTTTTAACTAACACTTCCTGTCCTATGCTTAAGGATTTCGGAGTTCTTTGGGAAGTTAATCGTTCGCGAGTTCTATTTTGGGATTTTTCGATTTTTTCTCTAGCTTTTTCACGGACCTTTTCTCGATATCTTGGTAACGAATTATATTTTTCTTTTATCGTCATTTCAAGCTCTTCGGCGTCCAAAGGAATACTTGGGGCATAACCAAATAAAAATTCGAAAGGTGACGCTCCGGTCCTTTCATTCCTTGTCGAATTATACGAGATCATAGCCCTTGACAATTGACTCACCCAATCGGTACTTTCCACCATGTAACTCCGTACGTAATTGAGGATTTCTCGATGCGCTCTTTCATTTTTTCCATTTGATTGTGGGTGATAAAAAGAGGTTGCGGTTCATTTGGCTCTTAATTTTTCACACACTACCTCGTGAAATTTACCTTTAAATTCGACGCCATTGTCCGTTAAAACTTCTTTAGGAATCCCAAAAATTTTACAATAATTTTCCCAAAATTTTTCTAGTACTTCTTGCGAATTCTTTGTCTTGAGCGGAGCTATTATCAAATATCTCGTAAGGTAGTCTTGTACAACCAATATTTATTTGTGACCATGACTTGCTGGAAGGGGTCCCATTACATCTAATGATACTTTGTCGTTGGGATTTATCGGGATGTCAGGATTTCCTGGATTAGGTCTTGTTACTTGTGAGGTTAATTTTTCCTTTTGACATGTCTGACATCGTTGAATTACTCTTTCTACGTCTTTTGTCATTCCAGTCCAATTATATTTCTGTCTCAATTTTTCTATTGTCTTCTGTGATCGATCCGTTATGTCCTCTAATAGTTGATTCGTGAAATTCTTTAATTATTCTTTCTTTTTCTTCCTGCGTGGTAGGGTCTTTTACTTGACTCGTAAAAATTATTAAATCTTTTCCTGGATTTACTTTTGTGTAAATATATTCGATCATTTCGATTACTAGTACTCGAAGTCTTGGATCCTTGATTCTAATTTCGATAGATTCGCGATTAGGGATTCGCGCTCTTAGTTCCGCCCACCAAACGATTTCATCATCGTTAGGGTCGATTATTAATCCTTTCTCATTTAGATTATCCGTTATTACCAGGCCATTTTTGCTTGTTCTTCCTTCTTTGTAAAATATATTTTCAGACCTTTGATATGAATTCTTTTCTTTTTGAAAATTGTCATAACTTGGAAATGTTTCGTTCAGGAATTCATCAAAAACATCAGGGATTTCATTTTCCAAAACATTTATCCGGGATAAAGCATCTGCATTTGCATGAGATTTTCCTTTTCTGTGTATGATTTCGAAATTACATTCTTCCAATTTCCATTTCCATCTCATTAGCCGTGAAGAGGGGTCTTTCAAATTCATTAACCAAATTAGTGGTTTATGATCCGTGATGATTTTAAATTTTCTTCCATAGAGAAAGTGTCGATAGTGCTTTACTGCCCAAACAATTGCAAGTAACTCTTTTTGTGTTGTTGAATAATTTTGTTCAGCAGGATTTAACGTTCTTGAAGCATACGAAATAGGCTTGTCTTTTCCTAATTCTCCTTGGGATAATATTGCACCTATTGCTTTGCCGCTAGCGTCTGTCGATAATATAAATGGTTTGTTCCAGTCGGGATACGTCAGGATAGGTTCTGAACATAGTGCGTTTCTTAATGTTGTAAAGGCACTTTCTTCTTCGGTTGTCCATTGCCAGATTGTTTTTTCTTTTAGTAAATTTGTCAAAGGTAATGCTTTCTTTGAAAAGTCTAATAAATTTTCGATAATAGCCCACGAGTCCCAAGAATTGTTTGATTTCCTTTTGATTTTTTCGGTTTTGGATAATTTACAATTTTTTCGATTCGTTCAGGATTTGGTTTAATTCCTTCTTTTGAGATGACATGACCCAAATATGCTAATCCTGGTTTCAGATATTCACATTTATCAGGTTGTAGTTTTAACTCAACGTCTCTGAATCTTTGAAAAAGTGTTTCTAGATTTTTGTTGTGTTCATTTACAGTTTTTCCAAATATAAAGACGTCATCCATATACACATAGCAGTTATTGCCAATTAATCCTTGTAATCCTTTATTCATCATTCTTTGAAATGTCGGGGGTGCGTTCTTTAATCCAAAAGGCATTCTATTGTATTCATAATGACCATCCTTTGTTGAAAATGCTGTCTTAATTTTATCCTTTTCTTTTAATCCAATTTGATGAAAATCGGATGCAAGATCGAAAGCAGAAAAATATTTAGCGTTTCCCAAATTATCTAAAATTTCGTCAATATTTGGCAAGGGATAAGCGTCTTGTTTAGTCCTGTCATTGATTTTCCGATAGTCAATTACTATACGCCATTTCTTTTTACCAGATGCATCAGGTTTTTTGGTACAATCCACAAAGGTGAATTAAACGGTGAATCACTTTCTCGAATTATTCCTTTCTCAAGCATTTCTTTGATTTGTCTTTTAATTTCCTCTTGATGAATGGGTGGATATCTGTATTGCTTCATGTGAATTGGTTTTTCGTCAGTCAGGTCTATTGAATGTTCTATTAATCGAGTCACTGGAAGCGGATCTCCTGGTATAACAAAGATGTCATGATATTTCTTAATGACTTTCCAGATTTCTTCTTTTCCCTCTTTAATGTGATTTAATCGGGTGTTTTTAACAAGTAATTTTTCTCTTTCATTTGTTATTTCAGGTATCTTATAATTGTTAATATCCAGATGGTTAATTGGTTCGGCTTTTAATTTTCTTGTACAACCGTCCTTGTCAGTCCAATTAGGAATAGGAAATGTGGCTTGTCCGTTTTGAACATTTACCAATACATCGTAATCTTTCAATTCTATTTTAGCATGTCCATTCAAAATTCCTTCAATATCACATGTACGTAAACAATCAGTTCGTGCGCGCATATTCGTTTCTCTTTTTGGTGGATCTTTTGTATATGTTCTTGGTCCAAATTGAAGTATGTGCTTACCCATGTCCCATTTTGCTTCGAATTGTTCAAGTAAATTTAATCCAATTAATCCGTCTTCTATCGTTGGTAAATTTGAAGGGGTTACGTGAAGCTCGACTGAGTTGGAAAAACAATCTTGTTTCAATCATTCCTTCCGTTTTCAAGGTTTCGTTCGCAATTGTCGTAATTCTTTTTTCATTCTTGATTATTTTTGTCGGATCATTCAATAATTTCGTTTTTATTAATGATATTGTAGAACCTGGATCAATAAAAAATATTCCCTCTTTGGTGTCGTCTAGTTTTAAAAGAACGTGAGCGAGTTTACATTCTTTGTTTCGGATACTGCAAATTCTTGTGATATTTGTTCGTTCTCTTGGACATGATGGGTTTGAGGAGGATCTTTGGAGTTTTGAGGAGCATTTTAAAAATCCCGTTTGTTAAAGTGTCTGTTGTCAAATTGTTTTTTCTTACATTCTGAAAGTACGTGTCCCGGTTTTTTACAATAATAACACATCTTTTGGAAACCTTTTGTGAATGTTTTGTCGCTTTTCTTTTTACTTTTGTGAGTTTTTTCTGTCGAATTATTCATTGATCGAGTTTTCATGGTGATTTCGGCCTTGATCGCAGAAGTAATCGCTTCTTTTATATTATTTGGATGTTCGGTTTTTACATCTAACCGAATTTCTATTTCTAAACCTTCTAGAGAATCTGTAAGACCCTTTTTCTTTTCTTCATCGATTAGGACTGTTTTATGACTTTGTGGAATAGACGTTTTATTCAAAATTGATTTGATTGCCAAATCGTGTATTCTCATAAATCGTTGTGAATATTCATTAATCGATTCTTTTTGTTTTTGTCTACAGTTCATCCTTTGAAGTTGAAAAACAGTTAAATCGTCGTGACCACCGTAATTAATTCGCAAGATATTTTTCAATTCAGTAAAACTATCAATATTATCCGCTCTAACTTCTACTTTTACTCTTGCTTTTAATTTTGATCCTAAAATCATTGCAAGTAGAAGACTTTGTTTGCTTCGATCTGTGTTCTTTTTAGCGCTTTCAACTTGATAAACAAATGTTTCTACAGGCATATTTTCACCATTGAATTCAGATATCGTAATTAGGAATTCTTTTAGCGATGTTACATGGCCAGTCTCATCTTCGTCTTCAGTTATTTCGGATCCGTAATCATTTGTTTTTACTTCAATTTTTGATTCGATGTTCTCTATTCTCTTGAAAAGGTTTTGAAGAAGTCTTTCTGTTTCTTCCATTTCTTACCTCGGCGCAATATCGATCGTCCTTCAATATAACGAGCGTTTCCCTCTTCCTTGACGAGGATTTCTTCTTTCTTCAATCAGGATGGGCTGTCAATCACTCCGTATTGGCACCCGTCTCTTGATTAGTTGCCGATGCCCTTCTTCGATGACTGTCGCGTGATGATTCGTTCGAGATGTTCCCTCAGGATGATCCTCTCGGATCCTCGTTGGTTTCACACGTGACCTTCGATTCGATGAGTCGTCGTCGGATGTCCCTCAGGTATTCCATTTGACGATTATTCGTTGAATCGAGTTCGTGAGTAAGGATGTCTTGAAGTCAACTTTACGATGATGATTCGGATGTCCCGTTGAGATTTCACGATATGTGTTTTTCTTCTTTGGGATCCTTGACTTTCACCAATTTACGTTGATTTTCTTTGTTAACATCCACCGTTGAGTTTGAAGTGCTCTTTATAGTTTTGAGCACCAGTCTCTTCGGATGCCCTTCTTATTTAGGCATCCCACCGCTGCCACCAATTTATATGTTACACCGTTGGGTGAACATATATGTATTTTTTTTTTAAAGCCGTCGTTATCGCGTATCGAAGAGTTCTTTTATTTTATTGTGTTACAATCGTATGACGAAGCGCTGGCCTGTATTGTTCTCGGTGTTTTCTCGTACTCGATGTCCAACGATTGTAATTTGATGCGCCGACTGATGACTCTTCTTTCACGATAGCGGCTTGGAGATATACGTCGATCGAAGTGCGGAGTTGTATATTGTAGAATGTTCTTTGACGATCGATGAATGTTTACTGGACCAAGACTACGCTGGGCAATGATACACTTAGCTCGGCAACGATACGCTCGTGACAAATGAATGAGAATGATTCTTCTGTCTGTCTCTACCCAACGCTCTTTATATACGATCGGGAATAACGCTAACAATACATTTGTATAATACTACAACGATTTCTCCTCTCAGTACGTGATGACAGACGTGTCAATGATGACATGGGGCGATCGATACTTTCAAATAGTTTTCCACATAATCTCGTCATACTCGTCATACACTCTATTAATTTCATGTCTGGTTCAGTAAACGATGTTCAAAACGTGGATGAAACCATCCCTGAAACGGGAATCGGACGATTGCCACACAGTGCCTAGCGAACGAAGTCGAGCTCACGTGTGTCCTTAATGACGATTACTTTCGAAACAAGCCTGTTCTTTTTTTTACGGATAAAATGCATTTGAAAAGATTGCGAAAAAATATAAGTTCTTTCCGGAACATTTAAACCTGAAAGTTTCGCTCTTTTCGAGATGGTAGAGAAAAAAAATTAATATTTTTCCACTCAATCATCGACATCTCCAGAACAAACCGTGCCAATACAAAAATCAAATCAAAGCCATTTAATCAGCTTTTCTGGCCCCGGTATTGAGAACTTTGAAAAAATGTCAATTCCGTGCACTCGTTCAAAATAATAAAAAAAATGTCGTACTTTTTGCTTTTGGCATATTTCGTTTGTCTGCTCCTTGAAGAAAGCTTGAAAAAAAATTAACTGCAATGCTTGATAACTAGAGACTTCAAGCTTGAAAATGCTATGTTTCCATTTCAATAAGACCATTTGTCCACGTTGTGAATGGCGAGTCAGAATCCGAAAACACACGCACACACATCCACATTTTAATCCGACGTTCTTTTTTTCAGAACAAGCTAAATCGTGAAAACAATTTTTTTTTTAAGAAAAAAGAAAACTGGATATAATAATTATTCCCTCTCTTTTTCAAAGCAACGCATCGTTTCGATACTGAAATATCATTATTCTGCTGTTTGGAAGTCCGTCTTGAAGGCGGTGACATTTGCTATCTTCAGTACTGACACATCTGTCGTTGCAGTACCATGCCTTCGCGCGCGGCTTTGTATGCCCGAAAAAACGTAAAGAATTTCCCGAAGAACATTCTGACGAACGAGGAAGTCTTAGGCCGTATAGTAATTGCCTTCGCTAACAGCATCGATTTTGCTGCAAAAGGTGTTTCGGCCGAAATTTTAAACAAAATTTGTAGTGAAATATACGCGATTCCGGCAAACAAAAAAAGAGTACAATACATCCGAAATTTTTTGAACCGACATCGTCGCACCATCACCTATTTTATTGGCGTGCACAAGATTCGGCGAGAAACTTCAGAAGGGTCAAAATTGTAAGTACAATTAACACTTCGTCTGTAAACATTTTTCCGGTACCTTCCGTAGTCCGTGAACCTGGGTATTTCAAGCCCTGTCGTTTTTTATATCGCCCCTTAATACATTAAAAACATTCTTTAAAAATCCATGCTACTTCCTAAAACATTCATTTTGCGGTTCCAATCATAAGATCATAGAAAAATGTCTTCTTTATACATGTGTTTTGGTATAAATGAAGAAATAAGGAAACAAATTTAGATGATTTTGAATGACGAAGAAAAGTTTCTTATAGTTGCAGTTTCGAAGAAGTCGGACAGGCAATGCGCCGCGTCATTTTGGATGGCCCGGAAACAGGTCGTGTGTCAGAAAGGTATTTATTTATTTGTTGACGATTTTATGATAAGAATTCATGTATACATATACTACACTGACACAAAAAAATTAAGGGACAAGACAAGTTGATAATTTTTTTCGTATTTTTCGAAAGGCTTTATCTTCGTCAAAAATGGTCGTGCAAAAAAAAGGATTTTGAAGCCTGAACTTTCTAGTTTTCAGTTCTCACAGTGATTTTTTTTTATAATCACTGATTGCGCGGTCGGAAGAAATATCACGACAAAAAAAATTTTGCAAGTTTATACGTTTTTCAATGTTCTGCACAGGTTTCAGAGATTTTTTTCGGACTCAACCTATATCAAGGTCATTGAGCCCATTCAATTCACGTCAATTTGCTTTTTTTTTATCTCCGTACGACCATTTTTCGCTGAGATATCGCCTTTGAATAAAACAACGTCCTGATGAGTCTTCATGCATCGATATCTCAGGAACTAATGGTCGTACGGGAATTCGACCGGCAGTTTTGGAAACGTGAATATACACTCCCGCTCAAAAGTTTGGATACACTCATCGATATTTCTTGCCGCACTTGAAGTTGGATAACTCTGCCAAAAAAAAAAGATATCCAAATTCCCAAGGCGGCGTTTGAAAAAGGGTGTATCAGGCTACAGTTTGTCGATTTTAAAAAATTTTTACGTTTTTTTTTTCGACCCAGTACGCCCTTTGGTACTTGACCGATTTTAGGCCTTTTTTCGACCATCGCGAATCGGGCGCACATTTTAAGGAAATTTTTTTTACCATGAAAAACTCAAAAGGGATGATAAAAACTCCATCTTCCTCTATTTAAAAAATGTTTGCGATTTTTTTTCGAAATTCATTTTTTGCTAAAAAAGATAGATTTTGAAAAATTCAGAATAACTCGAGAACAATAGGGTTTGAAAAAAAACATCAGGGATGAAAAAAGTTGCATATTTTTATACTGAATCGCCTGGAATTTTTTCAGAATTTTTCCCCGAAATTTTTTGAGTATTCTCACTCAATAAAAATACTCCAAAAAAAAAAATTCGGAGAAAAATTCTGAAAAAATTCCAGGCGATCCAGTATAAAAATACGCAACTTTTTGCATCCCTGATGTTTTTTTTAAACCCTATTGTTCTCGAGTTATTCTGAATTTTTTAAAATCTATCTTTTTTAGCCAAAAATGAAATGACATTTCGAAAAAAAATCGCAAACATTTTTTGAATAGAGATAGATGGAGCTTTTATCATCCCTTTTGAGTTTTTCATGGTAAAAAAATACAACAAATTTCCTTAAAATTCACTCGCGTAACTCGTGAGAGTTACGAGTAAAAATACTCACCTCATCTAGACGAGTTTTTCGTCGAAAAAGCCGCCTTTGGCTCGGCGCACCGCGTTTACGATTCGTGGCATCCGTTCGATGAGTTTATCGAGTTGGTCTTGGTTGAGACTCGACCATGCAGCCTGCAAATGCATCCAGAGATCCCCCGTGGAAGATGGACAATATTTCCGGATTTTCCGATCAAGCTCTTCCCACAGAAGCTCGATCGGATTGAGGTCCGGTGATTGCGGCGGCCAAACCATGTTGGTGATGATCCCAGTCTTTTCCCTATTTTCCAGATATCCTCTGCAGAGTCTGGAGCTGTGCTTCGGATCGTTGTCCTGCTGCATAACAAAACCATGGCCAATGGTTCGGAGACCGGATGGAAGAGCGTGTCGAAATAGTATCTGTTTGTATTCTTCCTTTCTCATAATTCCTTCGACTTTTATTAAGTCTCCGGTACCATGACCCGAAAAACAGCCCCACACCATCACAGAGCCACCCCCATGTTTCACAGTGGGCAGTAAGCATTGGGGTGCCATTTTTTCTCCGGGATTTCTTCTCACGAACACGCGTCGACGAGATCCAAATACGATGAATTTGGACTCGTCGGTCCACAAAACATTTTTCCACTGAGCTACTGTCCACTTTCGATGTTTTAAAGCCCACTGGTACCGTTTTTTTTAATTAACGAGACGCAGCAGGGGTTTTTTTTATCGCGACACAGCCTCGGAGCCCAGAATCGAACAGCCGACGTTTTACTGTTGCCAGTAATATCGAGGGTTCGTTCGATTGATTATATTCTGCTCTAATTTCCGCGGCGGTTAGTCTTCGATTCCTCTTACCAGTGAGGATGATCTTTTGATCGTCTTGGGGAGTTGTTTTTTTTTGGCCGGCCGAAGCGACGACGATCCTGATGAGTGCCCGTCAATTTCCACCTCGCGATCGTTGTCTGGATCCCTTTCAAAGAAACTTTAATTTCTCTTGCAATTTTTCGATATGGAACTCCTTTTTTCCATAGCGCTACTATTGCACCCCGTTTATCAAGAGAAATCTGTTTTTTTCCGTGCCATTTATGAAAAATTGATCAATCATTTTCTTGCGAATATATGCAAATTACGTTTGATTTTGTACTCGCGTTTGAAGCATTCGCACAGAACTGACTGTCGTCGTCGACAACGCTTGTAGTATTCCGCAAAATTTCTCCTTCTTTCTTCTATTTTTTTTCTCTTTTTTTCTTTTCTTCTTTCTTCTTCTATTAAAAATGTAAATAGAAAAAAATATGAGAAAATATTGATTTATTTTTCACGCGACAGCGTTGCAGAAAAAGGGCATTGAATAACCTTGAGGACACGGTAAAGCATGAAAAAGAAAACAATCGTTTTGTCGTGAAATTGGTGATCTTTCTTCTCATATTTTTTTCTATTTACATTTTTAATAGAAGAAGAAAGAAGAAAACAAAAAAAATTAAAGAAAGAAGGAGAAATTTTGCGGAATACTACAAGCATTGTCGACGACGACAGTCAGTTCTGCGCGAATGCTTCAAACGCGAGTATAAAATCAAACGTAATTTGCATATTTTCGCAAGAAAATTATTGATCAATTTTTCATAAATGGCACGGAAAAAACAGATTTCTCTCGATAAACGGGGTGCAATAGTAGCGCTATGGAAAAAAGGAGTTCCATATAGAAAAATTGCAAGAGAAATTAGAGTTTCTTTGAAAGGGATCCAGACAACGATCGCGAGGTGGAAATTGACGGGCACTCATCAGGATCGTCGTCGCTTCGGCCGGCCAAAAAAAACAACTCCCCAAAACGATCAAAAGATCATCCTCACTAGTAAGAGGAATCGAAGATTAACCGCCGCGGAAATTCGAGCAGAATATAATCAATCGAACGAACCCTCGATATCACTGGCAACAGTAAAACGTCGGCTGTTCAATTCTGGGCTCCGAGGCTATGTCGCGATAATAAAACCCCTGCTGCGTCTCGTTAATAAAAAAAAAACGGTACCAGTGGGCTTTAAAACATCGAAAGTGGACTCAGTGGAAAAATGTTCAGTGGTCAGTGGAAAGCTCAGTGGAAAAATGTTTTGTGGACCGACGAGTCCAAATTCATCGTATTTGGATCTCGTTGACGAGTATTCGTGAGAAGAAATCCCGGAGAAAAAATGGCACCCCAATGCTTACTGCCCACTGTGAAACATGGGGGTGGCTCTGTGATGGTGTGGGGCTGTTTTTCGGGTCATGGTACCGGAGACTTATTAAAAGTCGAAGGAATTATGAGAAAGGAAGAATACAAATAGATACTAGTTCGACGAGCTCTTCCATCCGGTCTCCGAACCATCGGCCATGGTTTTGTTATGCAGCAGGACAACGATCCGAAGCACAGCTCCAGACTCTGCAGAGGATATCTGGAAATTAAGGAAAAGACTGGGATCATCACCAACATGGTTTGGCCGCCGCAATCACCGGACCTCAATCCGATCGAGCTTCTGTGGGAAGAGCTTGATCGGAAAATCCGGAAATATTGTCCATCTTCCACGGGGGATCTCTGGATGCATTTGCAGGCTGCATGGTCGAGTCTCAACCAAGACCAACTCGATAAACTCATCGAACGAATGCCACGAATCGTAAACGCGGTGCGCCGAGCCAAAGGCGGCTTTTTCGACGAAAAACTCGTCTAGATGTGGTGAGTATTTTTACTCGTAACTCTCACGAGTTACGCGAGTACATTTTAAGGAAATTTTTTGTATTTTTTTTACCATGAAAAACTCAAAAGGGATGATAAAAGCTCCATCTTCCTCTATTCAAAAAATTGTTGCGATTTTTTTTCGAAATGGCATTTCATTTTTTGCTAAAAAAGATAGATTTTGAAAAATTCAGAATAACTCGAGAACAATAGGGTTTACAAAAAAACATCAGGGATGCAAAAAGTTGCGTATTTTTATACTGGATCGCCTGGAATTTTTTCAGAATTTTTCTCCGAAATTTTTTTTTTTTGAGTATTTTTATTGAGTGAGAATACTAAAAAAAAAAAAAATTTCGCGGAAAAATTCTGAAAAAATTCCAGGCGATTCAGTATAAAAATACGCAACTTTTTTCATCCCTGATGTTTTTTTTAAAACCCTATTGTTCTCGAGTTATTCTGAATTTTTCAAAATCTATCTTTTTTAGCAAAAAAATTAAATGATATTTCGAAAAAAAATCGCAAAAATTTTTTAAATGGAGGAAGATGGAGTTTTTATCATCCCTTTTGAGTTTTTCATGGTACAAAAAAATACAAAAAATTTCCTTAAAATGTGCGCCCGATTCGCGATGGTCGAAAAAAGGCCTAAAAACGGTGAAGTACCAAAGGGCGTACTGAGTCGAAAAAAATCGCAAAATTTTTTTAAAATCGACAAACTGTAGCCTGATACACCCTTTTTCAAACGCCGCCTTGGGAATTTGGATATCTTTTTTTTTTGGCAGAGTTATCCAACTTCAAGTGCTGCAAGAAATATCGATGAGTGTATCCAAACTTTTAAGCGGGAGTGTATACTCTACAAGCTCTGATTATTATTGTAGTGAAAATTTATATTTTTGCCATCAGTTTTAAAAAAGTACAAAAAAACGATGATTTCTTGGTTTTTATAAAATCCACCGCTATTGTGCAAATATTGCGATAAACACTAATGTTTATGGACGGTCATTCAGTTCAATATGTCCCCAAGAGCCATGCAAAATTCCAAATTGATCCGTTCATCGGTCTTTCTTGCCAGATTGACCAAAATTTGAAAAAAAAAATTGAAGGAGCAAGTTTCCTCCCTCTCAGACATCATTTCATGATTATGAAGAGGAAAAAAAAATTCCATACTTTTCGTACAATTGGGTATTGAGTACGCATCAAATGTTGAAAAAAAAACCCTGGAAATTATATTGACTAAAAAATGTTCGAAAAGAGAACATTTTAATAAAAAAAAAATTTCAGATTTTTTTTTATAAAAAAATCCACTTCGATTAAATTTTTATTTAATGTTGACGTTTTTTTTCGAATCAACATTGTACCGCCAGCATTAGAATTACCCAAAGCGTACCACTCTCGCAACTTGAGCGTCAGTTAAATATCGTCTCACCATGATTACTTAAGAATATGAGTTTTCATATCATAATCATTACAACTTACAGATACTAAATATTCTTTCTTCGACAGTTTTGAAACGTCTAAACAGTCACAGCTACTACTCATTTTCCAAACAACCAAAACAAACTCAAATAACGTTGATTTGAAAAAAATGTCGACATTAAAAAACTCTAAATTGATTTTTTTATTAAAAAAAAATTTTCAACATTTTTTTTTATTGAAAATTTTTTTTTTCGAAATTTTTTAGGCAACATGATTTTTAGGTTTTTTTCCAACATTTAATTCGTACTCAATACCCAATTGTGCGAAAAGTAAAGAAGAGTTTCTAAATTACTTTTAAAGTACTTTTTCAATCTGATGGCAAAGATATTTTTTTTTCACTACAATAATAATCGGAGCTTGTAGAGTATGTATTCACGTTTCCAAAACTGCCGGTCGAATTCCTGTACGACCATTAGTTCCTGAGATATCGATTATTGAAGACAACAGGACGTTTTTTCATTTAAAGGCCGATATCTCAGCGAAAAATGGTCGTGGGGAGATTTAAAAAAAAGCAAATCGAAGTGAGTTTAATGCGCTCAATGGTTTTGATATAGGCTAAGTCCGGAAAAAATCTCCGAAACCCGCGCAGAACTTTGAAAAACGTAAAAAATTGCAAAATTTTTTCTTGTCGTGATATTTCTTCCGACCGCGCAATCAGTGATTCTAAAAAAAAAAATCATCGTCAGAACTGAAAACTAGAAACTTCAAGCTGCAAAATCCTTTTTTTTGTTACAGCCTTTCGAAAAACACGATAAAATGGTCAACTTTTCTTGCTGCTTAATTTTATTGTGTCAGTGTTGTGACGAGCATGCCCGCCTTCGCGGCATTCGGCGTGCACCTCCACACTTCCCGGTCTTGACATTTCCTCCCGCCTGGTGAACCTGAAACTCTTGCCCTGGGCGATCGCCCGACAGGCTGAGCCGCCTCGCGACACGGGGCGTTGGGCGCCAGGTACTAGGTACCGCCAGTCCAGGACTGACTTAAAATTCCCCACGCCGCGAGGACGGACGCGAAAGACAGCGGGAGGACGGTGAGGACCGAGGACGGGCCGGCTAACTCAGCTCACCGACGCGAGGGAATATGGTAGAGGGGCGCAGACGTTGGAGACAATCGAATTCGTAACTAATTCCAAGTTTATTGGCGCTTCTTCACAGACACGGGGACGGTTCCCCACAAAATAACAGAGAAATACGAAAGAACAGAAACGGGGCCGGTTTTCCCCCAAATAACCAAAACAATAAAAGTAATTAACTCAATTAACCGGGCGCACGCAAGGGTTTGTTTAGAACGGGGACGGTTCCCCAAATAACCCGAAACAATACAACGCATCGCATAGTTACAATGAACGGGCGCACGGGAGGGGACCATCGTCGAGGCCAACGCAGCCTGATTTAATTCGCCGGGACAACGCAGGTGAAGTTCGCGTAACACGCGCGACACGGGTTCGGACATCCATTTGCTTAGGCAGGTTTGCGGCGAGAGACAATATGTAGAAGTGGGTCGAGTCAGATCGGAACTTGAGCGAGGTCGGTTCGCAAAACAAAATCATCCGTCCTAGGATCTCGACTAAACGGAGAGATAACCGGTACTACTTTACGCTCGACAGACTGAGCCAGGTGGTAACCGCGAGAGAAACGAAAGGTAACCAAGCTACACATCGGATAACCGGAAGGTATTCGCCAGGTAACCGGAAGATACGCGATGGTCGATGAACGGACGCGGGTAGGCCGTCGAAGAACGCGCGTATTATGTGACGTGTAATGCGCGACACGTGGTCCGGACGCGTAGATATCCGACCGACAACCGAGAGGTAACGAACCACGGGTAACCGAACTGACGAGTGGCGGGCGGCCAATCGTCACTGACAACCGAAAGAGAACCGTTAGGTAACCGAGAGAAAATCGTAACGCGCCGAAATAACAAGCAGATAACCGAAAGATAACCGTCAGGTAACCGCGAGAAAATCGTAACGCGAAGAAATACCGAATAAATACCCGGAAGATAACCGTCAGGTAACCGCGAGAAAATCGTAACGCGAAGAAATAACGGATAGATACCCGAAAGACAACCGTTAGGTAAAGTACGCGGAACTAACACACGGGCACCGAAATTCACCGAAGGAAACCGAACTTATAACGCGCACTGTGCGGAGAGACCGAAAAAGATAACCGGCAGCACGCGGGCTCGAAGACGAGCGAGAGAGAGAGAGAGAGAGAGAGAGAGAGAGAGAGAGAGAGAGAGAGAGAGAGAGAACGCGAGATAAACACTCGCGCGCGGGTGCGCCTACACGCTGCCCGCTACACGGACAATGACCGGCCTTTGTTCCGACCGCTCGGACCCACTCGCGCACGCAATGGATTCGTAAATCCTATACTCGCACTTCATTAATTACAAGCGAAAAAGAAAAGAATACCGCACGCGCAACTATCAAGTTTTTGGCCAACACGGAAGGGTTGAATGTGCATTCTCTCAACCGGGGGGTCTCTACAAACCAACTCGCCCATCGCGAAACAATACAAACCGAGGCATTCCTCGTAATTAATCCCACCGGCGGGGCACATCCAAACCTTACCCAAAGATATTGCGAGGATCGGGCTCACCGCTACGCGCTTCTTCGCCTCTCGTTCCTCGTCGCGGAGAAGGTCCTCGGCCGGGCACTCGTGATGATTTTCTTCTTGGAATACTGGACTCGACTCGTGGGCACTCGACTTCCGACTGACGAAATATATTCCTTTGTCGCGATCGCTGACGCTCCTCACTCTCCCCCAGTTCTTACCGCCCCTACTAAGGCGCTCGTGCGCCTATTATCTAGGAGCGTTATTGGGTGTCTCGCGGCACCCGGCCCCCTTGTCACGCGGTGCCCGAATTTCGAACTTCGGACCTCGGTGACGATTCGCACGTGGGACGGGCCAAGACCCCCCACCACACACTTCAACTACCGCGTACGGCGCTTCTCCCGCAGCTACTATCGTTCGCATCGCGAACGTCTTCCTCCAAGATCCGGGAGGGGGCGACGGGCACGGGGGAGGCCTCCCTCGACAGGACGAGGCGTCCCTCGGTGGGCCCACGACTAAAGCACACATTACAACACCCGCCACCCGTCTCACCTCCCTCCCAAGCCTCAACACGGAGGCGCCGATTTTTAGTCGGACCGTGACGCTTGCGTCTCGAAAGGACGGGTACGGCACCTAGGCCGCTAGGTCCGAGGGGCGGGAAACACGATATATTTGGTCATAAACCAGCACCCCTCGGGCATCCCCCTCGTCCACAAACGACGGTGTTCCTCGTTCGCCTGCCTCTTGGGAGAAACGCCGCGCGTACCGTCCTCGGTCAACCGCGGCGAGGGAGATAGGGGGGAGGGCGGCACCCGCCCCTCCTCGCAATTATTCTCTACAAACCGGCGATGGGGAAGAGCGCGACGTACAGCGATCTCCATTCCTTATCCAAAACAAAATATAGCCCGAACCAAAGGTCGCGAGCTCCCAATCCTCGCAATAGAAACGGCCGTTGCTTTTCTCAGAATTTTACGCTGGATCGCTCTCGCCGCAAAACATTCGCCAAACAGGCGATTTACTCGTCGTCTTAGGTCATGGAGAGTGTGTCCGGACTACAAAAGAAAGCGTGAAATATAGAAATTTCTAGCTACTGCTCGACGATGACGATCCCCTTCCGTCCCCCCCTACGAGTGAGTCGGGAATCGAGCGGCCCATCGCGTCCTCGGCCGAGGAAAAGGGTCGTAAATCCGACCCGTCACCCAAAATCACTCCGTGCCTCGTAACGGGGCAAAATGTCACGTTACAGTGTATAACTAAGAAATACTTACACTTTTCTCTCGTACCTGTGATTTTAGTCACAATGGGATAGCTGTTCGTTGCAACGAAGAGGAACAGTTGGGGATAGGATCGGATATTGATGGCGAACTGGTGAGCACACGAAACGTAATTTGCCCTAGAGCGATTAAGGCGTCTGGCCACCTTGGCCGATCGAAAAATGGGTATATTCGAAAAAAAATAATAAACTCAAAAGTATGGGCCGGAATATTTTTATTCTTTTTACACAACGTCAGAAAGGATTTAAATAATAACGTTAATAAATTTCCGTTCAACATATTAAAGAATGGCGCCGTTATGCACATTGACGCGGAGGCCCTCCGCACGATACGCGCGGTCGTTGTCCCAGCTGTTAACCGGTCATGTCACATCTGAAAAAAAATCAGCTCATTCGTGAGTAGTGTCGCTACAATGTGACGTATGTTTTTTTTTCGACCATTAAAAAAATTATTGTGGGTCATAATTTCGATGAAAAATACAATTCCTTTTCTTCGGGTCACAATAATTTTTTTAATGGTCGAAAAAAACCGCTACGCTACATTGTACCGACACTACTCACGAATGAGCTGATTTTTTTTCGGATGTGACATGACCGGGTAACATCTGGGATAACGTCCGCGCGTATTGTTGCCTCCGTGCATAACGGAGCCATTTTTAAACATTTTGAACGGAAGTTTATTAACGTTATTCTCAAAGCCCTTTCTGACGTTATGTGAAAAAATAAAAATATTCCGGCCCATACTTTCGAGTTTATTATTATTGTTTTTTAATCTACCCATTTTTCGATCGGCCAAGGTGGCCAGACGCCTTAAACGAATCTGTGGTCGGAGATCATGACTTCGAATTCCTACGTATCGCTACGAAAAAAATAATTCTCTTTCAGTTCGCAGGTTTTTCTGAAACGGGAAGGTGCGCAGCGCTGGAGGGCCTGAAAAATTTATTAGAAAAAGAGGAACAGTAAAACACGAAGACAATAAAACGTACTTAAAATGTAAGAATGTAAGAATAAAGAGCCTCCAGTACGCTTTATTCGGCGAGCCCGATGATGCGATTTTTTCCTATCGATTTCGTTTGGGGCATTTTTCGATCCGTCTACTCAATCTTGAGATCTTGTAATATTCGGCCGAATTTCTGAGGGACATTTTCCCACGAAAATTCTTCAACACTTCAGAACATTCCACACTCGTAACGGGTGTAAGGGTAGTCCCGAATCCGCCATTTCTTTTATGTGGAAATAATCAGGAACATGCATGTGAGTAAGCGGCAAATGATCAGCAAGGTTGTAGGGAAGTTGATCGGGAAATAACCAGGAATAAACGAGGAAATGAGAAATGACGAATTTCAGCTATTGCAATCCTCAAGGGGGTAAAATCGGAAGTTTATTCAATTTTCTATTTCGACAACATCCTCCATTATATCGATATTCTCAATATAGAAAATCGAATTGATGCCAAAATAATATAACATCAGCATATCATTTTCGTCGACCATCATAATTTATTCTTTATGACCGCATTATCAGGCGTCGATTATTTTTGAAGAATATCATATGATTACAAAACGGAGCATACAATTACAATAAACGTAATCATATTATTACATTCAATTATTAATAGAACGATGCATAGTTACCCTCAACCATAGTGTTTGAGACGTTTTAAATGTACAAAAAAATTCAATACATGTCAAATTTAAAAAAAACGTAAGGTCATAGTGGGTAATATACGAAGCCCGCATTGGTATTGTACGTTTATATTTGTGCGTGCGTAAATGGCCGGTGCGCGCGCATCTGCTTTATAAAAATTAAAAGAGACTTCAGTTGTACGTTTTTCAAGGGATGCATAAAATATGACGTATACATGAGAATAACGTAGAAGAGAATATACTGATGTATCTTTATGAACGGAATATGCCGGGGCCAGAGAATTGAAACATCAAGACATGGTGATGACTTCGCGTTCCTGACCCTGGAAGCTATCGACGACGTTGACTTCACAGACTACCTTTGCCTTGATGTTTTCCGGCAAAGTGTTGATACTGGAAAAAAAATCAAAATTCCTTCCATCATTACTTTCCTATTCCAAGACCCTTATAATTTGGTACCGCGAAACTTCAGTTATACGTTTTTCAATGGGTGACGCATACATGAGAATAACGTAGAAGTGAATGTACTATCTTTATGAACAGAATCTCCCGGGGCTACAGAAACTTGACGTATAAGTGAGAAAAACGTACAATCGAGGTTTCACTGTATTTTTTCCGCTATTTCTTCAAACAAAGAACCTTGCCGTTCCCGAATTTTGCTTTTCATTGGTTTTTTTTGGCGAGGCGTTACTATGCCGACCCGAACGGGTGATTGGGCTTTGCCCAGCTTCGAACGTGCCGATATCGTGTAGAAGACATTGGCCAAGAATTTCGCTTCATCCGTGTTGGAAAATTTCTCGTCGTCCTGGGTGAAATCGAGATTGATGACCTTGTAAAAGTAAAGCGGATAATTTTGAAAATTTGCAGCGTTCTTCAACGCTCCGCCGTAGAAAAATCGATTCGGCCATTGAGCTACCGGCCAGGACAATCCATACTGCATTTCCAATCGAATTATCGGACTCTTTTTTTCTCTTTTTTAACGACGGCGTTGTGTATCCGAGCGAAGAGCGATTGATCGAATCCGTACTTCTCCACTTTCTGTTGATAAATACGGTTCAATGCAGGATGAGATAACTTCGTCAATATAGCAAAGCGTTGACCAATGATGTAAAGATCAAAACATTTGTCAACTGGCCTGTAAACTGATATGCGGTTCATTCATTCGCAATGAGATTTCAGCGCCCTGTTGTCGTGTTGTTGATGGGAGTGCAAAAAATGTGGCAAAGGAATCCAATATTTTTTTTACCATTATAATGTCTGTACTCACCTGACATATTATCGTAGTAGGTAGCTGATTCGTATCCCAGACAAGGACGATGGTTCTCACGCCCAGGATCAAAGGTATGAGACTGTCGGCTTCGGCAGACCGAGTTGCCTCGTCGACTATGCAGACGGACATCGCCTGGCCGCTTTCGCTAATGGATATCTCACAGATAAATTTCAGTGATTTTTCATGATCCCTCTGAAGGAATGTTTTGTTTACTGAATGGACGGAAGAGCTGTGGAAATGCATTTCAATTAATTGGATGCATGATTGGGGTAAACCTTACCCAAAAATCGATTCCATCAAATCCGTATATCAAGATGACAGGGTGCACATGATTATGTCAGCTGCCATCAATAGAGTGGCGTCGGCACCTCTCTCCAGCTCCGCAAACTCTTTTCGATCAATTCTCTCCAGCTGCGCATACGAATCGCAAACTTTTAATCGACACGATACTCTTGAATACTCAATTGTAATTTCCTTTCCGAATATGACTCTCGCCAACCGGACATGTTACACATGTCCTTGAAAATCTCTAACGCTATGAAAAAATCATTACCGGTCGCCGATTCGCCAGTAAACCAAATCTGGATCGGCGTTCATCAATGGCCGTCGACAAATAGTTTGCGTCTAGGGTGTTCCTGGTTCTCGGTGGCCATAAAGGCGAAGTAGAGGCCGTACCACGTGGCATGTGAGTGCGAGGGAGATAGCTGCAATTGTTTGATCGCGTTTTCTTAAAGATGAAACATTTTTAAGGTTAAATAAAACAACCAACCTCCGCGTCTACCAATTCTACAGAGCCTGATGCTTGGTACGACAAAATTTTTTTTATGTAGATGAAAAAGCTGGGTCCGAAAATTCGTGAGGTTATGTGGATCTTCTACATGTCCTTAATTTAAGCGTTTATTTTGAGGTCAGGAGCCGTTTCCGGAAGCTGGTGCCGCCATCATAACCACCGGAGCCACCTGAACGCATTTACAATAAGAATTGTCGCTAATCATTTATAAAGTTTTCGTTTATTTTTTGCCAATGGCTACGTGTACATCATTAAAACCTACCGCCAACTTAATTACAGCAAATGTTCGAAATGGCCTCCATTTGCTTAGATGCAGCAACGGGCTCGGCGCAAAAGGCTTTCCAGGCAATTTTCCAGCATATCCGAAGTGACGGTACGGACCGCTCCTTCGAAACGAGTCTCCAGGTCGGCCCGATTACGCGAGGCTTGGTGATATACCTGGGATTTGATATGGCCCTATAGAAAAAAAAATCCAATGGGTTCAAATCCGGGGATCGCGCTGGCCAGTCGCGCATCCCCCCTCGACCGATGAACCGTTCACCGAATATTTCGGCCACCGCCTGTCTCGCAATTCGGCTTGTGTGTGCCGGTGCACCGTCGTGCTGGAATACGGCATTTCCTACCGCTACGTCCCCTATACCCGCACGCCTGCACAGTCGCAGTAAATGCGTATTGATGAAGTGTGCGTACTGCACACTTCCCAAATTTCCCGCAAACTGGAAGGGTCCAATCTGGAAGGAACAATATCGCATGATCGTTTTGTTGAATTTTTGTTTGTCGTCGAGTTTATATGTCTCGATTGAGGAATGTAAATTCTTATGAATGTACAGCCTTGTCCGAAAGTATTAGGCACCCTGTAATTTTTCTATCCGGGCAAAAATGGCATATCTCGGCGAAAAAAAATCGTACACCAATTTACCGAACGGCGTTTGGAAGAGTATAAAGCCAGCTTCATTTTGCTTTTTATTTTTGCGAGTTTTTTTTTGTAGCCTGTACGACATTTCGAGAATGCCGGTTTTTCCAGGCTTTTCGTATTTAGCAAAACCGCCTGGTGAACTTTAAAAATAGTGATTTCGCCATTTAGCGATAATATCTTCGAAAGTGACACTGTTAGCTTTAGATCCATTTTTTTCTCTTCATATTTGCGGTTTTTTTCGCATAGCTGGTTAGTTTTTTCTTAAATAAATGACCGGTTCTCGGACATCCGGCATCGTGCGGCGTACCTTAAAAACAATGAGGTTTAAAATACTCAGTCGAAGAAGTAAAAAGTTGTACTTTGTTATTTTGGAGCCACTACATTTTTTGTAGATTGTTTTTTCGAAGATTCTTTGTACCGCTATTTTTGTCAACTATTAATTTGAAAAAATAGCGATGCAAAGAAATTCAGTGACTCCAAAATAACAAATACAACTTTTTACTTCTCAGACTAAATATTCCAAACCTCATTGTTGTCAAGTTACGCCGCACGATGCCGGTTCCTCGGAAATCTGCATTAAAAAACAACCGCCGATAACACAGCGAAAAAAGCATTGCAATTTTTTTTAAACGGAACTAAGGGAAATTATGTCCTCTTCAAAGATCTTGTCATTAAATGGTGAGATTACTACTTTTCAGAGTCCAGCACGCGATCTTGCTGAACGCGAAAATAGTAAAAAAAACGGCATTTTCAAAATGACTACAAAAAAATCGCAAAAATGAAAAAGCAAACGGAACTTGGCTTTGTCCTCTTCAAAAAGCCGTTCGGTTAATTAGTTAGCGATTTTTTTTCGGCGATATATTCAATTTTTTGGCCAGAGAGAAAAATGACGGGGTGGCTAATACCTTTGGCCAAGCCTGTACTACTACTGTGTCCAAAAAATAAGGTGGCATTGTATTTATTTCGAAAATTATTTATTTATTTTTCCAAATCAATTTCATCCCCTTCAAAGTAATCCCCTCCCGATGCAATGCACTTATGCCAATGGATTTTCCAATCTTCGAAACACTGATTGTAGTCACTTTCCGGGATGGCCTTCAGTTCCGTCTTCGCTGCGGCTTGAATCCCCTCTATTGTATCAAAACGGTGTCCCCGGAGCGATCTTTTGAGCTTGCTGAACAGCCAGAAGTCGCACGGCGCCAGATCAGGTGAATACGGTGGTTGCGGAACGATATGGGTTGAGTTTTTGGCGAAACGTATCAGCAGCAGAAAATTGATTCCGCAAACAAAATTTAATGCAAATTCTTTGCGCAACAAATTTCGACATCGCAAAAAACGAAAAACTCACTTTTAGCAGCTCATAAAACGACGCGTATCTCAAACACTAATGAATATTTTGACATGTAAATTTGACATAGATGTCGCTGACAGTACTACCAACCTAAAAAAAAATAATTCTCCAAATCCTTCGACGCGCGCAGTTTAAATTCAAATGTCCCCTTATTTTTTGGACACAGTAGTATGTATTCTCATTCTCAAATATGTTGAAAGTTGTATTTTGTTATTTTGGAGTACATTTTTTAAATATTTATTTCCGCAATTTCTTTGTATCGCTTTTTTTGGTTAATAGTCGACGATTTGTCTCATTAATTTATTGCCGTTACTTTGAAACAAAAATGTTTTCGTGGAAGTATCAAGAGGAGAAAAGGTAGACAATTGGATTTTACACGCATTAGAATATTATCACAATTCTTATACGAAAATGTTCTTTATTGAAAACTAATATCAACCGTGATGTTTCAATATTTACACCTCTCCCATGATTACTTTTTTATTTATATAATGTGTTTTAATTCAATTCGAATGCGTTAAAAATTAAATGATGTACTTTTTCCCATCTTGATATTTGCATTAGAACATCTTTGTTTCAATGTAATGGCAATAAATTCATGAGAAAAATCGCCGGCTATTAACCAAAAATAGCGATACGGAGGAATGGTGGAACAAATCTAAAAATGGTTTAGTGACATCAAAATAACGAAATACTAATTTTAACATTTTTGAGAATGTTAATTTTGAGAATGTTAATGTCGTTGCCTTTAGATTTCGGAAAAAAGCTCGAAAAAAAATGTAGTTTCCCCGAAGTAAGAAAATACAACTCCTCACTCCGTAAACTAAATTTACCAAATTACATAGTTTTCCACTTACGCCGTACGATGTTGGCTTTTCGTAAACCGGCCGTTTTCCAAGAAAAACCTGACAACTCTGCAGAAGAAAATTTTCAAATCCCTTTTTTTAACAACACTACAGCTAACCGCATGTTTACCAAATCACCTATATGTGGCTGTAAATAAAAGCTTGGGGCGCTAAAAATTTAGAATCGACCGACATAAAATACCATTCATGAAACTGAATTGACAAATGGATTAAACATTTCCAAAGTTGAGCGCGGCGATCTTTTATTTATAGTTGATTTAATAATTGATTTAAAATTGATGAATTGATTTAATTAATTGACTTAATAATTGTAGTATTTTTGTTATGTGTATAGTTACAATTTTTCCTGGCAAACTTCTTTTAGGACACTCGCATTTCAGGAAATATCGAGATATTCGAATGTCGAAAAACTTAATAAACGCAAGATTCTTCGTTGAATTTTCATTAATTCTTTCTGGTGCTAACTGGTAATTTCGGCCATTCATTCTTCTCAACTTAATTTTTTGTCATTTCTCAATTTTTCCCGAGAAAAAAACGTGTTTTTCAATCGCTTATATCTCTGAAACTAATGAAGATATTTTCAATTTTAAAGCGTCAAATAGAAGCTACATTCTTTTCGCTTCGAATAAACGCAGAGCGTTGAATCTTGGTCTTTATAGGTTTTTTATCTATTTAAAACCCACGTTAAAAATTAAAAACTTTAAGGCGTTTACCGGAACAGTAGATATTAGTAGTAGAGCTAGGGGGATTCTAAGCCACGTTTGGGGGGAGGGTCAAGTGGGGGAGGGTCAAATGCGGGAGGGTCGAAGGGGATGGTCAAGGGGGTGGTGTACAGGGGGGTCGCTGGGCGCGATGTCCGGGGGTGGGAGTCCAGGGGGGGGATCCAGAGGGCGATGTCCGGGAGGGGGCGCTGGGCGCGAGTGACGTCACAGAGTGGCCTCTGTGGAGGGCCATGTGGTCCTTGGAGCGACTGGTGGGGACGCCGTCTCAAAGCTCGCCGACACTCGAGACAGGTCCTGACAGGTTTCTTGGGAAAACTATAATCTTTAGGGATCAAAGGGACCGTGGATGGACCACTTGAACGCAGCTCTTGTCGAGGCCTCCATTCTGAAATATAACAGTCAAGATGTTCGTATGTACGCAGTGCATCCGGCCAAGCACCCCCTGGACTTGACCAAAAACGAGCTCGAACAGGTTCCAAAGGTCTTGCTCCTAAAATATTGGGGTAAATATATTGGCTTATTGTGGGATCGTTTGCCAGAACATCATCGGAATGACAGTGAAGTGATATCATATCTTCCATGCTTGGAGCACTATAATACACCACAGATGAAAGATCACATCGATGGCCCCCCACCTCAACGTCGGGAGTGTAAAAAATGCTGTGAAAATTCTCCACGTATTGGATTCTTCGAACGTGTTTGAACCTGTTTTTCGGGAGCGTGAAAAATGTCTGGGGAAAATTCTCCACGGTTCTTCGAACGTGTTCGAACCTGTTTTTCACGATTGGAAAAGAGGGGAGAGGCTTGAAAATTTGAGTGGGAGGCTGATGAGGGAGATTATACTTTTGTGGACCAAGCTTAGGCTGCACTATTCCACTGCCCCATCAACATCTAAAAGAACTTTGAACGTGCGCGGAAAATGGATCTCTCGAGTATCAACAAAGTCGGCCGGATGGCGGAATTCCTCCCAACGAAGAAGCTGTCAGAACTCCCCGTAAAGTCGGAACGACTAATCTCCGACATAAGGGCCGTACAAACCAAATTTGGAAAACGCTAAATCGCAGACATCGCGGATGAGTTCTCTGTCTTCTTACCGGCGCGACTTGTGAAGGCCTTCGACCAAGATCCGACAATGTTCGAGAGTATGGTGCAAGTGGCACGCGATGGTCAGCTCTGCATGCAGTATATTGGTGGAAAATACAACAGTATCGAGTTCGGTCGTCTCTAAACACGGTGGACGGAAAAAAAATCGTGGGAACACCATCGTCGAACGGCTGGCCGCATCATCGAGAGTATGCTGCAACTGGTCAACTCAGTGCTTGGGAACTACAACAGCGTTCCATCATCTCCAAACGTGGAGACAAAATTGGGCACCACCGTTCGCATGGTTTTTTTTCAAAGTGCTGACTATGTGAAAATGTATATGTTTAATCGAATTGTAAATGATGGATGTTTTCGTCGTAAAATAAAGAATATAAATGACATTTTCATCGAGATGTGTTTTATTCATTTAAAAAAAATCCCTCTCTCGTGCTTCGTATACGGCCAACCAGCTTTTCACCGATTTTACATTCTCATGGGCGCAGTTCGTGTTGAAGGGATGATGGAAGCATTTGGAGTTTGTGATTTTTGGCAGCGATGGACTGTCCAGAGTCTCCAAGTCGATGACGTTTGTCGCGGGATCCGTGAATCGTGATAGCCATGCGCATTTTTCGAATCCCTTCGCATGGATGGTTCCTTGCAAGATTTCTCGAATTGTCTTTTTAGCTGCCTCGTATGGTATGCCATTATGATCCCATCGAATTCCATGGAAATTGCGTTCCAGCCACTTGTTTGTCATTTTGTACTTGGCCGGTAAAGAGTCCCACGCAAATGGTGCGCCGAAGGCGAGCGTCAGCGGTTCAGCATTCTTCTCGCGGAGTTTGACGATGGAAATCTCCTTTAGGACACATTCGTTGACGGGTCTCTTGAACCCTTGCACGTCGACGATAAGCTCCATGTTGACTGAAGTGGATGTCCATTGGCATGATTTTATACAATTTTTTTTACTCCGCCACTGATTGGATTATACTCTTCGTGAGACGTTGCAGAGACTTCCGAAGACATTCATAAGACGTTCGAAGACATTCAAGAGACGTTCGAAAACATTCATATGGCGTTTGAAGACATGCATGAGGGGTTCAAAGAGTTTCAAAAGACTTTCTACGACATCATGAGATGTTTGAAGGTATTCGTGAGGCCTTCAAGAGACTTTCGAAAGCTTTTAAAGACATTCATGAGGGGTTCGAAGACATTCAAGAGATCGTTGTCAATATTCACAATACGTTTGAAGACATCGATGAGGGGTTCGACGACGTTTTAGAGACGTTCAAAGACATTCACGAGGGGTTCGAAGACGTTCAAGAGAATTGCGACGACATTCATAATACGTTTGTAGACATTCATGAGGGGTTCGGAGACGCTTACGAGAGACTTTCAAAGACATTCACGAGGGGTTCGGAGACGTTTAAAAGACTTTCGATGACACTCATAATACATTTGAAGACGTTCAAGAGACTTTCAAAGACATTCGCGGGAGGTGCGAAGACGTTCAGAGACTTTCGAAGACATGCAAGAGATCTTTGACAATATTCATAATACGTTTGAAGACACCGATGAGAGGTTTGACGACTTTTTAGAGACATTCGACGACATTCGTGATACGTTTGAAGACATTCATGAGAGGTTGCAAGACGCTTGAGAGACTTTCAAAGGCATTCACGAGGCGTTCGAAGACGTTTAAGAGAATTTCAACGACATTCATAATACGTTTCAAGACATTCATGAGGGGTTCGAAGACGCTTGAGAGACTTTCAAAGACATTCACGAGGCATTCGAAGACGCTTAAGAGAATTTCAACGACATTCATAATACGTTTGAAGACATTCATGAGGGGTTCGAAGACGCTTAACAGAGACTTTCAAAGACATTCACGAGAGGTTCGGAGACGTTTAAAAGACTTTCGACGACACTCATAATACGTTTGACGACGTTCAAGAGACTTTCGAATACGTTCAAGAGACTTTCAGAGACATTCGTGAGAGATGCGGAGACGTTCAGATACTTTCGAAGACATTCAAGAGATCGTTGACAATATTCATAATACGTTTGAAGACATCGATGAGGAGTTCGACGACGTTTTAGAGACTCAAAGATATTCACGAAGGGTTTGAAGACGTTCAAGAGACTTTCAACGACATTCATAATACGTTTGAAGACATTCATGAGGGGTTCGAAGACGCTTAAGAGAGACTGTCAAAGACATTCACGAAAGGTTCGGAGACGCTTGAGAGACTTTCGAAGACATTCACGAGGCGTTCGAAGACGTTAAAGAGAATTTCAACGACATTCGTAATACGTTTGAGGACATTCATGAGGGGTTCGAAGACGCTTAAGAGAGACTTTCAAAGACATTCATGATAGATTCGGAGACGTTTAAAAGACTTTCGACGACACTCATAATACGTTTGAAGACGTTCAAGTGACTTTCGAATACATTCAAGAGACTTTCAGAGACATTCGTGAGAGGTGCGGAGACGTTCAGAGGCTTTCGAAGACATTCAAGAGATCTTTGACAATATTCATAATACGTTTGAAGACATCGATGAGGGGTTTGACGACGATTTAGAGACTCAAAGACAATCACGAAGGGTTTGAAGACGTTTAAGAGAATTTCAACGACATTCATAATACGTTTCAAGACATTCATGAGGGGTTCGAAGACGCTTGAGAGACTTTCAAAGACATTCACGAGCCGTTCGAAGACGTTCAAGAGACTTTCAGAGACATTCGTGAGAGGTGCGGAGACGTTCACAGGCTTTCGAAGACATTCAAGAGATCATTGACTATATTCATAATACGTTTGAAGACATCGTTGAGGGGTTCGACGACGTTTTAGAGACAAAGACATTCACCAAGTGTTTGAAGACGTTCAAGAGACTTTCAACGACATTCGTGATACGTTTGAAGACATTCATGAGGGGTTCGAAGACGTTCAAAAGACTTTCGACGACACTCATAATACGTTTGAAGACGTTCAAGAGAATTTCAACGACGTTCATAATACGTTTCAAGACATTCATGAGGGGTTCGAAGACGCTTCAGAGACTTTCAAAGACATTCACGATGCGTTCGAAGACGTTGAAGAGATTTTCAACGACATTCATAATGCCTTTGAAGACATTCATGAGGGGTTCGACGGCGCTTAAGAGAGACTTTCAAAGGCATTCACGAGGGGTTCAGAGACGTTGAAAAGACTTACGACGACACTCATAATACGTTTGAAGACGTTCAAGAAACGTTCGAATACATTCAAGAGACTTTTGACGACATTCATAATACGTTTGAAGACGCTTAAGAGACTTTCAAAGACACTCACGAGAGGTGCGAAGACATTCAGAGAGACTTTCGAAGACATTCAAGAGATCTTTGACTATATTCATAATACGTTTGCACACATCGATTAGGGGTTTCAGCGCCTTTCAAGAGACTTCAAAGACATTCACAGGGGCTCCAAAACGTTCAACAGACATTCGACGACATTCATAATCCTTTTTTCAGACATTCATGAGGGGTTCGAAGACGCTGGCGAGACTTTCAAAGACATTCGCGAGAAACCCTTTTTGGCATGAATGTATGGGCGAATTCCAATCAAACCCAAACAATGCCAGCAAAACTCAAACATCATGAAAGTCTTCGGTGACGTTTGAGATAATACGACTTTCGACGACATCCATAAACTAAAGACTTTCATGACGTCTGAGTTTTGCGGGCATTGTTTGGGTTTGTTTGGGATTCGCTCAAACATTCATGCCAAAAATGGATTCACCCTCCCGCGAATGTCTTTGAAAGTCTCTCCAGCGTCTTCGACCCCCTCATAAATGTCTGAAAAATGGATTATGAATGTCGTCGAATGTCTGTTGAACGTTTTGGAGCCCCTCGTGAATGTCTTCGAAAGTCTCTCTGAATGTCTTCGCACCTCTGGTGAATGTCTTTGAAAGTCTCAAGCGTCTTCAAACGTATTATGAATGTCGTCAAAAGTCTCTTGAATGTATTCGAACGTTTCTTGAACGTCTTCAAACCCCTCGGGAATGTCTTTGAAAGTCTCTTAAGCGTCTCCGAACCCCTCATGAATGTGTTCAAACGTATTATGAATGTCGTGGAAACTCTTTAGAACATATTCGAAAGTATTTTGAATGTCTTCAAACCCCTCGTGAATGTCTGTGAAAGTCTCGCTTCACACCTCACGTCTTCGAACCCCTCGTCAATGTCCTCGAAAGTCTCTCTTAAGCGTCTTCGAACTCCTCATGAATGTCTCCAATCGTATTATAAATGTTGTCTAAAGCATCTTGAACGTCTTCGAACCCCTCGTGAATGTCTTTGGAAGTCTCTCTTAAGCGTTTTCGAACCCCCTCATGAATGTCTTCAAACGTATCATGAATGTCGTCGGAAATCTCTTGAACGTCTTCGAAAGTCTCGTGAATGCCTTTGAAAGTCTCTAAAGCGTCCTCGAACCCCTCATCGATGTCTTCAAACGTATTATGAATATTGTCAAAGATCTCTTGAATGTCTTCGAAAGTTTGTGAACGTCTTCAAACGCCTCGTGAATGTCTCTGAAAGTCTCTAAGACGTCGTCGAACTGCTCATCAATGTCTTCAAACGTATTATTAATATTGTCAAAGATCTCTTGAATGTCTTCGAAGGTCTCTGAACGTCTTCGCACCTCTCGTGAATGTCTTTGAAAGTCTCTCAAGCGTCTCGAACCCCTCATGAATGTCTTCAAACGTATTATGAATGTTGTCAAAGATCTCTTGAATGTCTTCGAAGGTCTCTGAACGTCTTCGCACCTCTCGTGAATGTCTTTGAAAGTCTCTCAAGCGTCTCGAACCCCTCATGAATGTCTTCAAACGTATTATGAATATTGTCAAAGATCTCTTGAATGGCTTCGAAGGTCTCTGAACGTCTTCGCACCTCTCGTGAATGTCTTTGAAAGTCTCTCAAGCGTCTCGAACCCCTCATGAATGTCTTCAAACGTATTATGAGTGTCGTCGAAAGTCTTTTGAACGTCTTCGAAACCCTCGTGAATATTTTTGAAAGTCTCGCTTAAGCCTCTTCGAACTCCTCATGAATGTCTTCAACGTATCAAGAATGTCGTCAAACGTCTCTTGAACGTCTTCGAACGCATCGTGAATGTCTTTGAAAGTCTCTCAAGCGTCTTCGAACCCCTCATCGATGTCTTCAAATGTATTATGAAAATTGTCAAAGATATCTTGAATGTCTTCGAAAGTCTCTCAAGCGTCTTCGAACCCCTCATCGATGTCTTCAAATGTATTATGAAAATTGTCAAAGATCTCTTGAATGTCTTCGAAAGTTTCTGAACGTCTCCACACCTCTCACGAATGTCTCTGAAAGTCTCTTGAACGTATTCGAACGTCTCTTGAACGTCTTCAAACGTATTATGAGTGTCGTCGAACGTCTTTTAAACGTCTCCGAACCCTTCGTGAATTTCTTTAAAAGTCTCTCTTAAGCGTCTTCGAACCCCTCATGAATGTCTTGAAACGTATTATGAATGTCGTTGAAATTCTCTTGAACGTCTTCAAACCCATCTTGAATATCTTTGAGTCTCTAAAACGTCGTCGAACTCCTCATCGATGTCTTCAAACTTATTATGAATATTGTCAAAGATCTCTTGAAAGTCTTCGAAAGTCTCTGAACGTCTCCGCATCTCTCACGAATGTCTCTGAAAGTCTCTTGAACGTATTCGAACGTCTCTTGAACGTCTTCAAACGTATTATAAGTGTCGTCGAAAGTCTTTTCAACGTCTCTGAACCCCTCGTGAATGTTTTTGAAAGTCTCTCTTAAGCGCCTTCGAACCCCTCATGAATGTCTTCAAACGTATTATGAATGTCGTTGAAAATCTCTTGAACGTCTTCGAACGCATCGTGATTGTCTTTGAAAGTCTCTCAAGCGTCTTCGAACCCCTCATGAATGTCTTGAAACGTATTATGAATGTCGTTGAAATTCTCTTGAACGTCTTCAAACGTACTATGAGTGTCGTCGAAAGTCTTTTGAACGTCTACGAACCCCTCATGAATGTCTTCAAACGTATCACGAATGTCGTTGAAAGTCTCTTGAACGTCTTCAAACGTTTGGTGAATGTCTTTGTCTCTAAAACGTCGTCGAACCCCTCATCGATGTCTTCAAACGTATTATGAATATTGTCAAAGATCTCTTGAATGTCCGCGAAAGCCTCTGAACGTCTCCGCACCTCTCACGAATGTCTCTGAAAGTCTCTTGAACGTCTTCGAACGCTTCGTGAATGTCTTTGAAAGTCTCTCAAGCGTCTTCGAACCCCTCATGAATGTCTTGAAACGTATTATGAATGTCGTTGAAATTCTCTTAAACGTCTTCAAACCCTTCGTGAATGTCTTTGAGTCTCTAAATCGTCGTCGAACCCCTCATCGATGTCTTCAAACGTATTATGAATATTGTCAAAGATCTCTTGAATGTCTTCGAAAGCCTCTGAACGTCTCCGCACCTCTCCCGAATGTCTCTGAAAGTCTCTTGAATGTATTCGAAAGTCTCTTGAACGTCTTCAAACGTATTATGAGTGTCGTCGAAAGTCTTTTAAACGTCTCCGAATCTCTCGTGAATGTCTTTGAAAGTCTCTCTTAAGCGTCTTCGAACCCCTCATGAATGTCTTCCAACGTATTATGAATGTCGTTGAAATTCTCTTTAACGTCTTCGAATGCCTCGTGAATGTCTTCGAAAGTCTCTTAAGCGTCTCCGAACCTCTCGTGAATGTCTTTGACAGTCTCTCTTAAGCGTCTTCGAACCCCTCATGAATGTCTTCAAACGTATTATGAATGTCGTTGAAATTCTCTTGAACGTCATCGGACGCTTCGTGAATGTCTTTGAAAGTCTCTCTTAAGGGTCTTCGAACCCCTCATGAATGTCTTCAAACGTATCACGAATGTCGTTGAAAGTCTCTTGAACGTCTTCAAACCCTTCATGAATATCTTTGAGTCTCTAAAACGTCGTCGAACTCCTCATCGATGTCTTCAAACGTATTATGAATATTATCAAAGATCTCTTGAATGTCTTCGATAGTCTGTGAACGTCTCCGCATCTCTCACGAATATCTCTAAAAGTCTCTTGAACGTATTCGAAAGTCTCTTGAACGTCTTCAAACGTATTATGAGTGTCGTCGAAAGTCTTTTAAACGTCTCCGAATCTCTCGTGAATGTCTTTGAAAGTCTCTCTTAAGCGTCTTCGAACCCCTCATGAATGTCTTCAAACGTATTATGAATGTCGTTGAAATTCTCTTTAACGTCTTCGAACGCCTCGTGAATGTCTTCGAAAGTCTCTCAAGCGTCTCCGAACCTCTCGTGAATGTCTTTGACAGTTTCTCTTAAGCGTCTTCGAACCCCTCATGTATGTCTCCAAACGTATTATGAATGTCGTTGAAATTCTCTTGAACGTCTTCGAACGCCTCGTGAATGTCTTTGAAAGTCTCTCGTACGGGTTTTCGAACCCCTCATGAATGTCTTCAAACGTATCACGAATGTCGTTGAAAGTCTCTTGAACGTCTTCAAATCCTTCGTGAATATCTTTGAGTCTCTAAAACGTCGTCGAACTCCTCATCGATGTCTTCAAACGTATTATGAATATTGTCAAAAATCTCTTGAATGTCTTCGAAAGTCTCTGATCGTCTCCGTATCTCTTACGAATGTCTCTGAAAGTCTCTTGAACGTATTCGAAAGTCTCTTGAACGTCTTCAAACGTATTATGAGTGTCGTCGAAAGTCTTTTAAACGTCTCCGAACCTCTCGTGAATGTCTTTGAAAGTCTCTCTTAAGCGTCTTCGAACCCCTCATGAATGTCTCCAAACGTATTATGAATGTCGTTGAAATTCTCTTGAAGGTCTTCGAACGCCTCGTGAATGTCTTCGAAAGTCTCTCAAGCGTCTCCGAACCTCTCGTGAATGTCTTTGACAGTCTCTCTTAAGCGTCTTCGAACCCCTCATGAATGTCTTCAAACGTATTATGAATGACGTTGAAATTCTCTTGAACGACTTCGAACGCCTCGTGAATGCCTTTGAAAGTCTCTCAAGCGTCTTCGAACCCCTCATGAATGTCTTGAAACGTATTATGAATGTCGTTGAAATTCTCTTAAACGTCTTCGAACGCCTCGTGAATGTCTTTGAAAGTCTCTCAAGCGTCTTGCAACCTCTCATGAATGTCTTCAAACGTATCACGAATGTCGTCGAATGTCTCTAAAACGTCGTCAAACCTCTCATCGGTGTCTTCAAACGTATTATGAATATTGTCAAAAATCTCTTGAATGTCTTCGAAAGTCTCTGATCGTCTCCGTATCTCTTACGAATGTCTCTGAAAGTCTCTTGAACGTATTCGAAAGTCTCTTGAACGTCTTCAAACGTATTATGAGTGTCGTCGAAAGTCTTTTAAACGTCTCCGAACCTCTCGTGAATGTCTTTGAAAGTCTCTCTTAAGCGTCTTCGAACCCCTCATGAATGTCTCCAAACGTATTATGAATGTCGTTGAAATTCTCTTGAAGGTCTTCGAACGCCTCGTGAATGTCTTCGAAAGTCTCTCAAGCGTCTCCGAACCTCTCGTGAATGTCTTTGACAGTCTCTCTTAAGCGTCTTCGAACCCCTCATGAATGTCTTCAAACGTATTATGAATGACGTTGAAATTCTCTTGAACGACTTCGAACGCCTCGTGAATGCCTTTGAAAGTCTCTCAAGCGTCTTCGAACCCCTCATGAATGTCTTGAAACGTATTATGAATGTCGTTGAAATTCTCTTAAACGTCTTCGAACGCCTCGTGAATGTCTTTGAAAGTCTCTCAAGCGTCTTGCAACCTCTCATGAATGTCTTCAAACGTATCACGAATGTCGTCGAATGTCTCTAAAACGTCGTCAAACCTCTCATCGGTGTCTTCAAACGTATTATGAATATTGTCAAAGATCTCTTGTATGTCTTCGAAAGTCTCTGAACATCTTCGCACCTCTCGCGAATGTCTCTGAAAGTCTCTTGAACGTCTTCGAAACCCTCGTGAATGCCTTTGAAAGTCTCTGAACGTCTTCGCACCTTTCGTCGAAAGTCTTTTAAACGTCTCCGAACCCCTCGTGAATGTCTTTGAAAGTCTCTCTTAAGCGTCTCCGAACCCCTCATGAATGTCTTCGAACGTATTATGAATGTCGTCGCAATTCTCTTGAACGTCTTCGAACCCCTCGTGAATGTCTTTGAAAGTCTCTAAAACGTCGTCGAACCCCTCATCGATGTCTTCAAACGTATTGTGAATATTGACAAAGATCTTTTGAATGTCTTCGAACCCCTCATGAATGTCTTTAAAAGCTTTCGAAAGTCTCTTGAAGGCCTCACGAATACCTTCAAACGTCTCATGATGTCGTAGAAAGTCTTTTGAAACTCTTTGAACCCCTCATGCATGTCTTCAAACGCAATATGAATGTTTTCGAACGTCTCTTGAATGTCTTCGAACGTCTTATGAGTGTCTTCGGAAGTCTCTGCAACTTCTCACGAAGAGTATAATCCAATCAGTGGCGGAGTTAAAAAAAATGTATAAAATCATGCCAATGGACATCCACTTCAGTCAACATGGAGCTTATCGTCGACGTGCAAGGGTTCAAGAGACCCGTCAAAGAAAGTGTCCTAAAGGAGATGTCCATCGTCAAACTCCGCGAGAAGAATGCTGAACCGCTGACGCTCGCCTTCGACGCACCATTTGCATGGGACTCTTTACCGGCCAAGTACAAAATGACAAACAAGTGGCTGGAACGCAATTTCCATGGAATTCGATGGGATCATAATGGCATACCATACGAGGCAGCTAAAAAGACAATTCGAGAAATCTTGCAAGGAACCATCCATGCGAAGGGATTCGAAAAATGCGCATGGCTATCAAGATTCACGGATCCCGCGACAAACGTCATCGACTTGGAGACTCTGGACTGTCCATCGCTGCCCAAAATCACAAACTCCAAATTCCTCCATCATCCCTTCAACACGAACTTCGCCCATGAGAATGTAAAATCGGTGTAAAGCTGTTTGGCCGTATACGAAGCACGAGAGAGGGATTTTTTTAAAATGAATAAAACACATCTCGATGAAAATGTCATTTGTATTCTTTATTTTACGACGAAAACATCCATATTTACAATTCGATTAAACATATACATTTTTACATAGTCAGCACTTTGAAAAAAAACCATGCGAACGGTGGTGCCCAATTTTGTCTCCACGTTTGGAGATGATGGAACGCTGTTGTAGTTCCCAAGCACTGAGTTGACCAGTTGCAGCATACTCTCGATGATGCGGCCAGCCGTTCGACGATGGTGTTCCCACGATTTTTTTTCCGTCCACCATGTTTAGAGACGACGGAACTCGACACTGTTGTATATTGCACCAATATACTGCATGCAGAGCTGACCATCGCGTGCCACTTGCAGCATACTCTCGAACATTGTCGGATCTTGGTCGAAGGCCTTCACAAGTCGCGCCGGTAAGAAGACAGAGAACTCATCCGCGATGTCTGCGATGTAGCGTTTTCGAAATTTGGTTTGTACGGCCCTTATGTCGGAAATTAGTCGTTCCGACTTTACGGGGAGTTCTGACAGCTTCTTCGTTGGGAGGAATTCCGCCATCCGGCCGACGTTGTTGATACTCGAGAGATCCATTTTCCGCGCACTTTCAAAGTTCTTTTAGATGTTGATGGGGCAGTGGAAGAGTGCAGCCTAAGCTTGGTCCACAAAAGTATAATCTCCCTCATCAGCCTCCCACTCAAATTTTCAAGCCTCTCCCCTCTTTTCCAATCGTGAAAAACAGGTTCGAACACGTTCGAAGAACCATGGAGAATTTTCCCCAGACATTTTTCACGCTCCCGAAAAACAGGTTCAAACACGTTCGATGAACCCAATACGTGGAGAATTTTCACAGCATTTTTTACACTCCCGACGTTGAGGTGGGGGGCCATCGATGTGATCTTTCATCTGTGGTGTATTATAGTGCTCCAAGCATGGAAGATATGATATCACTTCACTGTCATTCCGATGATGTTCTGGCAAACGATCCCACAATAAGCCAATATATTTACCCCAATATTTTAGGAGCAAGACCTGTGGAACCTGTTCGAGCTCGTTTTTGGTCAAGTCCAGGGGGTGCTTGGCCGGATGCACTGCGTACATACTCGCACATGCGAACATCTTGACGTTATATTTCAGAATGGAGGCCTCGACAAGAGTTGCGCTCAAGTGGTCCATCCACGGTCCCTTTGATCCCTAAAGATTATAGTTTTCCCGAGAAACCTGTCAGGACCTGTCTCGAGTGTCGGCGAGCTTTGAGACGGCGTCCCTACCAGTCGCTCCAAGGACCACATGGCCCTCCACAGAGGCCACACTGTGACGTCACTCGCGCCCAGCGCCCCCTCCCAGACATCGCCCTCTGGACCCCCCCCCGTGGACTCCCGCCCCCGGACATCGCGCCCAGCGACCCCCCTGTACACCACCCCCTTGACCCTCCCCCTTGACCCTCCCCCACTTGACCCTCCCCCCAAAAGTGGCTTAGAATGCCCCTAGCTCTACTACTGATATTCATTGTACATTTTTTCCTTTCGCACACTTTTTAGTAGTGCCAAAACGCAACTTTCCCGCGCTATTACGATACGATCCGCGAAAATTAACCGCTTATCACTCCGCCCTAACGGACACACACACACACACACACACACACACATGCATGCACGCACGCACGCACGCACACGCACGCACGCACGCACACACGCACACGCGCACACACACACACGCACACACATGAACGCACGTACACACACGCGCGTACACATACACACACACGCGCGTGCGCACGCGCGCACACACCCACACATAATAGAAGAGTGAGACGAAAAAAGATTTTTACAGTATTATCATTCATTCGTTTTATGGCCTTCTACGAGTTTTTTTTCTTCCATTATTTGATCGATACACCTAGATAAAAAATAAAAATAAATATAAGTAATAGATACGGATCTCCGAATCGTTTATGAATATTCGAAGTTTACGCGTACTCAAAATTTGAGAGTATCCGATGACCCAATTCGGGTAACCGATAGATGCGGATAATGCAAAAACGTTACCCTTCGGACGCCTGACCCTACCCGAACATTGAGTATCCGAGTAAATGGAGTACCCAATGTACACCCCTACTATTTCCCCTTGTAGTACAGTCGTGCTGTATATTCGAATCGGAAAAAAATAGAAGACGGCTAGTTTTTTGACAGATGATTTTGTAGGTGCGGCGGGTGCTAAATCCGAGTTTGCCTAAAAAACGGGATGTACGGTATTTTAGGGAATGAAGGGGGGTGGAGATCGGCTAATGACGAACTGCAACCCCCACGAGGTCGGCGCCGGGAGACAAAATGTTCAGAAAAATCCGGGCTTTATTTTTGCCCGCAGCACCGAAGTCGTGGAACTTCTTTTTGAGGGTGAATAAGTGGCGTGGTATTTCGAAAAATCAGTGTTAATTCGATAACTCTTTTGGAAAACTGTACACAATCTTTGTTGAAATGGAAACATTTTAGCTCTTGACAAGACTCATCGTTCGAGTATTTGATCATCACTCTCCGACAATACCTTCACCCGCAAGAAAATTGTTGAAGTGTCAAAGAAAAATTGTTTATCGAATAATTCAAGAACAATCGTTTTTTCGGTGAAGGTTTAAGGGTACGGCGAAGGTTTAAGGGTACTCTCGGGGGTTTAAAATTCGAAATATAAGTCTGGCGAAACTATTGACCGAAAATAAAGGGATACGAGTTTGACGCTCTCCAAGCTACAAATTATCCCACGGCGGCAAATTCGGGCGATCAATAGTTTTCCCAGAATTTCATTTTTAATTTTCAATCCCTGAGAGGGGTTGGAAAATGTAAATTCAAGGGTGGTCCGTAGAAACGAAAATATAGAAAAAATTATTGTCTTAATTTCGTACATCTAAATTATACGCGGAATATCGATGATTTTGAGTTATTTAATAAACAATTTTTTCAGGTAGTACAACCATTTCTTGACGGGTGAAGATATTATCGCAGAGTGATCATCAAAGACTCGATCGACGCGTCTTTTCAAGGGCAACAACGTTCCCATTTGAATAAAAAGTGTACGATTTTTTCCTAAAGACTTATCTTTAGGAAAAAAATCCCGATTTTTAGGCAAACTTGGATTTAGCACCCGCGGCACCTACAGGATCACCTGTCAAAGAACTGGCTGTCTTCTACTTTTTTCCGATTACGGGGTTTTTTAGCGACAGCACGACTGTACTATTTACAAGTTCGGTCTAAAGATTTACCATGATTTTTCCCATATTTCTTTCATAGCCAATTGTTGGTTTGGTAGTGCAAAAACGAAAACGACCCAGATTCGGGGAATTAAGGTGCCTCAAATACCTTCACAGATTGGGGGTTAATATAGTTTGTTGACAACTAAAAATCTTACCAAATTGCCTCCCATTATTCCAGCCCACATATTAAAGGGAGGAAAGCGATGTTGATGTCGGGATTCGATGGCAAGGTATGGATTCGCGTCCTTCGGGGCCCATTAGTGGGAATTCTTTGTGTTCCAGGACCCGTTTCATCCGAACGAACTTTCATCCGTGAAGATGATCGTCCTCAAAAAATGATCGTCCACCTCGTACGCATTTATAAGCCAACGGCGAAATTCTAGCTGTCTCTCATAATCGTTGCCGATCAGTCCTTGCACACGCGTGTAGTGGAAAGGGTGCATTTCCGCGGATTTGAGCGTGCGATGCGTCGTCGATGCACTCGTAGCGAGCGTTCGGGCAACGGCGCGCGTGCTTGTCGTCGGATCTTGCTCAACCGCTCGCATGATGTTTTCCTCCCGTCGGAGGGTTCGGGCCGTGCGCGGCCGACCCGCACCACTACGGTTCGGCATTACGCTTCCGGTTTCGCGCAAGCGCTTGAACGCTGCCGAAATTATTTTGTGGCTTGGGTGTCGTCGTCTTGGAAACTTTTCCGCGTACGAAATTGCCGCTGCCCGTCCACTGAAACCGCTTTCTCCATAACACCCGATCATATCCGCGTATTCCCCAGAGGTATAATCTCCTATGCCGGCTTCGATCTTTTCTCAAAATAGATTAAACTGTCACTCGCACTACATCGATCGCACTATTCTTCGATAGCTTTAGCTGCTGAGAAAATTCGCCTTTTTAATCGCCGTTCAATTGTTTCTCGACGGGCAGCGGCAATTTCGTACGCGGAAAAGTTTCCAAGACGACGACACCCAAGCCACATAATAATTTCGGCAGCGTTCAACCGCTTGCGCGAAACCGGAAGCGTAATGCTGAACCGTAGGGTGGAGTGAAAAACGGTCAATTTTCGCGGATCGTATCGTAATAGGGCGGGATAGTTGCGTTTT
This sequence comes from Ophion obscuratus, assembly GCA_964007375.1. NCBI lineage: Eukaryota > Metazoa > Arthropoda > Insecta > Hymenoptera > Ichneumonidae > Ophion > Ophion obscuratus. The sequence continues at coordinate 57,286,496 of OZ023312.1, forward strand.
GGCATTACTAAAAAGTGTGCGAAAGGAAAAAATGTACAATGAATATCTACTGTTCCGGTAAACACCTTAAAGTTTTTAATTTTTAACGGGGGTTTTAAATGGAGAAAAAACCCATAAAGACCAAAATTCAACGCCCTGCGTTTATTCGAAGCGAGAAGAATGTAGCTTCTATTTGACGCTTTAAAATTGAAAATATCTTCATTAGTTTTAGAGATACAAACGATTGAAAAACACGTTTTTTTCTCGGGAAAAATTGAAAAATGACAAAAAATTAAGTTGAGAAGAATGAATGGCCGAAATTACCAGTTAGCACCAGAAAGAATTAATGAAAATTCAACGAAGAATCTTGCGTTTATTAAGTTTTTCGACATTCAAATATCTCGATATTTCCTGAAATGCGAGTGTCCTAAAAGAAGTTTGCCGGGAAAAATTGTAACTATACACATAACAAAAATACTAAAATTATTAAGTCAATTGATTAAATCAATTCATCAATTTTAAATCAATTATTAAATCAACTATAAATAAAAGATCGCGGCGCTCAACTTTGTAAATGTTTAATCCATTTGGCAATTCAGTTTCATGAATGGTATTTTATGTCGGTCGATTCTAAATTTTTAGCGCCCCAACATTTTATTTACAGCCACATATAAGTGATTTGGTAAACACGTGGTTAGCTGTAGTGTTGATAAAAAAAGGGATTTAAAAATTTTCTTCTGAAGAGTTCTCAGGTTTTTCTTGGAAAACGGCCGGTTTACGAAAAGCCATTACCGATGATTCTTCTAGTGTCCGTAGGACATACTCGAAGCCGTCACGACGAGTTCGCCATTGATTTCATTTCCTTTCCGATGATATTGTAACGAGACAAATTCATCTCGTTCTCGATCGCGATAGGAGATGAAATCAATTAGGACGACGATTCGTGCATTATCCATAGGATACACTCGACAACGTCACAACGAATTCGCGGTTGATTTCATCTCCATTCCGATAATATCGCAGAGAGATGATTTCATCTCGTTCCCAATCGCGAACGGAGATGAAATCGATTCTGTCAATGATTCTTCCCGTGTCCGTAGGACATACTCGAAGCCATCACGACGAGTTCGCCATTGATTTCATCTCCCTTCCGATGATATTGAAACGAGATAAATTCATCTCGTTCCCGATCGCGATAGAAGATGAAATCAATTTGGACAACGATTCGTGCATTATCCATAGGATATACTCGACAACGTCACAACGAGTTCGCGGTTGATTTCATCTCCATTCCGATAATATCGCAAAGATATAATTTCATCTCGTTCCCGATCGCGAACGGCGATAAAATAAATTCTGTCAATGATTCTTCTAGTGTCCCTAGTAAATACTCGAAGCCGTCACGACGAGATCGCCATTGATTTCATCTCCTTTCCGATGATATTGAAACGAGATAAATTCATCTCCTTCCCGATCGCGATAGGAGAGGAAATCAATTTGGACAAGGATTCGTGCATTATCCATAGGACATACGCGACAACGTCACAACGAGTTCGCGGTTGATTTCATCCCCATTCCGATAATATCGCAAAGAGATAATTTCATCTCGTTCCCGATCGCGAACGGAGATAAAATCAATTCTGTCAAAGATTCTTCTAGTGTCCGTAGGAAATACTCGAAGCCGTCACGAAGAGATCGCCATTGATTTCATCTCCTTTCCGATGATATTGAAACGAGATAAATTCATCTCCTTCCCGATCGCGATAGGAGATGAAATCAATTTGGACAAGGATTCGTGCATTATCCATAGGACATACTCGACAACGTCACAACGAGTTCGCGGTTGATTTCATCTCCATTCCGATTATATCGCAAAGAGATGATTTCATCTCGTGCCCAATAGCGAACGGAGATGAAATCAATTCTGTCAATGATTCTTCTAGTGTCAGTAGGACATACTCGAAGCCGTCACGACGAGTTCGCCATTGATTTCATCTCCTTTCCGATGATATTGAAACGAGATAAATTCATCTCGTTCCAGATCGCGATAGGAGATGAAATCAATTCGGACACCTATTCGTGCATTATCCATACGACATACTCGACAACGTCACAACGAGTTCGCGGTTGATTTCATCTCCATTCCGATAATATCGCAAATAGATAATTTCATCTCGTTCCCGATCGCGAACGGAGATGAAATCAATTCTGTCAATGATTCTTCTAGTGTCCGTAGGACATACTCGAAGCCGTCACGACGAGTTCGCCATTGATTTCATCTCCTTTCTGACGATATTGAAACGAGATAAATTCATCTCGTTCCCGATCGCGATCGGAGATGAAATCAATTCGGACAACGATTCGTGCATTATCCATAGGATATACTCGACAACATCACAACGAGTTCGCGGTTGATTTCATCTCCATTTCGATACTATCGCAGAGATGATTTCATCTCGTTCCCAATCGCGAACGGAGATGAAATCAATTCTGTCAATGATTCTTCTAGTGTTCGTAGGACATACTCGAAGCCGTCACGACGAGTTCGCCATTGATTTCATCTCCTTTCCGATGATATTGAAACGAGATAAATTCATCTCGTTCCCGATCGCGATAGGAGATGAAATCAATTCGGATAACGATTCGTGCATTATCCATAGGTTATACTCGACAACGTCACAAGGACTTCGCGGTTGATTTCATCTCCATTCCGATAATGTCGCAAAGAGATTATTTCATCTCATTCTTGATCGCGAACGGAGATGAAATCAATTCTGTCAATGATTCTTCTAGTGTCCGTAGGACATACTCGAAGCCGTCACGACAAGTTCGCCATTGATTTCATCTCCTTTCTGACGATATTGAAACGAGATAAATACATTTCGTTCCCGATCGCGATCGGAGATGAAATCAATTAGGACAACGATTCGTGCATTATCCATAGGATATACTCGACAACGCCACAACGAGTTCGCGGTTGATTTCATCTCCATTTCGATAATATCGCAAAGAATTGATTTCATCTCGTTCCCAATCGCGAACGGAGATGAAATCAATTCTGTTAATGATTCTTCTAGTGTCCGTAGGACATACTCGAACGCATCACGACGAGTTCACCATTGAATTACTCTCCTTTCCGATAATATTAAAACGAGATAAATTCATCTCGTTCCCGATCACGAACGGAGATGAAATAAATTCTGTCAATGATTCTTCTAGTGTCCGTAGGACATACTCGAAGCCGTCACGACGAGTTCGCCATTGATTTCATTTCCTTTCCGATGATATTGAAACGCGATAAATTCATCTCGTTCGCGATCGCGATAGGAGATGAAATCAATTCGGACAACTATTCGTGCATTATCCATACGACATACTCGACAACGTCACAACGAGTTTGCGGTTGATTTCATCTCCATTCCGATAATATCGCAAAGAGATGATTTCATCTCGTTCCCGATCGCGAACGGAGATGAAATCAATTCTGTCAATGATTCTTCTAGTGTCCGTAGGACATACTCGAAGCCGTCACGACAAGTTCGCCATTGATTTCATCTCCTTTCTGACGATATTGAAACGAGATAAATACATTTCGTTCCCGATCGCGATCGGAGATGAAATCAATTAGGACAACGATTCGTGCATTATCCATAGGATATACTCGACAACGTCACAACGAGTTCGCGGTTGATTTCATCTCCATTTCGATAATATTGCAAAGAGATGATTTCATCTCGTGCCCAATAGCGAACGGAGATGAAATCAATTCTGTCAATGATTCGTCTAGTGTCAGTAGGACATACTCGAAGCCGTCACGACGAGTTCGCCATTGATTTCATCTCCTTTCCGATGATATTGAAACGAGATAAATTCATCTCGTTCCCGATCGCGATAGGAGATGAAATCAATTCGAAGAAGGATTCGTGCATTATCCATAGGATATACTCGACAACGTCACAACGAGTTCGCGGTTGATTTCAACTCCATTGCGATAATATCGCAAAGGGATGATTGCAGCTCTTTCGCGATCGCGAACGGAGATGAAATCAATTCTGTCAATGATTCTTCCCGTGTCCGTAAGACATACTCGAAGCCACCACGACGAGTTCACCATTGATTTCATCTCCGTTTCGATGATATTGAAACGAGATAAATTAATCTCGTGTCCGATCGCGATAGGAGAGGAAATCAATTCGGACGACGATTCGTGCATTATCCATAGGACGCACTCGACAACGTCACGACGGGTTCGCCATTGATTTCATCTCCTTTCTGACAATATTGAAACGACATAAATTCATCTCGTTCCCGATCGCAATAGGAGATGAAATCAATTCGGACAACCATTCGTGCATTATCCATAGGACATACTCGACAACGTCAAAACGAGTTCGCGGTTGATTTCATCTCCATTCCGATAATATCGCAAAGAGATGATTTCATCTCGTTCTCGATCGTGATAGGAGATGAAATCAATTCGGACAACGATTCGTGCATTATCCATAGGACATACTCGACAATGTGACAACGAGTTCGCGGTTGATTTCATCTCCATTCCGATAATATCGCAAAGAGATGATTTCACCTCGTTCCCGTTCGCGAACGGAGATAAAATCAATTCTGGCAATGATTCTTCTAGTGTCCATACGACATACTCGTAGCCGTCACGACGAGTTCGCCATTAATTTCATCTCCTTTCCTATGAAATTGAAACGAGACTAATTCATCTCGTTCCCCATCGCCATAGGAGATGAAATCAATTCGGAAAACGGTTCGTGCATTATCCATAGGATATACTCGACAACGTCAGAACGAGTTCGCCGTTGATGTCAACTCCATTCCGATAATATCGCAAAGGGATGAATTCATCTCGTTCCCGATCGCGAACGGAGATGAAATAAATTCTGTCAATGATTATTCCCGTGTCCGTAAGACATACTCGAAGCCGTCACGACGAGTTCGCCATTGATTTCATCTCCGTTCCGATGATATTGAAACGAGATAAATTCATCTCGTTTCCGATCGCGATAGGAGATGAAATCAATTCGGACAACGATTCGTGCATTACCCAAAGGAAGTACTCGACAACGTCACAACAAGTTCGCCGTCGACTTCATCTCCATTCCGATAATATCGCAAAGAGATAATTTCATCTCGTTCCCGATCGCGAACGGAGATGAAATCAATTCTGTCAATGATTCTTCCCGTGTCCGTAGGACATACTCGAAGCCGTTACGACGAGTTCGCCATTGATTTCATCTCCTTTCCGATGATATTGAAACGAGATAAATTCATCTCGTTCCCGATCGCGATAGGAGATGAAATCAATTCGGACAACGATTCGTGCATTATCCGTAGGATATACTCGACAACGTCACATCGAGTTCGCGGTTGATTTCATCTCCATTCCGATAATGTCGCAAAGAGATTATTTCATCTCGTTCCCCATCGCGAACGGAGATGAAATCAATTCTGTCAATGATTTTTCCCGTGTCCGTAGGACATACTCGAAGCCATAACGACGAGTTCGGCATTGATTTCATCTCCTTTCCGATGATATTGAAACGAGATAAATTCATCTCGTTACCGAACGCGATAGGAGATGAAATCAATTTGCACAACGATTCGTGCATTATCCATAGGTTATACTCGACAACGTCACAAGGACTTCGTGGTTGATTTCATCTCCATTCCGATAATGTCGCAAAGAGATTATTTCATCTCATTCTTGATCGCGAACGGAGATGAAATCAATTCTGTCAATGATTCTTCTAGTGTCCGTAGGACATACTCGAAGCCGTCACGACAAGTTCGCCATTGATTTCATCTCCTTTCTGACGATATTGAAAGGAGATAAATACATTTCGTTCCCGATCGCGATCGGAGATGAAATCAATTAGGACAACGATTGGTGCATTATCCATAGGATATACTCAACAACGCCACAACGAGTTCGCGGTTGATTTCATCTCCATTTCGATAATATCGTAAAGAGTTGATTTCATGTCGTTCCCAATCGCGAACGGAGATGAAATCAATTCTGTTAATGATTCTTCTAGTGTCCGTAGGACATACTCGAAGCCATCACGATGAGTTCACCATTGATTTCATCTCCTTTCCGATAATATTAAAACGAGATAAATTCATCTCGTTCCCGATCACGAACGGAGATGAAATCAATTCTGTCAATGATTCTTCTAGTGTCCGTAGGACATACTCGAAGCCGTCGCGACGAGTTCGCCATTGATTTCATTTCCTTTCCGATGATATTGAAACGCGATAAATTCATCTCGTTCGCGATCGCGATAGGAGATGAAATCAATTAGGACAACGATTCGTGCATTATCCATAGGATATACTCGACAACGTCACAACGAGTTCGCGGTTGATTTCATCTCCATTTCGATAATATCGCAAAGAGATGATTTCATCTCGTTCCCAATCGCGAACGGAGATGAAATCAATTCTGTCAATGATTCTTCTAGTGTCAGTAGGACATACTCGAAGCCGTCACGACGAGTTCGCCATTGATTTCATCTCCTTTCCGATGATATTGAAACGAGATGGATTGATCTCGTTCCCGATCGCGATAGGAGATGAAATCAATTCGAAGAAGGATTCGTGCATTATCCATAGGATATACTCGACAACGTCACAACGAGTTCGCGGTTGATTTCAACTCCATTGCGATAATATCGCAAAGGGATGATTGCAGCTCTTTCGCGATCGCGAACGAAGATGAAATCAATTCTGTCAATGATTCTTCCCGTGTCCGTAAGACATACTCGAAGCCATCACGACAAGTTCACCATTGATTTCATCTCCGTTTCGATTATATTGAAACGAGATAAATTAATCTCGTTTCCGATCGCGATAGGAGAGAAAATCAATTCGGACGACGATTCGTGCATTATCCATAGGACGCACTCGACAACGTCACGACGGGTTCGCCATTGATTTCATCTCCTTTCTGACAATATTGAAACGACATAAATTCATCTCGTTCCCGATCGCAATAGGAGATGAAATAAATTCGGACAACCATTCGTGCATTATCCATAGGACATACTCGACAACGTCAAAACGAGTTCGCGGTTGATTTCATCTCCATTCCGATAATATCGCAAAGAGATGATTTCATCTCGTTCTCGATCGTGATAGGAGATGAAATCAATTCGGACAACGATTCGTGCATTATCCATAGGACATCCTCGACAATGTGACAACGAGTTCGCGGTTGATTTCATCTCCATTCCGATAATATCGCAAAGAGATGATTTCACCTCGTTCCCGTTCGCGAACGGAGATAAAACCAATTCTGTCAATGATTCTTCTAGTGTCCATACGACATACTCGTAGCTGTCACGACGAGTTCGCCATTAATTTCATCTCCTTTCCTATGAAATTGAAACGAGACTAATTCATCTCGTTCCCCATCGCCATAGGAGATGAAATCAATTCGGAAAACGGTTCGTGCATTATCCATAGGATATACTCGACAACGTCAGAACGAGTTCGCCGTTGATGTCAACTCCATTCCGATAATATCGCAAAGGGATGAATTCATCTCGTTCCCGATCGCGAACGGAGATGAAATAAATTCTGTCAATGATTATTCCCGTGTCCGTAAGCCATACTCGAAGCCGTCACGACGAGTTCGCCATTGATTTCATCTCCGTTCCGATGATATTGAAACGAGATAAATTCATCTCGTTTCCGATCGCGATAGGATATGAAATCAATTCGGACAACGATTCGTGCATTACCCAAAGGAAGTACTCGACAACGTCACAAGAAGTTCGCCGTCGACTTCATCTCCATTCCGATAATATCGCAAAGAGATAATTTCATCTCGTTCCCGATCGCGAACGGAGATGAAATCAATTCTGTCAATGATTCTTCCCGTGTCCGTAGGACATACTCGAAGCCGTCACGACGAGTTCGCCATTGATTTCATCTCCTTTCCGATGATATTGAAACGAGGTAAATTCATCTCGTTCCCGATCGCGATAGGAGATGAAATCAATTCGGACAACGATTCGTGCATTATCCGTAGGATATACTCGACAACGTCACAACGAGTTCGCGGTTGATTTCATCTCCATTCCGATAATGTCGCAAAGAGATTATTTCATCTCGTTCCCCATCGCGAACGGAGATGAAATCAATTCTGTCATTCATTTTTCCCGTGTCCGTAGGACATACTCGAAGCCATAACGACGAGTTCGGCATTGATTTCATCTCCTTTCCGATGATATTGAAACGAGATAAATTCATCTCGTTACCGAACGCGATAGGAGATGAAATCAATTTGCACAACGATTCGTGCATTATCCATACGACATACTCGACAACGTCACAACGAGTTCGCGGTTGATTTCATCTCCATTTCAATAATATCGCAAGAGATGATTTCATCTCCTTCCCAATCGCAAACGGAGATGAAATCAATTCTGTCAATGATTCTTCTAGTGTCCGTAGGACATACTCGAAGCCGTCACGACGAGTTCCCTATTGATTTCATCTCCGTTCCGATGATATTAAAACGACACAAATTCATCTCGTTCCCGATCGCGAACGGAGATGAAATCAATTCCGTCAATGATTCTTCTAGTGTCCGTAGGACATACTGGAAGCCGTCACGACGAGTTCGCCATAGATTTCATCTCCTTTCCGATGATATTGAAACGAGATAAATTCATCTCGTTCCCGATCGCGATAGGAGATGAAATCAATTCGGATAACGATTCGTGCATTATCCATAGGTTATACTCGACAACGTCACAAGGACTTCGCGGTTGATTTCATCTCCATTCCGATAATGTCGCAAAGAGATTATTTCATCTCATTCCTGATCGCGAACGGAGATGGAATCAATGCCGTCAATGATTCTTCCCGTGTCCGTAGGACATACTCGAAGCCGTCACGACGAGTTCGCCATTGATTTCATCTCCATTCTGAAGATATTGAAACGAGATAAATGCATCTCGTTCCCGATCGCGATAGGAGATGAAATCAATTGGGGCAACGATTCGTGCATTATCCACGCGACATACTCGACACGGTCACAACGAGATCGCGGATGATTTCATCTCCATTTCGATAATATCGCAAAGAGATGATTTCATCTCATTCCCAATTGCGAACGGAGATGAAATCAATTCTGTCAATGATTCTTCTAGTGCCCGTAGGACATACTCGAAGCCGTCACGACGAGTTCGCCATTGATTTCATCTCAGTTCCGATGATATTGAAACGAGATAAATTCATCTCGTACCCGATCGCGATAGGAGATGAAATCAATTCGGACAACGATTCGTGCATTATCCATAGGACATCCTCGACAATGTGACAACGAGTTCGCGGTTGATTTCATCTCCATTTCGATAATATCGCAAAGCGATGATTTCATCTCGTTCCCAATCGCGAAAGGAGATGAAATCCATTCCGTCAATGATTCGTCTAGTGTCCGTAGGACATACTCGAAGCCGTCACGACGATTTAGCCATTGGTTTCATCTCCTTTCCGATAATATTAAAACGAGATAAATTCATCTCGTTGCCGATCACGAACGGAGATGAAATCAATTCTGTCAATGATTCTTCTAGTGTCCGTAGGACATACTCGAAGCCGTCACGACTAGTTCGCCATTGATTTCATTTCCTTTCCGATGATATTGAAACGCGATAAATTCATCTCGTTCGCGAACGCGATAGGAGATGAAATCAATTCGGACAACTATTCGTGCATTATCCATACGACATACTCGACAACGTCACAACGAGTTCGCGGTTGATTTCATCTCCATTTCAATAATATCGCAAAGAGATGAATTCATCTCCTTCCCAATCGCAAACGGAGATGAAATAAATTCTGTCAATGATTCTTCTAGTGTCCGTAGGACATACTCGAAGCCGTCACGACGAGTTCGCCATTGATTTCATCTCCTTTCCGATGATATTAAAACGACATAAATTTATCTCGTTCCCGAACGCGATAGGAGATGAATATAATTCGGACAACTATTCGTGTATTATCCATACGACATACTAGACAACGTCTCAACGAGTTCGCGGTCAATTTCATCTCCATTCCGATAATGTCGCAAAGAGATAATTTCATCTCGTTCCCGATCGCGAACGGAGATTAAATCAATTCTGTCAATGATTCTTCTAGTGTCCGTAGGACATACTCGAAGCCGTCACGACGAGTTCGCCATTGATTTCATCTCCTTTCTGACGATATTGAAACGAATAAATTCATCTCGTTCCCGATCGCGATAGGAGATGAAATCAATTCGGACAACGATTCGTGTATTATCCATAGGATATACTCGACAACGTCACAACGAGTTCGCGGTTCATTTCATCTCTATTCCGATAATATCGCCAAGAAGATGATTTCATCTCGTTCCCGATCGCGAACGCAGATGAAATCAATTCTGTCAATAATTCTTCCCGTGTCCGTAGGACATACTCGAAGCCGTCACGACGAGTTCGCCATTGATTTTATCTCCTTTCCGATGATATTGAAACGAGATAAATTCATCTCGTTTCCGATCGCGATAGGAGATGAAATCATTTCGGGCAACGATTCGTGCATTATCCATAGGACATACTCGACATCGGCACAACGAGTTCGCGGTTGATTTCATCTCCATTCCGATAATATCGCGAAGAGATAATTTCATCTCGTTCCCGATCGCGAACGGAGATGAAATCAATTCTCTCAATGATTCTTCTAGTGTCCGTAGGACATACTCGAAGTCGTCACGACGATTTCACCATTGATTTTATCGCCTTTCCGATGATATTGAAACGAGATATATTCATCTCGTTCCCGATTGCGATAGGAGATGAAATCAATTCGGAGAACGATTCGTGCATTATCCATAGGATATACTCGACAACGTCACAATGAGTTCGCGGTTGATTTCAACTCCATTCCGATAATATCGCAAAGGTATGATTTCATCTCGTTCCCGATCGCGAACGGAGATGAAATCAATTCTGCCAATGATTCTTCCCGTGTCCGTAAGACATACTCGAAGCCGGCACGACGAGTTCGCCATTGATTTCATCTCCGTTCCGCTAATGTTGAAAAGAGATAAATTCATCCTGTTTCCGATCGCGATAGGAGATGAAATCAATTCGGACAACGATTCGTGCGTTATCCATAGGACGTACTCGACAACGTCACAATGAGTTCGCCGTTGATTTCATCTCCATTCCGATAATATCGCAAAGAGATAATTTCATCTCATTCCCGATCGCGAACGGTGATGAAATCAATTCTGTCAATGATTCTTCTAGTGTCCGTAGGACATAATCGAAGCCGTCACGACGAGTTCGCCATTGTTTTCATCTCTTTTCCGATGATACTGAGACGATATAAATTCATCTCGTTCCCGATCGCGATAGGAGATGAAATCAATTCGGACAACGATTCTCCCATTATCCATAGGATATACTCGACAACGTCACAACGAGTTCGCGGTTGATTTCATCTCCATTTCGATAATGTCGCAAAGAGATTATTTCACCTTGTTCCCGATCGCGAACGGAGATGAAATCAATTCTGTCAATGATTCTTCCCGTGTCCGTAGGACATACTCGAAGCCATAACGACGAGTTCGGCATTGATTTCATCTCCTTTCCGATGATATTGAAACGAGATTAATTAATCTCGTTCCCGATCGCGACCGGAGATGCAGTCAATTCGGACAACGATTCGTGCATTATCCATAGGATATACTCGACAACGTCACAACGAGTTCGCGGTTGATTTCATCTCCATTTCGATAATATCGCAAAGAGATGATTCCATCTCGATCCCAATGGCGAACGGAGATGAAATCAATTCTGTCAATGATTCTTCTAGTGTCCCTAGGACATACTCGAAGCCGTCACGACGAGTTCGCCATTGATTTCATCTCCTTTCCGATGATATTGAAACGAGATAAATTCATGTCGTTCCCGATCGCAATAGGAGATGAAATCAGTTCGGACAACGATTCGTGCATTATCCATAGGATATAATCGAAAACGTCACAACGAGTTCGCGGTTGATTTCATCTCCATTCCATTCATCTCCATTCCGATAACGTCGCAAAGAGATTATTTCATCTCGTTCCCGATCGCGAATAAAGATGAAATCAATTCTGTCAATGATTCTTCCCGTGTCCGTAGGACATACTCGAAGCTATAACGACGAGTTCGGCATTGATTTCATCTCCTTTCCGATGATATTGAAACGAGATAAATTCATCTCGTTCCCGATCGCGATAGGAGATGAAATTAATTCGGACAACTATTCGTGCATTAACCATACGACATACTCGACAAGGTCACAACGAGATCGCGGTTGATTTCATCTCCATTCCGATAATGTCGCGCAGAGATAATTTCATCCCGTTCCCGATCGCGAACGGAGATGAAATCAATTCTGTCAATGATTCTTCTAGTGTCCGTAGGACATACTCGAAGCCGTCACGACGAGTTCGCCATTGAATTCATCTCCTTTTCGACGATATTGAAACGACATAAATTCATCTCCTTCCCGATCGCGATAGGAGATGAAATCAATTTGGACAACCATTCGTGCATTATCCATACGACATACTCGACAAGGTCACAACGAGATTGCGGTTGATTTCATCTCCATTCCGATAATACCGCAAAGAGATGAATTCATCTCGTTCCCAATCGCGAACGGAAATGACATCAATTCTGTCAATGATTCTTCTAGTGTCCGTAGGACATACTCGAAGCCGTCACGACGAGTTCGCCATCGATTTCATCTCCTTTCCGATAATAATGAAACGAGATAAAATGATCTCGTTCCCGATTGCGATAGGAGTTGAAATCAATTCGGATAACAATTTGCGCATTACTCATACGACCTACTCGACAACGTCACAACGAGTTCGCATTTGATTTCTCAGGCGAATTTCGTTCTCAGGCGAACGGAGATGAAATCAATTTCGTCAATGATGCTTCTAGTGTCCGTAGGACATACTCGAAGCCGTCACGACGAGTTCGCCATTGATTTCATCTCCTTTCCGATGATATTGAAACGAGATAAATTCATCTCGTTCCCGATCGCGATAGGAGATGAAATCAATTCGGACAATGATTCGTGCATTATCCATAGGACGTACTCGACGACGTCACAACGAGTTCGCGGTTGATTTCATCTCCATTCCGTTAATATCGCAAAGCGATGATTTCATCTCGTTCCCGATCGCGAACGGAGATAAAATCAATTCTGCCAATGATTCTTCTAGTGTCCCTAGGACATACTCGTAGCCGTCACGAAGAGTTCGCCATCAATTTCATCTCCTTTCCGATGATATTGAACCGAGATAAATTCATCTCGTTCCTGCGATAGGAGATTAAATAAATTCGGACAATGAGTCGTGCATTATCCATAGGATATACTCGACAACGTCACAACGAGTTCGCGGGTGATTTCATCTCCATTCCGATAATATCGCAAAGAGATTATTTCGTCTCGTGCCCGATCGCGAACGGAGATGAAGTCAATTCTGTCAATGATTCTTCCCGTATCCGTACGACATACTCGAAGCCGTCACGACGAGTTCGCCATTGATTTAATCTCCTTTCCGATTATATTGAAACGAGATAAATTCATCTCGCTCCCGATCGCGATCGGAGATGAAGTCAATTCGGACAACGATTCGCGCATTATCCATAGGATATACTCGACAACGTCACAACGTGTTCGCGGTTGATTTCATCTCCATTTCGATAATATCGCAAGAGATGATTCCATCTCGATCCCAATCGCGAACGGAGATGAAATCAATTCTGTCAATGATTCTTCTAGTGTCCCTAGGACATACTCGAAGCCGTCACGACGAGTTCGCCATTGATTTCATCTCCTTTCCGATGATATTGAAACGAGATAAATTCATCTCGTTCCCGATCGCGATAGGAGATGAAATCAATTCGGACAACGATTCGTGCATTATCCATAGGATATAATCGAAAAGGTCACAACGAGTTCGCGGTTGATTTCATCTCCATTCCGATAATGTCGCAAAGAGATTATTTCATCTCGTTCCCATCGCGAATGGAGATGAAATCAATTCTGTCAATGATTCTTCCCGTGTCCGTAGGACATACTCGAAGCCATAACGACGAGTTCGGCATTGATTTCATCTCCTTTCCGATGATATTGAAACGAGATAAATTCATCTCGTTCCCGATCGCGATAGGTGATGAAATGAATTCGGACAACTATTCGTGCATTATCCATACGACATACTCGACAACGTCACAACGAGTTCGCGGTTGATTTCATCTCCATTCCGATAATGTCGCAAAGAGATAATTTCATCTCGTTCCCGATCGCGAACGGAGATGAAATCAATTCTGTCAATGATTCTTCTAGTGTCCGTAGGACATACTCGAAGCCGTCACGACGAGTTCGCCATTGAATTCATCTCCTTTTCGACGATATTGAACCGACATAAATTCATCTCCTTCCCGATCGCGATAGGAGATGAAATCAATTTGGACAACCATTCGTGCATTATCCATACGACATACTCGACAAGATCACAACGAGATTGCGGTTGATTTCATCTCCATTCCGATAATATCGCAAAGAGATGAATTCATCTCGTTCCCAATCGCGAACGGAAATGACATCAATTCTGTCAATGATTCTTCTAGTGTCCGTAGGACATACTCGAAGCCGTCACGACGAGTTCGCCATCGATTTCATCTCCTTTCCGATAATAATGAAACGAGATAAAATGATCTCGTTCCCGATCGCGATAGGAGATGAAATCAATTCGGATAACAATTTGCGCATTACCCATACGACCTACTCGACAACGTCACAACGAGTTCGCATTTGATTTCATCTCCATTTCGATAATATCGCAAAGAGATGATTTCATCTCGTTCTCAGTCGCGAACGGAGATGACATCAATTTCGTCAATGATGCTTCTAGTGTCCGTAGGACATCCTCGAAGCCGTCACGACGATTTCGCCATTGATTTCATCTCCTTTCCGATGATATTGAGACGAGATAAATTCATCTCGTTCCCGATCGCGATAGGAGATGAAATCGATTCGGACAACGATTCGTGCATTATCCATAGGACGTACTCGACAACGTCACAACGAGTTCGCGGTTGATTTCATCTCCATTCCGATAATATCGCAAAGCGATGATTTCATCTCGTTCCCGATCACGAACGGAGATAAAATCAATTCTGTCAATGATTCTTTTAGTGTCCCTAGGACATACTCGTAGCCGTCACGAAGAGTTCGCCATGAATTTCATCTCCTTTCCGATGATATTGAAACGAGATAAATTCATCTCGTTCCCGATCGCGATAGGAGATTAAATCAATTCGGACAACGAGTCGTGCATTATCCATAGGATATACTCGACAACGTCACAACGAGTTCGCGGGTGAGTTCTTCTCCATTCCGATAATATCGCAAAGAGATGATTTAGTCTCGTTCCCGATCGCGAACGGAGATGAAATCAATTCTGTCAATGATTCTTTCCGTATCCGTATGACATACTCGAAGCCGTCACGACGAGTTCGCCATTTATTTCATCTCCTTTCCGATGATATTGAAACGAGAAAAATTCATCTCGTTCCTGATCGCGATAGGAGATGAAATCAAGTCGGACAACGATTCGTGCATCATCCATAGGATATACTCGACAACGTCACAACGAGTTCGCGGTTGATTTCATCTCCATTTCGATAATATCACAAAGAGATGATTTCATCTCCTTCCCAATCGCGAACGGAGATGAAATCAATTCTGTCAATGATTCATCTAGTGTCCGTAGGACATACCCGAAGCCGTCACGACGAGTTCGGCATTGATTTTATCTCCTTTCCGATGATATTGAAACGAGATAAATTCATCTCGTGCTCGATCGCGATAGGAGATGAAATGAATTCGGACAACTATTCGTGCATTATCCATACGACATACTCGACAATGTCACAACGAGTTCGCAGTTGGTTTCGTCTCCATTTCGATAATATCGCAAAGAGATGATTTCATCTCGTTCCCACTCGCGAACGGGGATGAAGTCAATTCTGTCAATGATTCTTCTAGTTTCCGTAGGACATACTCGAAGACATTACGACGAGTTCGCCATTGATTTCATCTCCTTTCCGATGATATTGAAACGAGATAAATTCATCTCGTTCCCGATCGCGATAGGAGATGAAATCAATTCGGACAACTATTCGTGCATTATCCATACGACATTCTCGACAAAGTCACAACGAGTTCGCGGTTGATTTCATCTCCATTCCGATAATGTCGCAAAGAGATTATTGCATCTCGTTCCCGATCGCGAACGGAGATGAAATCAATTCTGTCAATGATTCTTCCCGTGTCCGTAGGACGTACTCGAAGCCATAACGACGAGTTCGGCATTGATTTCATCTCCTTTCCGATGATATTGAAACGCGAAAAAATCATCTCGTTCCCGATCTCGATAGGAGATGAAATCAATTTGCACAACGATTGGTGCATTATCCATACGACAAACTCGACACGGTCACAACGAGATCGCGGTAGATTTCATCCCTATTCCGACAATATCGCAAAGAGATGGTTTCATCTCGTTCCCAATTGCGAACGGAGATGGAATAAATTCTGTCAATGATTCTTCTAGTTTCCGTAGGACATACTCGAAGCCGTCACGACGAGTTCGCGGTTGATTTCATCTCCATTCCGATAATATCGTAAAGAGATAACTTCATCTCGTTCCCGATCGCGAACGGAGATGAAGTCAATTCTCTCAATGATTCTTCTACTGTCCGTAGGACATACTCGAAGCCGTCACAACGAGTTCGCCATTGATTTCA
Organism: Ophion obscuratus; assembly: GCA_964007375.1. Taxonomy (NCBI): domain Eukaryota; kingdom Metazoa; phylum Arthropoda; class Insecta; order Hymenoptera; family Ichneumonidae; genus Ophion; species Ophion obscuratus. The sequence goes on from OZ023312.1 coordinate 57,303,355, forward strand.
TCTCCTGTTCGATGATATTGAAACGAGATAAATTCATCTCGTTCCCGATCGCGATAGGAGATGAATTCAATTCGGACAACGATTCTTGCATTATCCATAGGATATACTCGACCACGTCACAACGAGTTCGCGGGTAATTTCATCTCCATTCCGATAATGCCGCGAAGAGATTATTTCATCTCGTCCCCGATCGCGAACGGAGATGAAATCAATTCTGTCAATCATTCTTCCCGTGTCCATAGGACATCCTCGAAGCCATAACGACAAGTTCGGCATTGATTTAATCTCCTTTCAGATGATATTGAAACGAGATAAATTCATCTCGTTCCCGATCGCGATAGGAGATGAAATCAATTTGGACAACGATTCGTGCATTATCCATACGACATACTCGACAAGGTCACAACGAGATCGCGGTTGCTTTCATCTCCATTCCGATAATATCGCAAAGAGATGATTTCATCTCGTTCCCAATCGCGATAGGAGATGAAATCAATTCGGACAACGATTCGGGCATTATCCATAGGACATACTCGACAACGTCACAACGAGTTCGCGGTTGATTTCATCTCCATTCCGATAATGTCGCAAAGACATGATTTAATCTCGTTCCCGATCGCGAACGGAGATAAAATCAATTCTGTCAATGATTCTTCTAATGTCCGTAGGACATACTCGAAACCGTCACGACGAGTTCGCCATTGATTTCATCTCCTTTCCGATGATATTGAAACGAGATAAATTCATCTCATTTCCGATCGCGATAGGAGATGAAATCGATTCGCACAAGGATTCGTGCATTATCCATAGTACGTACTCGACAACGTCACAACGAGTTCGCGGATGATTTCATCACCATTCCGATAATATCGCAGAGAGATGATTTCATCTCGTTCCCGATCGCGAACGGAGATGAAGTCAATTCTGTCAATGATTCTTCCCGTGTCCGTAGGACATTCTCGAAGCCGTCACGACGAGTTCGCCATTGATTTCATCTCCTTTCCTATGATATTGAAACGAGTTAAATTCATCTCGTTCCCGATCGCGATAGGAGATGAAATCAATTCGGACAACTATTCGTGCATTATCCACATGACATACTCGACAACGTCACAACGAGTTCGCGGTTGATTTCATCTCCATTTCGATAATATCGCAAAGAGATGATTTCATCTCGTTCTCAATCGCGAACGGAGATGAAATCAATTCTGTCAATGATTCTTTTAATGACCGTAGAACATACTCCAAGCCGTCACGACGAGTTCGCCATTGATTTCATCTTCTTTCCGATGATATTGAAACGAGATAAATTTATCTCGTTCCCGATCACGAACGGAGATGAAATCAATTCTGTCAATGATTCTTCTAGTGTCCGTAGGACATACTCGAAGCCGTCACGACGAGTTCGCCATTGATTTCATCTCCTTTCCGATGATATTAATACGAGATAAATTCATCTCGTTCCCGATCGCGATAGGAGATATAATCAATTCGGACAACTATTCGTGCATTATCCATACGACATACTCGACAACGTCACAAGGAGTTCGCGGTTGATTTCATCTCCATTCCGATAATGTCGCAAAGAGATTATTGCATCTCGTTCCCGATCGCGAACGGAGATGAAATCATTTCTGTCAATGATTCTTCCCGTGTCCGTAGGACATACTCGAAGCCATAACGACGAGTTCGGCATTGATTTCATCTCCTTTCCGATGATATTGAAACGCGAAAAATTCATCTCGTTCCCGATCTCGATAGGAGATGAAATCAATTTGCACAACGATTGGTGCATTATCCATACGACAAACTCGATAAGGTCACAACGAGATCGCGGTAGATTTCATCCCCATTCCGACAATATCGCAAAGAGATGGTTTCATCTCGTTCCCAATCGCGAACGGAGATGGAATAAATTCTGTCAATGATTCTTCTAGTGTCCGTAGGACATACTCGAAGCCGTCACGACGAGTTCGCCATTGATTTCATCTCCTTTCCGATGGTATTGAAAAGAGATAAATTCATCCCGCTCCCGCTCGCGATCGGAGATGAAATCAATTCGGACAACTATTCGTGCATTATCCATACGACATACTCGACAACGTCACAACGAGGTCGCGGTTGATTTCATCTCCATTCCGATAATGTCGCAAAGAGATGATTTCATCTCGTTCCTGATCGCGATCGGAGGTGAAATCAATTCTGTCAATGATTCTTCCCGTGTCCGTAGGACATACTCGAAGCCGTCGCGACGAGTTCGCCATTGATTTTATCTCCTTTCCGATGATATTGAAACGAGATAAATTCATCTCGTTTCCGATCGCGATAGGAGATGAAATCAATTCGGACAACGATTCGTGCATTATTCATAGGATATACTCGACATCGTCACAACGAGTTCGCGGTTGATTTCATCCCCATTCCGATAATATCGTAAAGAGATAACTTCATCTCGTTCCCGATCGCGAACGGAGATGAAATCAATTCTCTCAATGATTCTTCTAGTGTCCGTAGGACATACTCGAAGCCGTCACAACGAGTTCGCCATTGTTTTCATCTCCTTTTCGATGATATTGAAACAAGATAAATTCATCTCGTTCCCGATCGCGATAGGAGATGAATTCAATTAAAAAAATAGCACATACTGGGCCACGTCACAACGAGTTCGCGGTTGATTTCATCACCATTCCGATAATATCGCAAAGAGATGATTTCATCTCGTTCCCGATCGCGAACGAAGATGAAATCAATTCTGTCAATGATTCTTCTAGTGTCCGTAGGACATACTTGAAGCCGTCACGACGAGTTCGCCATTGATTTCATCTCCTTTCTGACGATATTGAAACGAGATAATTTCATCTCATTCCCGATCGCGATCGGAGATGAAATCAATTCGGTCAACGATTCGTGCCTTATCCATAGGATATACTCGACAACGTCACAACGAGTTCGGGCTTGATTTCATCTCCATTTCGATAATATCGCACAGAGATGATTTCATCTCGTTCCCAATCGCGAACGGAGATGAAATCAATTCGGACAACGATTCGTGCATTATCCATAGGCCATACTCAACAACATCACAACGAGTTCGCGGTTGATTTCATCTCCATTCCGAGAATATCGCAAAGAGATGATTTCATCTCGTTCCCGATCGCGAACGGAGATAAAATCAATTCTGTCAATGATTCTTCTAATGTCCGTAGGACATACTCGTAGCCGTCACGACGAGTTCGCCATTAATTTCATCTCCTTTCCGATGATATCGAGACGAGATAAATTCATCTCGTTCCCGATCGCGATAGGAGATGAAATCAATTCGGACAACGATACGTGCTTTATCCATACGACATACTCGACAAGGTCACAACAAGTTCGCGGACGATTTCATCTCCATTCCGATATTGTTGCGACGAGATGAATTCTTCCCCTTCTCGATGGCGAACGGAGATGAAATCAATTCTGTCAGTGATTCGCGCAGTATCCATAGGATACAATCGACAATTACTCGATACACTCGTTATTGGATAAGGGAGTCTGACGATGCTGCGCAAACGACGGGGGAGCATTGTTTATTTAACAAAGATAAAATCGGTGCTCGGAATGTTTCTCGGAGCCTCGATCGGACATTCCCGATATTACTGCCCCGAATTCGTCTCCAATTTTATCTTACTTCCGGACAGATTGGGTCGAGAAGTCTGTCGATGCCGCGAGAACGACGGTAGGAGCTTTGTTTATTTAACAAAGATGAAATCGGTGCTCGGAATGGTTCTCGGAGCCTTGATCGGACATTCCCGATATTACTGCCCCGTGGAAAGTGGGAAGTGGGTGTTATATCGATTTTCCGTTTCGCATCTAACACCAAGTCAAGTTAAATAAAACCTTGTAAAAAACTAAACAAAAAAAAACGTACTGTACCTTGGTACTTGACACTCCAGACATATTGGGTTGGGTCCGAATCTGTTAATTTTTATTTATTGAGATAACAATCATATCAGAAACTCTCATTGAATAATATCATCGGGCGTGATAATTGTTATCGCTGGCGCAAAAACTAAGAATGGAAAATTTGATCAAAGTCGTTATGAAAATTCAACAATTTATTCGTGATTCGATATGGAAACGTCCGCTTCGAGTCTTTACGATAACGGCAATACGAAAAGAAAAAAAAACATTCGCTTGTCGCCTCCAAATTTGAAAAACACCAAATTATTGATCGTTCTGTGCTTTATTTCTCTCTAAAATAAAGATTACAAATGCATTGGACAATCTTATTTCCTATCATCATCGCTCGCGGGTAGAATTACAAGTCTTCGGAATGTCGGCAACCTTCACGCCTCGGCCCGGACTCACGGAGCGGCAGAAGACGAAACGAGAAATGTCACATTCGTCGGCCTGTCAGGCCGACGCGAATGATACGCAAAACGTCAAATCATCCGTGCCGTCATCTGTCAAACGGTGCGTTCCTCAAGCCGTGCAAGTTCAGAGCGCGCGTTACCTGTCAAACGCACGCTCTGAACTTGCGTACCCAAGATGACAGAAAATAATAGCAGACGATACAAGAAACGTCAAACTGCCCGGGCAACCGAGACAGATGTCTAGCTACCGTGCTCGCTGCCTGCTATGCATCTCGCGCTCAGACTCGGCACTTGAGTAGCGTCGTTGCTAAGGGCAGGCTTCAAGTCCTACAACAATCAGTCGAACGCCAAATTTCTAATCGCTCTCATTTGAAAATTATTTGACGGAAAAAAAACGCCTTGGCAGATTTACTCCGGGTACCCCCCTAAACCCGCCAGTTCCCGATGGGTCACTTAATATGAAACACCCTGTGTATATATATATGTGTGTGTGTGTGTGTGTGTGTGTTTTTTTTTTTTTTTTTAAAGAGGTTTAGCGGGAAAATGCCTGCGCACCGTAGCAAATAATTCCCGTGTGTCGGGCTTGCACCGACTAAAAACCCCCGTTCCTCTGTGGCCTTACAAATTCTCCCGCGGGACGACCGCTAGGTATTACATCGCGGGAGAGGCCTTAGCCGTAGCTCTTCCTACAGTGGTCAGACGACCTTACATCCCCCGTTCCACTCGAGATGGTATGAGTGGTTTAGGGGTTCGTGTCGCTGATTTCATCTATGACTGTCTGGTCTTCCGGCGTCGTCTTCTTCCTCGCGCGTTCTGCACGTCGCAACTCCTTCATTACTGCGACAGCATAAGCCGATACAGCTGTCCATGCGTCTGCTGACTTCAGCATCAACTCAACCAGGTTATCCGGGGTGATGCGTGTCTCCAGCTGATCCTCGACTATCGCGCGAGAGGCACTAAACCGTGGGCATTGGAACAATGCATGTTCAGCGTTCTCCTCGACTGCTACACATGCTGGGCAGTCCGGGGAATCTTCATAATTAAACTTATAGAGATAAGCCCGGAAGCAGCCGTGTCCTGAGATCACTTGAGTGAGATAATAGTTGAGCTCCCCATGTAGACGGGTCACCCATATCTCCACCTTCGGAATTAGTCGATGTGTCCACCTTCCCTTGGTAGAGGCATCCCACATCGTCTGCCACTGGTTCAAACTGGTCGCTCTCGCTTCTGTCCTTGCACAACTGGGATTTCTAGCTCCCTTCTGCTGGTACATCGCTCTACGCTCCTCAGCGAGCACCTCAATGGGCAGCATTCCCGCGATAACGTTGATAGCGTCCTCGGAGACAGTGCGAAATGCACAGGCTACCCTCAAGGCGCTGACGCGATACGTTGCTGCAGCCTTCCTGCGGTACTCCTGGATTTTCAGTGCGTCAGCCCATATGGGTATGCCATAGGTGAGCACTGAGGTCGTCACTGATGACAGCAGTTTCCTCCTCTTCTGTCTGGGGCCACCAACATTAGGCATGAGTCGCGCCAGTGTGGTAGCCACCCGAGCGGCCTTTCTGCTGATCTGCTCGGTTTGCTCTTTGAAGTTCAGCCTCGCGTCGAGAATCACACCCAGGTACCGAATGAACGGTTGGGATGTGATTTCGGTGTTTCCAACCCTGAGCGTTACCGTTTCCATCACCTTCCTGCTGGATACGAGGAGTACTTCTGTTTTGTGGGCTGCAAGCTGCAGTCCAACAGAAGACATCCATTCCTTTATCTTGGCGAAAGCTTCGCCGAAGAGTGCGGTGATTTGCTCCAGGAATTTGGCGATGACAATCAGCGCCGCGTCATCTGCAAACGCTACGACGGACACTCCTTTCGGCAATTGCAATAGCAGCAGATCATTGTACATGATGATCCACAGAAGCGGTCCAAGTACAGAGCCCTGAGGAACTCCTCCAGTCACCCTATACGTCTTCGGTCCATCCTCTGTGTCGTACATGAGCCACCTATTACATAGGTAACTCGCCACTATTCTCCGGAGGTACCATGCTACACCTAATGTTTTTAGGGCATCCATGATACACTTCCATATCGCCGAGTTGAAAGCGTTTTTGACGTCGAGAGCGACAACTGCGCAGTACTTCTTGGACCCTCTTGTCCATCGTTTACCCGCAGTCGACTCCTGCGCCTGCTTCACCACTGTGTTAATGGCATCCAGCGTAGAGCGCTCCTTTCTGAAGCCAAACTGGCCCTCCGCCAGTAGAGGGTCCACGAACTTCTCAATCCTGTTATGGATGATGCGCTCGAAGATCTTTCCGGCGGTATCCAGCATACAGAGCGGACGATAGGATGAAGGTTCGTCCGGCGGCTTCTTCCCTTTCGGGAGGAGCACTAGCTTCTGCCACTTCCACTTGTCCGGGAAGATTCCTTCCTTGAGACACCCATTGTACATGCCCAGGAATATTGCCGGTGCCAACTTGATCGCTGCCTTGAGTGCGATGTTGGGTATCCCATCCATACCGGGGGCTTTATTGTTGCCCACCCTGGCAATCGCCGTAAGAAGCTCTTCTTCAGTAATGGCTGGCATGTCCTCATCGACGTCCTCTGCGAGCTGGTAGTCCTCCTCGGGTTGCTCAGGGAACAGATGTGTAACAATCTTTTCCAGCAGGGCTGCGTCTACAGGCGATGGCATCGGCTGGCTTTTCAGCCGAGTCATTACTACTTTGTGTGGCCTGCCCCAGGGAGCATCTTCCACCTCGCTGAGCAGTTCGCCCCAGCTTTCAGCTTTACCCTGCTTGATAGCTTTTTTAAGCTTCAAGCGCGCCTTCCTGTGCTGTTCTTCCAAATCGGGGAACGAGCGTTTGCCTCGAGCTCGTTGCGCTCGGCGGCGAGTTCGATGACACTCCCTTCGGAGGCCGGCAATTCGTTCGCTCCACCAGTGTACCGCTGGTCGGAAGTCGACATCACGTTTCCGTGGCATTGTGGCATCGCATGCTTCGGTGACCCTCTGCATGACCACCTCGACCTTCTCGGTTGCACTTTCTGCTGCGAGGGGGCTGGTGTCAAAAGTTTCACGAAACAAGTCCGCGTCAAACATTTTCGCTTTCCAGCCCTTCCCGTTTGTCTTCGGTGCCTTCGCTATTCTGCTGAAGTCTCCGCGAATCTCCCAGAGAATCGCTTGATGATCACTGTGAGTGTAGATATCACTGACTACCCAGTGGCACTGGTTGCCTCTGGCCAGGCTACTACTCACAAAAGTGAGGTCCACTATAGACGAGGCTTCACCTTTAACAAAAGTGGGCTTTGTACCTGCATTAAGTAGTACTACATCCAATAAGGACATAGCCTCAAGCAGGACTTGACCCTTCCTGTTCGTCACTTTACTACCCCATTCCACAGCCCACGCGTTGTAATCTCCGGCTATGGCTACCGGGAATCGTTGTTTAGCGTCTGCGACTAAGTTGTCGAGAAAATTCTCAAACTTATCAGTCGTCAGGCTAGGCGGTGCGTAACAACTGTAGAAATGAACTCCTTTGGCTTTTATTCTCACAAAACCAGTTTCCATCCGACTCGCAAGATCCTGAAATGGAAGCTTTCCGCAAGACCAAATTGCGGCCTTCCCACTTGCGTCAGATTCCCAGGGTTGCGTGTTTAGATGTCTATATGGTTCCGAGAGTATCGCCAAGTCAGGCTTCAGCTCGCGCACAGTCTGCATGAGCAGGTCCTGTGCGGCTTCACAATGGTTGAGGTTGAGCTGGAGTACTCTCATTTGCAGCGTTTTTGGAGTGCCTGGAGAGCCTGGAGAGCCCGCGTATACGCTGGACATCGGCTGCTACCTGCGATGTGGGCTGTGGGTGCCCCATCTCCCGCTTCTGCACATATGACACACTTTGCGCTTGCTGTGTATTCGGTAACTTTGTGGCCAGTGATACCGCACTTGATGCAGTCTTTAGCCCGGTCGACGCTGCTCTTGCAGTTCCGTGATAAGTGTCCAAATTTCCAGCACTTGAAACACTTGAGTGGCCTCACCACCTCTCGGATTCTGCATGTGTGTGTGTGTGTGTGTGTGTGTGTGTGTGTGTGTGTGTGTACATCACATGCACGTATATAACGAGGGCCCTTATTACAAGGTAGTACTGTACTGTATATATATTTTTTAATACAATAAAGCTTAGAAAAGTCCTTTCGCACACAAAAATTGAAAAAAATATTGTGAGGAAATAATATCTTTATAGACTCATTGAAAATGCATTTCGATCGAAAACTCGAAGAAGTGCAATACTCGTTTAATCGGAAATTAGAATCCGTAAAACGAAGCATTCTTTGGGTCTTCGATAAAAAAAACAAATGAAGTGGAAAATGAAATTACTTCAGCGCCAATGGCGGCCATTCATCAAGAAGAAGATGCCCGAACAACAATCGGTCGAAATTTACCGATCCAAACTTTGGAGGAATTATCGGCATTTGAGGAAGAATTGCGGGTAGGCGCTGAAAAGAGAATTGCTCTGGTATTTACGTTTATCTCAAATACGTTTTGTTACTCTGTGTGTAATCACTGAGTTCTTTAATACTTTGATGTCTCATTAACATTTCAGAAACATTTCTTCTGATCTACCACCATTGGAACGAAATCGGTCAAAGATGACATTGCAGTCATTATGCCTGCACTGATGGAGAAGGCAGTGCAGCTCAAGTACAGCGGTGTTGGCAGGAAAACTAAGGCGAACATGGGGAAGCTAAATTTTAGTTTCACAATTTCTTTTTAGTGCATCAAAGGTATAGTATAATAGTATAATTTACATTAATTTATCTGAGCAAATTTATGTAGTATAAGCTTTTCCTTTTTTGTAACAATCCGATTCTTTTTATAACGTCAAAATAGATTTTATTTCAACATCATCGCGAATACTTATCCTATTTAAGATTCTCTCCCCGCCCCCCACTCTTATGCTCCTGCGACGATATCGCAATGTATATGTATCCCTTTCTTGTTACGTCTCTCTTCTCTCGTCTCATCTAACTTTTTCTCTCCACGATTTCCAGTTAAAAACTCATCTTGCTCTTCATACATTTGACACATCGTGAGGCATGCCTAGACTCGGAGTATAGTTTTCATTTAATAAACTAGTCTATCAGAAAATTGATGTTTGCCAAAAATGCATTTAATCATCATTATTAATTTGACGGATGTAAAAGTTTCAAATTCAGGAATTTTTTTATATCGGATCTCAATGGACAATATGAATCTATTGAGACGTTCGCGATGAGGAACCAAATAATAATTTTAAAAAGTTAACGCGTATAATTTCATTATTTTTACGTTTCGTTTCATTCTTGAATTTAATTAATGCTTACTGTTAAAGCATTGCAAAATTGTATTGGAAATGAAATTGTCAAAATTTCATTTTTTCGCTGGTTGGCTGGTGCCAGTGACCGTGCTGGAAGACGACGCGAGAGAACTTCCATAAATTACAAAAATCCAGTTGACAGCGTGAACCAAATAATAATTTTGAAAAGTTTACGTGCATAATTTTATTATTTTTACGTTTCATTTTCTTCGTTTCGTATCATCCTTGAATTTGTTGAGTCACTACTGTTAAAGTATTCCAAACATTTTATTGGAAAGGAAATTATCAAAACTTCGTTTTTTGGGCTAAAACCACAATGTTTTTTTTTTATGTAATTAAACAAGTACTTGGGTTTTTTTCTATTATTATACTTTTGCTGTGACTCAATTAAACTTTTTTTAAACTATTATTTATATGCTGTGATTTAAGTAAAACAAAAGTATCTACTTCAATTAAAGTAAAACTATTATTTTCTCTTCCTATTATTTAAACGTCAATTAACTGTTAATAAGGACATTGAATATAATGTATGATTATCTATTTTTATTAAATACACCAAACTGTTGGACAAACGAATTAAAAATGTATACTTTTAATTGAAATGTATATTGTAAAATTATTTACAATGATAAGAATATTTCATATATTCTTGATTAAATCAAGGTATGTAAAAGATGTTTGTCATTGTAATTCGTTTTCAATACGTATTATTTTTGCAAACTATATATATATATATATATATATATATATATATATATTGTAACGGGTAACCTCTAATTACATTAAATTTATTTTGGATTCGGGACTCGATTAGGGAGCAAATTAGTAGAGACCTTTTTTGCAAATAATAATTGTAGATTGATGGCTCAATTTCCTCTTAACATTTGTACAATCCGTTGTGAATCGACCTGTACATTTAAAATTCGTCGCTGGTCGCTTCGCTTGCCCGATATTCTGCTTATTTGTGTGTGTGTGTGTAGAGTCTCGCTCAACTCACGCTGCATCATATGTTTGACTGTATGTGTGTGTCATCGTCTGGTCGCCGGTAGATAGTGTATATGAGGGTGTGTGTATTTGTGTCGCTCGCAGATGGATATTGTATGTGTGTGTGTGTATGTTTGTGTCGCTCGCGAATCTGTCCCGGTTTCGCTTTCAATTCTCTTCGGTGTTTGTGTGTCGTGTACGTGTCTCCTTTAATCTGGTGCGCTAGCTGCCGTGGTTACATGTATATTTGTGTGTGTATCTTCGCTTCGTGTATTTGTATGTGTGACGTGTATGTGTTTGAGTGTAGTGAGCCGCAGTGTTTAAATGTGTGTTTGTATTTGTGTGTTTTCGCATGTGTGTTTCGCTCGCGGATCTGTCACATTCGACAGATAGGCCTGCCGCGGCCACTGCCCATGTGTTGTTCGTTTCTCTCTCTTTTTCTCTCGGTGCGAGCCGGCAGTTATATCACTCTTCTTTTCTTGCTCCGACGTTTCTGACTCTCGTCAGCTGGTTTCGTTTTGAATCCTCGCGACTTTAAATTCTCTACTTCCTTTCTATCTCTTTTATTTTTATTATTCTATGAGACCTCCGTTTTCATTTCTCTCTTAATCGCAGCATTTTCATTACTAGAGCGCATTCATCTCTCCCTTTCGCTACTTGCGTTAATTGGCACGTTCCTTAATCGGGTATCCGTTAGGACTCCCTTTTGCTACTTGCGCCTAATCACACGTTCCTTAATCGAGATTATTGAACGCTGCCTTTTCACAATGCCGCAATGAGCAGTGAAATGTCAACCAATAATGTCTCTTTTATTTCGCTCCTTTTCCTTCCTCTTTCCCCTGACGCTTTTCTTACTCCGATATCTTCCTCGCTTTGCAGCTCGTACCGATATCTTCTTTCGCTACTTGCGTCAGGGTTGGAGGTCGAAAACAGAAGACATCTTTTGTGGCCCCAGAACGGCTCTTTTATACTCATCTTTTGCCGCGTTTTTGTTCCCCTTCCCAAGTGTCTTGGTCGTTCGTCGAGTTTTCTCGAATCTTTTTCCCCCCACTTGACTCTTTTCGATTTCCCATATGCCCATCGGGAGATAGGAGATCGCACGAAGGCAATGACCGCCCGTAATAACATTGTTGGCCTTTGCGTTTCGGGAGCGCTTGTACCTGAGACGTACCTATACGTCTCAATATTGTAACGGTTCACTTGCCCAGGTGGGCATCCGTCACATTTGGCACGCAAGTATCACACCAACTCCGAGATAATTGCGTGCGATGGCCCATGGTCGGACCAACCGGCCATGCCGCCGGTGGGGCAGGACGCTTGCCTTAAGCATACGGGGCGAGTCCGCGACACCTCGCAAGGAGCTCCGCCCATCGCAAGGACCAGGACAAGCCGCAGGAGTCCCCGCCCCTTGTCTAACATCTCTCGAGTCTCGCGATACGATCACTCCCATCAGACAAGAGTGCGCCCCAAATTCATCACGACGCCTCTTCACACTTAATGTGCGCCCAATATCAAAGAGAAGAACAATCGGATATACTTTATCCCTCGAAATGGCTATAGTATGCGAATGTCCTCAAAATCACCAACGCTGTCACCTCACCAACAGAGTGTTCCTCGGCGGCGTGATTCCCTACCTAGTCCTCCAGATTCGCAAGAGAAATGGAATTTCTCCTGACGGGCCTGAGGCTATTTAAGGGCGTGCACGAGCCGGAGCGGCACTCTATCGCAAATTACTCATCATATTACTCGGAGTCACTCGTCATCCGACATCTCGGATCACCGGATGGAGGCCTCGCGGCCTGACCCTTGGTCCCATCCAAGAATAGACCCAGCTTCGGGTTAGATACTCTATTTCCGTGGGAAGCCCCAGCACTGCGCTGGAAGTCCAACCTCGGAAATAGAGTCGTCGTGGTGATTGCTAGTCAGGGAACGCTAAATAACACCCGATCGATTGCCATTAGGACGATCGATCGCCATACTACGCATCCTACGCACAAACACTCGAAGTGTGCAGTCCGTGGAGGGCCGATCGCGCTCCGCTGCACCAAGGGAAGATTCTTAAACCAACTTCACTGGTTTTGGCCCTCCTTGCTTGGCACCGAGGAGGCCCGCCGTCCCTCTCGGACGGCCCGCTATACGCACTCGGGGTACGCAGGAAAACCCGGCCTCGAGCACGCGTATTATCAACGCTAGCTCCTCTAGCGCGTGAGCGACACGGCGTGGCACCCGCGCGCTTAGTTGCATTTGGCAACAGTGCCAACCGATATTATCGCCACATTGACCGAATCACAGTAAATTCAAGGGGCATCTCATTCTCTGTGCAGAAGCGATCCCGAAACCGGCGTTACGCGTACACGACGACGCTCGTGGACTGTGCGAGTGCGAGCGAGAGAGAGAGTGAGAGAAAAAGGAGAGAGAGCGCGCCCGTGGAACCGCGTGCGCGCAACACCTCGCATGACTCATCTTATCCTCGTCACTCCTACCAAGGCAGCTTTTCCCGCCGATCTTTCCAGATCCTCGTAAACGTCGCTATACCCGATTAATATCAGTAAACTCACGGAATTAACACACTATCAATTTTCATTGTTTATACAACCCGAAATCAACTCACGATAATCCGAAATACCAAATGCCAATGATGACGGATTATAATAGGCGTCTCTGAGACCCTCAAAACCACTGAGGCATCTCCAACAAACACCTTAAATCCATCCCATCATTCCTGGCACAGAAATAGTACATCGCCCTTCAGGAGGCTACGGGAACTCCTATAACATCATACGGCGAAATATTCGCCGCTCAACCTCGTTTTCCTCAAATCCGCGTAGACGATTTATGAAAACGAAATAAAAGCTTTCGCAAGGAATCGCGAAACGTTTCAATATATATATATATATATATATATATATATATATATATATATATATATATATATATATATATTGAGACGTACAGGTCCGTCTCACAAATAAATAACCCCCACCATGCAGTCAGAAGCCAACCGACTTATTGATAGGAGCAGGGGAGGGGGAAATAACGGAATACCCAAACAGAAATATAAACGAAACTATAAGCAAAAACGGAAAGACGGTGAAGAGAAAAGCAAGAAAAGGAACAAAAACACAGTACAGATAGACTAATTGAATTAAAAGAAAAAAAGTTAACAATAACAAAGTGTAAGGGAAGGGGAAAGTCAAAGACAGAACAGCCAAACGAGAAGGAAGACAGGCGAAAGGAAACAAAGGAAACCACACAAAAACAGATGAGAAGCAAAATTTACGTAGAAAGAAAAAAGTTAACAATAAAGGGAATTATGGGTAAAGCAAGAGAAGGGGTATGAAAAGGCGGCAAAATATGACTATATAAGGACGGGAATTTTGGAAGGAAGACACTCCTCTTTTCGTTCTGGAGAATCGAGAAGTACAAGGTGACGCGATTATTAACTCTTCAGGGTGGAGAAAGCGTTACTGAGGAAAATCGAGAGAAACCATTAAGTGGAGTCATCAGTTTGCAAAAAGAACTCATACTCTTTCGGGCAAAACGAGAAGTACGAGGTGACGCGATTATTAACTCTTAAGGGTGGAGAAAGCGTCACTGAGGAAAACCGAAACAACTGAACGAATGGAGATGTCTACTTATAAAAAGCAAGAATCAATGAAGTAAAGATAATTCATTAATTAATCTTTGCACGATTATTGGTCCAAGGGAGAGGGAGCACGAGAGGAATATTAGGGAAAAGCACACAAAAAGAGAAAAAATAATTAGTTAGGTAAAATAGGGAACCTCTCGCGAATACCGACCGGCGGATCGAGAAAATAACGAGTTACATAAAAAGGATTATGAAATAATTAATTAATAGCGAGAGGGAGCGATTTAGCGTAAACTAAATAGACTAATAGTATCAGGAGAAAATAAAGGGACAAGAAAATAAAGAAAATAAAGTAATAAAAGAAAATAAAGTAAGTAGTATCAGGAGAAAATAAAGGGACAAAGAAAATAAAGTAACAAGAGATGCGAAATCGTACACACACACACTTATATCTGCGAACACACCGATATCCTAATTATTATAATCGAATTATGAAAGGCAAGAAACAAACAAAAAACGGGCCCGGGCGAGCGACATCAGAAGGCACGCGAACGCCGTGTTTGTAAACAAAGGGCGGGCAGCGACCGTGACGAGCCAGCGCGCCGCGATCTACCGCGTCACGATCCATCGCGCCACGAGCGTCGGTAAGGAAGGGGTTACGGTTACCGACGCATGGTAATCGATACCGGACGCGTTAGTTAGGGACGAATTACACGAAAACAACACAAACAACACATTACACTCATACACGACCTTAAAGAACATTGTATCGCATCCATAAAATTGAATAAACCATTTTTTATTGTAAATTACCACCGAAATACCTGAGTCTCAATTAATTTATTCCCTGATCGAGTCTCGAACAAACAAATAGTGTAACGATATTTCGACCCGTTACAATATACATACATACACACACACACACACACACACATATATATATATATATATATATATTATGACGGGTATCGCGTGTTAACGTACGCGAAGGAAGGGGGAAGGGGTGGGTCGACAACTGAAATAAAATTCAAATATTATTTATTTTACTTGAATAAAGAAAGGAAGCTCGATACAAAAAAAAGAAGTTAAGTGATAATTTACAAAAATCAATATGGTAAAAATGTTTCGCAATAATAATAATTTTGACTCTAATTCTTTTACGGGTTACCGGACACGCGAAGTCCCAACTCTATTTTCTTTTTTTTTTTTTTTTATTGGTTTTTTCCTTAGGTACACGCTTTTCGCGTTTGTTACCTATTCTTCCCCACATTATGACCGTTCTTTCCTCTACTGTTTTACTCCTTTTTCTCCATCTTTCTCTCTGTTCCCCCCTCTTGCGGCCGCAGCCGACTTCCCCCACCGTATTATATTCATCATGACATTTTCTGTCATGGGTATAGGGAAACTGCGGAAAACCTATACCAATACAGCCAGTCATCGAATTCGCCCCCCGGTCGTGGAACTAGTCTTATTTCGCCGCGAAATGCCGAAGAAAAACATTTCACGACGAAATGTACGCGACCGAGATTCGAACCCGGGACCTCCCGGTCCGCTGGTTTAGTGGCGAGCACGCTAACCACTAGACCATCGCACCGGTTAACTCTATTTTCTCTACCCGTTTAAATATTCTCTACTATATAAATTTCGTAATTATATTGGGCGCCAGCCTTTCTCGGGCAACGCGCTTAACGTGTACGCAAAGTTTTCAAACTCAAACAAAAACCAAAACAAACACGGCCTTCGGCCGGCAAGCGACAGACTCTATATAACTGAAATGGTGACGTCTCAGGGTATCGGGGACAGACGGGGTTCTCTAACACGATGGCCACTTATTTTGGACCACGACTAATTTACGTTATTTTAGATTATTCGAATTAACACGGCACAAAGCCGAAAATCTCCAAAAAGCTAAATGCGCGATCTTCTCGCGCTGCGATTTATTCTCGCGGTCAATGTTACTCGATTCGGCCGACGGTCGTGCTACACGAGGCGGCTGCGGCTACGCGCGCGCGAGGCGAATTTTCACGAGGGACAACGGGGATCCGCCACGAGCACCTTTTCACACTGTATTTTTCGACTAATGACTCTAATCGGACGCACTGATTCTATAATTCTTAATCTACTTTACACTTCATTTATGCGACGCGCACGGAGTTGGGACGACGATCGGGAATGACGGGGGAGGGGTGGAGGAACGAATTATTAACTGTCGCCCGTGCGACGAGATTTTTCCGAACTGACTTGAAGGGCTTTCGATAGCCGCTCTCGCACAAGAGAAAGAGGAAAGAACTTACAGTTTCGCTGGGAAGTCTTCCTCAATCAATTCGTAAATATCCGTTCTTTTCCTCGGCTCGATTCGCTCTTTTTGCGCGGCTCAGTTGCTCGGGACTTTTGCGTTTTTCCTTTTCGCTTTTATTCCTCGCTCGACCACGCTCCAGGACTAAGTGCCGGTCCACGCCGGCTGGCTTCCACCTCTCGCCCAATCCCGTTCTAGACGACGGACCTCCTATCGATTTTAGATCGCGATCCACGTGGCTCGCTCTGTCGCTCGATCTTCTCCTGTGACTCTTGCCCCTCCCAAGTCGCCGAGCTGCAGTATCTCTTGCCGCGCGATAGGCCGGAGACTCGGGAGATGGCAGCAGGATGCTCTCGGACGGCCAGTCCATCGTCCTCGTCGTTGGGAGATGGCGCTGCTAGTTCTCGGAGTCGACGGCCGGGCCGACGTGGCCCCAGTCGACAGTCCGCGTGGTCGTGCCGCGATCGCGATAAGGGGTGCGGGAAGGACGGGAGGGATAGTGTCGCGGCTTCTATATAATAAAAATACCTTAAAATTAACATTCTAATTTTTCCGATGAAAGGTGCGTGGCGGAGACCAAGCCCGAGCGTGGTCACGCGGGCTTTTCCATTATCTCCCTTGTGACGCAACGTCACAATATACACACACACACACACACACGCACGCACGCACGCATGCACGCACGCACACACACACACACACACACACACACACACACACACACACACACACACACACACACACACACACACTCACGCACACAGACACACACACACACACACACATACATACATACATACATACATACATACATATATATATATATATATATATATATATATATATATATATATATATATATATATATATATATATATATATATATATATATATATTGTTACACCGTTGGGCGAACATACATGTCTTTTAAAAAAAAACGTCGTTGTCGCCTATCGAAGAGTTCTTCTTTATTTTATTCGTATTACAATCGTGTGACTAATCGTTGAGCTTATTTATCTCTTCTGGATGTGCGTCGATTGTAATTTGATGCGCCTTCTCGAGACTCTTCTTCGTCGATAACGGCTGGAGTGTAAACGTCGATCAAAGTGCGTAATCGGAGTTGTAGAATGTTCTTCGTGATGGCCGATGGATATTTTCTGGAGAGAGATTACGCTGGGCAAATCGCACGTGGCTTGGCTACTACGAATGAACGATTGAATGCTTTGACGATTGAACGCCGACGATTGAACGCGCGCTTCTCGATCTGCAAGACGCTCTTATATACTCTTCGAGAATAACGCAGTATGCATTGACTACATGGTGGGGAAAAAATGTATCGCGTAAAATGTATCGCGTCACCGGGTGACTTATTCTGGAAGGTGTCAGATTACACCGTTACATTCCTCCCTCCTTAAAGAATTTTGGTCCCCATAAACTCATTGCAATTGACTGGTTTGTTGTTTTGGTTTAAATAGTTTTTGAGTTAATTTTGGTAACTCTTCTGTTTCTTCTATTTCCGTTATTCTTGTTTGTTCATTATATTTCTTTTTTGGAGATTCTCTAAGATGTATATGTTCTGGTCTGTCTATAGTTTGTGCATTATTTCCAAAGTTACAGTGATCGAAAATGACACATGGTCTAATACAACAAGAAATTGCTTTCCTTAGGCATTTTAAGAGACCTATTTTATACATGATATAGCTGATTATTATTGTTATTGCCGTATATCCAAAATACTGAAGTCCATCTTGAATATGTTCTTTTATCTTTTTTGATCTTTTTCGTAACGCCAAGTTGTTTATTTGTTGATTTATTTCTTCAATATTTGTTCCTAGTTCTTGCAAATTCTTTGAATTAATGTAGTTTTCAGAAATTACACTAATGCTCAATTCTTTTTCTTTTATTTTATTAAAATTCAGGCGATCTTTTATTTCTGATTCATTGAAACTTCCTTCTAACATTTTATCGAATTCAATTGTTTTAATAACATTAGAAGCTTTTAATACCGCATGTGTCGCCATTGCTAAACATCCTTGTTCAAGATGAACTTTTACATTTGATATAAGTTTTATTGTTTTTGGTGCATTATCAGGACATAGTATATGAAGTGTTTCTTCTTTTACTGGTATTACAGTCCAATCTTGTCCTGTTTTTAATTGAATGAACAAAGAGCTTTCTAATTGTACATATTTTGGTGTACACGTATTTTCTTTTCTTGCAAGTATCATAGTTATCACACATGACGTAGAGGACTGCGTTGAGTAGTCTGGACGTTTTCTTTGAATTAAGTATGTACTTTCGACTTTCTTTAAACTTTCGAATTCTACTATTTGTAACGGGAAAAATCTTGTTTTCTTTTCACTAATTACTATATAGTCTGTGTCTATGTGATATAATACATATCCTTTTATTAGTGAATAACTTGGAATCGCAATTGGATGCATTATTTCGTACATTTCTTCCTCTAATATTGGTACTTCCAGAACATACATTAATTTTTCTTTTATTACTGCGATTGTCAAATGACTTATATCGATTAGCGTTGAGTAATGTTCCTCACTTAATGGAACTGGGAAGAAATGAGGATAATTGGTATGATTTCTCAAGTTTTCAAAAATCAGTTGTGGGGGAAGCGTTTGAGGATGCGCTATTCCATGTTTTCCGTCAATTATTGCATTTAATAAGTCCGTTATACTCGTCTTCAAATCTTGGTATAGTGTGGTATATCCAGACAAAACTTCATTAATTTGTATATTGATTGTATTTCTTTTTGTTTCCTCGTGCAATTTTTTTATATTATTGTTCAACAATTTGAATTGCGTAATCATGTCTTTAAAAGTTTTATCATTATTTTTTAACTGATTCATAATTAATGTTGTTTGATTTTTAACTAAATGTGCTATTAGTAAATTGTCGTCTCGCAGTTTATCGATTTCGTTATTGAAATATGTTGCGTCGGAGGCTGATAGTGTTCCAAACAGTAGTTTTATTCCTTCTCCGACAATGTTGAATAGTCCTCTTTTGTTTCTTCGACCAATTAAATGGTATAATGTTCTTAATTGATTTTCCAATATTTCATTTCGTTTGATTTGCATTTCAATTTGTTTTATACTTTGGCAAACGAATCCTGGTTTGTATCGTAAACATGTATCGTATAACTCCTTAGTTTTATTTTTCAATAATAATATTTCTTTTGATAGATGACTGAATTCTATTCCAACAATTATTTTCCATGTTTCATGAAAGACGTGCGTTTTTCCCATATTTTCTAAATAAACAGGTTTACTATTACCAATCTCGGTGACTTGGACCTGGCTGTGGGTCCTCGAGATCAAAATCGTCATTATCAGTATCGTCACTGTTCTCGACGGATTCATTTTCGTCTGTAAAATAAGGTTTTACATCTATTTTATTATATATTACGAGGTCGTTGCCTCTTCTTACAGCTACACTTTGTTCATTGAATATCTATTCTATTATATAAGGTCCTTCCCATGGACTATGTAACTTTGAAAACCCTGGTTGTTTTCTTTTAATCAATACTTGTTGTCCTATTCTTAAGGATTTAGGAGTTCTTTGAGAAGTTAATCGTTCTCGAGTTTTTTTCTTGGGATTTTTCGATTTTCCCTCTAGCTTTTTCACGGACTTTTTCTCTATATCTTTGCAAAGAGTCATATTTTTCTTTTATCGTCATTTCAAGATCTTCGGCGTCTAAAGGAATATTTGGGGCATAACCAAATAAAAATTCGAAAGGTGACACTCCGGTCTTTTCATTCCTTGTCGAATTATAAGAGATCATGGCCCTTGATAATTGATTCACCCAATCGGTACTTTCCACCATGTAGCTCCGTACGTAGTTGAGGATTTCCCGATGTGCCCGTTCATTTTTACCATTTGACTGTGGGATATACTGAGGTTGCGGTCCATTTGACCCTTAATTTTTCACACATTATCTCGAGAAATTTACCTTTGAATTCGACGCCATTGTCCGTTAAAACTTCTTTAGGAATTCCAAAAATTTTACAATAGTTTTCTCAAAATCTTTCTAGTACCTCTTGTGAATTCTTAGTTTTGAGCGGAGTTATTACCAAATATCTCGTTAGGTAGTCTTGTATAACCAGTACATATTTATGACCTTGACTTGGTGGAAGGGGTCCCATTACGTCTAATGCTACTTTGTCGTTAGGATTTATTGGGATGTCAGGATTTCCTGGATTTGGTCTCGTCACCTGTGAGGTTAATTTTTCTTTTTGACATGTCTGACATCGTTGAATTATCCTTTCCACGTCTTTTGTCATTCCGGTCCAATTATATTTCTGTCTCAATTTTTCTATAGTCTTTTGTGGTCCATTATGTCCTCCGATAGTCGATTCGTGAAATTCTTTGATTATTCTTTCTCTTTCTTCTTGCGTGGTAGGGTCTTTCACTTGACTTGTAAAAATTGTTAACTCTTTTTCTGGATTTACTTTTGTGAAAATATATTCAATCATTTCAAGTATTAATGCTCGAAGCCTCGGATCTTTGATTCTGATTTCGATAGACTCGCGATTAGGGATTCGCGCTCTTAATTCTGTCCACCAAACGATTTCATCTTCATTAGGATCAATTATTAGTCCTTTTTCATTTAGATTGTCCGTTACAATAAGACCTCTTTTGTTTACTCGGCCTTCTTTGATAAAGATATTTTCAGATTGTTGATACGAGTCTTCTTCTTCTTGAAAGTTATCATAACTTGGAAATGTTTCGTTTATGAATTCGTCTAAATCATCAGGAATTTCGTTTTCTAAAATATTTATCCGGGATAGAGCGTCTGCGTTTGCATGAGATTTTCCCTTTCTATGAATGATTTCAAAATCATATTCTTCCAATTTCCATTTCCATCTCATTAGCCGTGAAGAAGGATCTTTTAAATTCATTAGCCATGTCAATGGTTTGTGATCCCTAATGATTTTGAATTTTCTGCCGTAGAGAAAGTGTCGATAGTATTTCACTGCCCAAACAATTGCCAGTAACTCTTTTTCTGTTGTCGAATAATTTTGTTCGGCGGGGTTTAACGTTCTTGAAGCATATGAAATAGGCTTGTCTTTACCTAATTCTCCTTGGGATAATATTGCACCTAATGCTTTTCCGCTAGCGTCTGTCGATAATATGAACGTTTTGTTCCAGTCGGGATACGTCAAGATGGGTTCCGTGCACAATGCGTTTCTTAATGTCGTAAATGATTTTTCTTCTTCGGATGTCCATTGCCAGATCGTTTTTTCTTTTAATAAATTTGTCAAAGGTAATGCTTTCTTTGAAAAGTCTTTAATAAATTTTCGATAATAGCCCACAAGTCCTAGGAACTGTTTAATTTCTTTTTGATTTTTGGGTTTTGGATAATTTACGATTTTTTTTATTCGTTCCGGATTTGGTTTAATTCCTTCTTTTGAGATGACATGACCCAAATAAGCTAATTCTGGTTTCAAATATTCACATTTATCGGGTTGCAATTTCAGTTCAACATCTCTGAATCTTTGGAATAGCGTTTCTAAGTTTTTGTTATGTTCTTTCAGAGTTTTTCCAAATACAATGACATCATCCATGTATACAAAGCAGTTATTGCCAATTAGTCCTTGTAATCCCTTATTCATCATTCTTTTGAATGTCGGTGGTGCATTTTTTAATCCAGAAGGCATTCTATTGTATTCGTAATGACCGTCTTTTGTTGAAAATGCTGTCTTTATTTTATCCTTTTCTTTTAATCCAATTTGATGAAAACCGGACGCAAGATCGAAAGCAGAAAAATATTTAGCGTTTCCCAAATTGTCTAAAATTTCGTCAATATTCGGCAACGGATAAGCATCTTGTTTAGTTTTGTCATTGATTTTTCGATAGTCAATTACTATTCGCCATTTCTTTTTACCCGATGCATCTGGCTTTTTTGGTACGATCCATAATGGTGAATTGAACGGTGAATCACTTTCTCGAATTATTCCTTTTTCAAGCATTACTTTGATTTGTCTTTTAATTTCTTCTTGATGAATGGGTGGATATCTATATTGCTTCGTGTGAATCGGTTTTTCGTCAGTCAAATCTATCGAATGTTCTATTAATCGAGTCATTGGAAGCGGATCCCCTGGTAGAACGAAAATGTCATGATATCTTTTAATGATTTTCCAAATTTCTTCTTTTCCTTCTTTAATGTGATTCAATCGGGTGTTTTCAACAAGTAACTTTTCTCTTTTATTTGTTAATTCAGGTATCTCGTAATTTTTAATATCCAGATGATTGATTGGTTCGGCTTTTAATTTTCTTGTACAACCGTCTTTGTCAGTCCAATTAGGAATAGGAAATGTGGCTTGTCCATTTTTAATATTTACCAAAACATCATAATTTTTTAGTTTTATTTTAGCGTGTCCATTCAAAATTCCTTCAATGTCGAAAGTACGTAGGCAATCAGTTCGTGCTGGCATTTTTGTTTCCTTTTTGAGAGAATCTTTTGTATACGTTCGAGGTCCAAATTGAAGAACATGTTTTCCCATATCCCATTTCGCTTCAAATTGTTCGAGTAAATTTAATCCAATTAAACCATCTTCTTTCATTGGTAGACTCGAGGGAATTACGTGAAATTCGACCGGTTGCGAAAATAGTTTAGTTTTAATAATTCCTTCCGTTTTTAAAGTTTCATTGGCAATTGTCGTAATTTTTCTTCCGTTTTGAAGTACTTTAGTTGGGTCATTTAGCATTTTTCTTTTTATTAACGAAATTGTTGAGCCCGGATCAATTAAAAAGATTCCTTCTTTGGTTTCATCAAGTTTCAAAAGAATGTGAGCGAGTTTGCACTCATTGTTTCCGATGCTACAGATTCTTGCGAGGTTTGCTCGATCTCTTGGACATGGTTGGTTTGGGGAGGATCTTTGGAATTGTAAGGAGCATTTTGAAAATCCCGCTTGTTAAATTGCCCGTTATCGAATTGTTTCTTTCTACAGAATGGAAGTATGTGTCCCGGTTTTTTACAACAATTACATATTTTTTGAGAACCTTTCGTAAATGTCTTATCGTTTTTGTTTTTGTTTTTGTGACTCTGGTACTGACTTGAATTCTGATAATTAGAACCCTGATAAGGTTTTCCGGTCAAGTTATTTATTGATCGAGTTTTCAAAGTAATTTCAGCCTTGATCGCATAAGTAATCGCTTCTTTTATATTATTCGGGTGTTCGGTTTTTACGTCTAAACGAATCTCTTTTTCCAATCCTTCTAGGAAATCGGTAAGACCCTTTTTCTTTTCTTCGTCTACAAGAATTGTTTTATGAGTTTGCGGAGTTGTTGTTTTGTTTAAAATTGACTTTATCGCAAGATCATGAATTTTAGTAAATCTTTGAGAATATTCGTTAATTGATTCTTTTGGTCTTTGTTTGCAGTTCATTCTTTGGAGTTGATATATCATTAAGTCATCATGACTACCATAGTTTATTCGTAGAATATTTTTTAATTCAGCAAAACTGTCAATATTGTCCGCTGTAATTTCTACTTTTGCCCTTCCTTTTAATTTTGATCCTAAAATCATTGCAAGCAAAAGGCTTTGTTTATTTCGATCTGTATTCTTTTTAGCACTTTCAATTTGATAAATGAAAGTTTCAACTGGCATGTTATCTCCGTCAAAGTCTGATATTGTGATTAATAATTCTTTTAATGATGTTGTTTGACCATTTTCAGTTTCATCTTCAGTTACTTCGGAGCCATATTCGTTTGTTTTTAGCTCAACTTTTGACTCTATATTTTCTATTCTTTTGAAAAGACTTTGAAGAATTTCGGATTCATAATCATTTGTTTTTGCTTCAACTTTTAGCTCTATATTTTCCATTCTTCTAAAAAGATCTTGGAGGAGTTTCTCTATTTTCTCCATTTTTCTTAATTTGGCGCAATATCGGTCACTATAAAATAACGAGCTTACTTTAACGATGATGATGATGGGCTGTCAATCTTCCACGTTGACCCCCTTTTTTTGTTGATTAGTAGCCGATGCCCTTCTTTGATGACTGTCTCGTGATGATTCCTTCGAGATGTTCCCTCAGGATGATCCTCTCGGTTCCTCGTTGGTTTCACACGTGACCTTCGATTCGATGAGTCGTCATTGGATGTCCCTCAGGTGTTCCGTTGACGATCACAAGTTGAATCGGATGTGGTGAAAAGATGTCTTGAAGCCAACTTCTTGATGATGAATTGGATATCCGTTGAGATTTCACGACAATGTGTTTTCTCCTTTGGAATCCTTGACTTTCACCGATTTGTGTTGAACTTCCTTGTTGACATCCACCGTTGAATTCGAAGTACTCGTTATTATTTTGAGCACCAGTCTATTCGGGAGGCCCTTCTTATTGAGAAATCCCACCGCTGCCACCAATTTATATGTTACACCGTTGGGCGAACATATATGTTTTTAAAACAAAACGTCGTTGTCGCCTATCGAAGAGTTCTTCTTTGTTTTATTCGTATTACAATCGTGTGACTAATCGTTGAGCTTATTTATCTCTTCTGGATGTGCGTCGATTGTAATTTGATGCGCCTTCTCGAGACTCTTCTTCGTCGATAACGGCTGGAGTGTAAACGTCGATCAAAGTGCGTAATCGGAGTTGTAGAATGTTCTTC
This sequence comes from Ophion obscuratus, assembly GCA_964007375.1. NCBI lineage: Eukaryota > Metazoa > Arthropoda > Insecta > Hymenoptera > Ichneumonidae > Ophion > Ophion obscuratus. The sequence goes on from OZ023312.1 coordinate 57,328,549, forward strand.
GTGATGACCGATGGATATTTTCTGGAGAGAGATTACGCTGGGCAAATCGCACGTGGCTTGGCTACTACGAATGAACGATTGAATGCATTGACGATTGAACGCCGACGATTGATCGCGCGCTTCTCGATCTGCAAGACGCTCTTATATACTCTTCGAGAATAACGCAGTATGCATTGACTACATGGTGGGGAAAAAATGTATCGCGTAAAATGTATCGCGTCACCGGGTGACTTATTCTGGAAGGTGTCAGATTACACCGTTACAATATATATATATATATATATATATATATATATATATATATATATATATATATATATATATATATATATATATATATATATATATTGTAACGGGTTTTCCTGTCCGCACACTTCTCGGCCCGCGCCCCGCCCGACCCCACCGGGTGTCCGCTGACCCGCCGGGTGGACATGGGCGCCAGGCATAAAAATACCGCCGGCCAAAGGCCGACTTTAATTGCATCCACTCCGTACGGGTCCTTGATGGTAGGACACCCGGGGCGGCGGGCGCGGCCGAGGCGGTCCGGCTAGCTCGGCTCGTCGGCGAAGGTGGTAGAGGGGCAGGGTCGGAACTGGAGTGCCAAGGAGGTTCCCTTTGGGAACCACGTAACATGGTTCGTGAAATAATGTACACACTGTGTCGTATGGTGATTGACAAGGTTTTATTCGGGTGGGCCACTTGGCTCGTACATTTCGTTTGACGCAAATGCGGGGTTGCCTCGTGCAACCCACGGTCGGTGCGGCGGTCGACAATTCAGACCGCCGCCGAAACAGACCTTACTTAATCGACTAACTAGGGGGGTGACAATAAATATCGCAGGTAAGCCGAGGGTTTCTCATACTTCAGTAGGTAGCCTAACCCGAAAGAAAATACCAGAGGAAACCCGAATTACGACGGTAATCGGGTAGGTAACCTAAATAACGTAGATAAACACCGCAGGTATTTCGAGGTGTTCGGATAATCAAGGAGGTAGCCTAACCCGAAAGAAAATACCAGAGGAACCCGATTCATGACGGTAATCGGGTAGGTAACCTAAATAACGTGGATAAACACCGCAGGTATTTCGAGGTGTTCGGATAATCAAGGACGTAGCCTAACCCGAAAGAAAATACCAGAGGAACCCGATTCATGACGGTAATCGGGTAGGTAACCTAAATAACGTGGATAAACACCGCAGGTATTTCGAGGTGTTCGGATAATCAAGGAGGTAGCCTAACCCGAAAGAAAATACCAGAGGAAACCCGAATTACGACGATAATCGGGCAGGTAACCTAAATCCCGTAATATACCTCAGCTGACTTTCGTCACTGGGTAGATAGCCTAAAAATCCCGGAAATACCTCAGCTGACTTTCGTCACTGGGTAGATAACCTGAAAATCCCGTAAATACCTCAGCTGACTTTCGTCACTGGGTAGGTAACCTAAAAATCCCGTAAATACCTCAGCTGACTTTCGTCACTGGGTAGGTAACCTGAAAATCCCGTAAATACCTCAGCTGACTTTCGTCACTGGGTAGGTAACCTGAAAAGCCCGTAAATACCTCAGCTGACTTTCGTCACTGGGTAGGTAACCTAAAATCCCGTAAATACCTCATTCCATTAGATAAATATCGTCGATAACTCGGAGAATGTCAATCGGCAAGTAGGCAACCTAATTAACACCCATAAATACCGCAGGTACTTGGCGGATGTCCGATGGCCAGTAGGTGACCTCAATACAGCAGATAAATACCGGTGATAACTCGAGCAATGTCGAGTGTGCAGTAGGCAACCTAGTTAATGCACGCAAATACCGCAGGTACTTGGCGGATGTCCGATGGCGAGTAGGTAACCTCAATACGGCAGACAAATACCGGTGATAATTCGAGCGATGTCGAGTGGCAAGTAGGCAACCTAATTAATGCACGCAAATACCGCAGGTACTTGGCGGATGTCCGATGGCGAGTAGGTAACCTCAATACGGCAGACAAATACCGGTGATAATTCGAGCGATGTCGAGTGGCAAGTAGGCAACCTAATTAATGCACGCAAATACCGCAGGTACTTGGCGGACGTCCGATGGCGAGTAGGTAACCTCAATACGGCAGGTAAATACCGGCGGTAACTCGAGCGATGTCGAATGGCAAGTAGGCAACCTAATTAATGCACGCAAATACCGCAGGTACTTGGCGGATGTCCGATGGCGAGTAGGTAACCTCAATACGGCAGGTAAATACCGGCGGTAACTCGAGCGATGTCGAATGGCAAGTAGGCAACCTAATTAAGGCACGCAAATACCGCAGGTACTTGGCGGATGTCCGATGGCGAGTAGGTAACCTCAATACGGCAGGCAAATACCGGTGATAATTCGAGCGATGTCGAGTGGCAAGTAGGCAACCTAATTAATGCACACAAATACCGCAGGTACTTGGCGGATGTCCGCTGGCGAGTAGGTAACCTCAATACGGTAGATAAATACCGGCGATAACTCGAGCGATGTCGAGTGGCAAGTAGGCAACCTAATTAATGCACGCAACCTGGCAAGTAACTCGAACTAAGGCGCTACTCCCAAGATACTCGGAGACTTTCGCCACATTTATTCGAGTAGATAATTTTGTGGCAAGCAAATATGTCGAGCGGCTTTTATTTCGAGGGAGTCTCGCTAACGCTCGACGAACGGTAAATGACAACAAACTCGAGAACATAAACATTCGCGAGAGACCACGGTCGCGCGGCGACCCTGAGCGCGCAGCGCGGAATAAAGGAATATCTCGTCGACAAAGGAATAATAATAATGGCTTCGAACTACGTCATGTATCGTGGTTCGAGACTCGCCCAATTTTCGGCCTGAAGGGACTCGAAATTCTCGCGATAATGTCGCCCAAAGGAGACGGAACGAATTAATGATAGGTATGAGCTCCGACTCAGAAACGAATGACTCGAAAACTCGGTCCCCGGGGATCGGGACGCGGGCACCGGGGCGATCCCATCGCTACCCGGAAGCCCGCGAGTCCCTCGATTCCCTCGGAGCCGCAACTTTCCCCCGTGGGATAAAACTAAATCGCCTCGTGGCGCACCAAAAAGAGAAATATAGTCGGAGCTCCTACCTTACTGGAGAGAATGCCTAGAAGGGTTCGGGCTCACCGCCGGAGTCGTCGCAGCTAGGAGCAGCGTTGTTTCCGGTCTCCTCGGGCGTCGGTCACGTGCTATCCTTTCTTTCTCTTACTGCGACTGACCGTGGGGACTCCAAAATCGAGACTAATTTCTCGTGCGACGCTCCCGCGGTGCTCCCGAATTGCCTATGACCCCCACTCGCGCGCCACGCCCCACTCCTTACTCGTGTGAGCACGTGAGCGAGTCTGTCTCACTCGCACGGGCCACGTGGTCTCGGCAGAATCCGCGACCCCGGTCGCGCTTCCCCGCGACACCCCGCGCACCCGCACCTCTCCTCGCAACGAAATAGAGCGGTACCCCGGGCATCTTCCTCTAGGAGCCGAGGCGGGATCCCCGAAACCGGGGGGAGGCTTCCCTCGCTAGCTCCCGGCGTCCCGGGAGGAACGGTGGGCCCACAGGGAAATATGCCACCAGGCGAGATGCACCCCGGCCGCCGATACACCGCTCCGACCCCCTTCGACGAGGCGCCGGTTTTATCCGGTCTAGGAAGCCCGGGGTGACCGTAGGGATGGTGCAACGCCAGGTTGCGAAGTCGGGAGGGACGGGCGACACAGTCTGTTGGCCTTATTCCAGCGTCCCTCCCGGCATCCGATTCCGCAAGCACGGATGGTCGACGCTCGCTTGCAGAAGAGTAGAGGCACGGGGATGCCCTCCTGGACCAATCCACGCGGAGTGCCGCGATCCGCGAGACCGGAAGTGGCGACTCACAGGTAATGCCCTCTCCTCTCCTTATTCGGGGCGAAATGAGGCGCGCGAATGGGCCAACCCGTACCTCGTTCCGTCCGTCCCTTCATTTTCCCAAATTCATGGATCTGCAATCTTTGAGTGTACTTTCAGGTAGGCATTTACAGGTGGGATTTTGGGTCGCGCGCTCAGAGGTCGAAGTCGACTCTCCACGCGGCCCGCATGGAATGCCTCGTTACGTAGAGAGTCGGCCGAAGGTAGCCTGAGTAAGGTAGTATCGCAGCGCTCCGCGATAGCCATCGTTCGCCAATGTAGAGGGATTTCCGCGCGCAGTGAGTCATCGAGTCCTGGAGTCCCCTCAGGTCGACCGGTGACGCCCCAGGGTCGTAAATCCGACCCACTGGTCGACACCCTTCTGAATCCGTGGCGGGACCTCCCAAATGTCACGTCACAATATATATATATATATATATATATATATATATATATATATATATATATATATATATATATATATATATATATATATACACACACACACACACATATATATATACATATATATACAGTTCGCATATAACGATGGCAAGCTAACGTTGGCCCAGCATTAATTTAATACTGGCCAATTTAAAGCCAACGCTGGCTTGATGTTGGCTGTAAGTCGGCTAATTACCGATATAAAATCAACGCTTCATATGTTGCTTGCCCGACGCAACGTTGCTTGCCAACGCTCGTCCGCTGCCACTGGCCGAATAATTCATTTCGCCAATAAGCCGATATTCGGCGGAGACTCGACCAATGTTGGTTCGAATTTGAGCCGACGTCGGTTCGACGATGGCGTTACAAAACCGGGCGATACTCAATAGTGATCGACGGAGGCCCTGACCTATCTCTTAACCATCCATCGCCCAGTGCTGGCAGCTAACTGTCGGCCAACCATTAACATCCGTAGGCACAGTACTGGGCCAGCGATGGCCCATTTGTATATTCTTTCCTGGGGTCGTTCTCGCAGCATCGTCGAACTTCTCGACCCAATCTGATCGGAAGTAAGATGAAGTCGGAAACGAATTCGGAACAGTAGAGTCATGAATGTCGGATTAAAGCTCCGAGAACCAGTCCACGCTCCGATTTAATCATTGTTAAGTAACCAATGCTCCTACCAGCGTTCTCGCAGCATCGTTGGACTTCTCTACTCAATCTGACGGGAAGTAAGATAAAACCAGCGACGAATTCGGCGCAGTTTTAACAGGAATGTCCGATTGAGGATTCGAGACACATTCCAAACACTGATTTTATTTATGTTAAGAAAACAATGCTCCTGCTGTCGTTCTTGCAGCATCGTCACACTTCTCGACCGAAACTGACCGGTTATTAGATAAAATTGGATACATATTCGCACCAATAATAACAGAAAGATCGGATTGACGTTCCAAGAACCATTCCGAGCACTGATTTCATCGTTGTTAAGTAAACATTGCTCCTACCATCGTTCTCGCAACATCGTTGTACTTCTCGCAGTAATCTGACCGGAAGTAAGATAAAATCGGAAACGAATGCATGCAGCAATATCAGAAACTAGCGATTGAGACCCCGAAAATGACCGATCTGACCGGAAGTAAGATAAAATCGGAGATGAATTCGGGGCAGTCACATCAGGAATGCCCGATTGAAGCTCCGAGAACCAATTTTACTTTTTTTATGCAAACAATACTCCTACGTCGTTCTAGCAGCATCGTTCGACTTCTCTAACCAATCTGACTGGAAGCAGGGTTGCCAGGTTTGGCGGTTTTGCGCCAAATTGGCGATTTTTGAAACTGTTTGGCGCCGCAAAATTATAATTGGCGGCTTGGCGATATTTTAGCGATTTTCGTAATACAAATCGGCGTTTTTTGGCGAAATTTCTGCGGCTTGTCATTCGTCTTTAATTCTCACAGGGCGTGCGCGGCACGTTACATTCGCTCCAGTGTCCATGCATGATGCTCGCCGGGCACCGCTCCATCGCTGTATGGTGGCTCTTCCACTTGTCATTCGCTTTGCCGTTGAATTATCTACTATCCACAGGAAATAACACGTCTTACATACAGGTCTAGAAACTCCTAGGGTGGGGAGTGACTTAGATAATGAGGCAAGCAGTCAGTTCTCGCTTTTGTCACCCGAAGCGCTGCGAGGTAGCAGTTAGCCAATCAAACGCAGGTCCGAACAGCTGTGCAAAGACGCAGATTTTTCGAGATTAACATAGAGTCTGTTCGGTTTAGCTACACTTTGTACAATTGCATAAGATATATTACTGTATCTATTGCAATTGTAGTCCTCAGAAGGCATAAGAAGTGTACAAAAGTGTTGCCAAAACGAACAGAGATAATATTATTTATAAGAGCGATATAAATGGAAAATGATTGAGTATTTTTCACTGCTGAACCCCCGGGCAGAATGAGAATTATTATTTCAGTGGACTGTATTTCTCGTATGTTCGAACTTCTGTAATGTTTTTATTTGGTCTTTTGCAATTCGAGTAGTTCGGGTATGAACAAATTTGTGCACCCTAATTTTATTCCCTTATAATTGGTGTTTATTCTTAGTCGATTGAAAGTCTTATTTGTTTCTTCAATTTTCATTTTTATTTCAACTTTTTTAACAATGTAAATGAGAACCTCAAAATAAATAGAATGGAAGAGGAATTTAAAAAAAGAAATAAACGCATTGTGTATGTTTAAAAGGCGCCGTTTCTATTGATTTGTCAGTTCGGCGAGTTTGTTTTATTACAAAAAAATATTTTTGATGTTTTTTGTTTTGTTGATAGGCGAACTGGCGTATCCTCATTCGAATATAATAAAACATAGCGAAGGATAAGGCCAGATCCACACTATGCTGTTCTACCGCATCGTTTCAGGTAGTTGAGATTTCTAGAAATGTTGTGAACACATGTGCTGGCTGTCAGCAGTTTATTTTTCCATTGCTGTATGTCTATATCCACAAGACTACTTCTACCTAATTGCCAGCGCTTCCAATAGATAAATGAGGAACTACGTTTTTTCCTCACTTACAATGACACTTTCCACCATGCAATAACGCCGGAGTTTCCAGACCTGTATGTAAGACCGAGGGCTAGCCCCTAGAATGTATCCCCGTCCATAATCCGGTGCGTTTCAAAACGTCGGATTATCGGCCTACGTCGCACGAAGAGCGTACACTCAGAGCCATCTGTTGGAAGAAGAAACTAAGAAAGCGTTTCAGAACCCACGCTAGAGGAATATTAAGATTTCAGATGTCAGCACTGATTCCGTTTTTCCGCGTTTCGTTCTTGAATCGTGTTTTGTTCTTGAATCGTGTTTCATTTGTTTCGTTTCTCATATGGTCTCCAAATTAAATATGGGCAAGTATGCAAAAGACAAACGTAAGTATCGTAAGGAGTGGGAAACCACCAAGTGGGGCAAAGGTTAGTTTGTCACAAATTTGCCATACACACTCGAATTTTCTGTTTTATTATGCAACACTTTTGTTCATGTGTTACGCTATTGTTGTGCAACTATAATAGGATGGCTGCAGCATATCGACATGGCTAAGCATAAGAGCCCAAATGACCGAACGAAGCTCACTGCAAAATCTGTGACACATCATTGAGAAGTCACCTCGCAGATCTTCAGAGACATGCGAAATAAAAAAAGCATCAGGATCGCTCTGCAATATTCGATAGGATCCGATACACGTCTTCAGTGAGCCTTGGTAGGAACGCAATTTGATTATATTTACAATCGATTTTTTTTCACACAGAGAAATATTTCGGAATAGTTCCGTCAAAAGTATACTAATGATTTTAGACTCATGAAATATATTAAAAATTACTAAACTGAGTGTGCCAAATATCGTCATACTCTTCTCTACGTATAGATTGTATAAAACTTTTTAAAAATTTCAATTAATTTCAGAATGTGTATTTTTCCTAAACACACCTTCATACGTAAAAAATTATGTGAATTGAAACTCGTACATGGCGTCCTCAAGATGTAACGATGTTCACACAAAGCTTTCCCATGAGAACACGTTTTCTTTTCATACATTGCTGTTGTGTTTTCGACCTGTAATGCACTGTATTAGTCTAGTGATGTAGTGTAAAATGCACTGTAGTAGTCTAGTGATACCCTACACATGTAAAAAAAATTAGAACAATATCTCGGAAGTTGTTTATACTCGAAACAAACATTTTTTAACAATATAAAATTTTATACTATTTAAATCCTTTGTTCTGTTTGTTATTGTCATGCTATATTGTGAGCTATGCTCAATTTTTTAATTCTCTCTTTTTTTAATATTTGAAATTTGATTAAATTTGAACGAGTGGTTAAAACTTTCCAAAACTGATTGACCCATTTTCCTTCTTATTTATTCGCGGTCAGAAAGCTCATTCTATCAGGAAGTCCAAGAAATGTAAAGCTTTCATATTTCGACTGTCTAATTTGTTTTATTATTTGAAGGGTATCACGCTCCAGTGTCTGACGAAAAGAAGATCATCGATATAGAACTGGCGCTGTACGTCGTCATGCATTCATCCATTCGCTCGATTGACCACCTGGGTGACCTTCTGTCGACCTTAGGGAAAGGAAGCGATTTGGAGAAGCTACGTTTGCATAGGACCAAGTGCTCAACCGTCATAAAAAAAGTAATAGCACCAACGGTTCTAGACGATGTGGTCAGGGTTGTGGGCGATAAGGGCTTCTCAATTATCATTGATGAAAGCACTGATGTGTCGGGCCACCAAGCATTTGTGCATGTGCATCAAATATTTTGACACGACCAAAAATTGACTCATTATGGATTTTCTCGGCATCCTGGAAGTAGAGCGAGCAACGGCCGTTGACTTGTACACGAGCATCGTGGGTAACTTCCATCACATTAAGATGTCGTTGAAAATCTTCACGGCCATAGGCACTGACGGAGCGAGCAACTTATGCGGGCGAAATCAATCGATGTACACGATGCTCAAAAAAGACGTGCCAACGTTACAGCTCATGAAATGTACCTGCCATTCCCTACATTTATATGCATCAAAAGCGAGCGAGGAGCTACCGAGTTCGTTAGATTTCCTGGTACGGGAAGTTTACAACTGGTTCAGCGTCAATCCGTTGCATAGGATTACGTACAAAAAGACGTTCGATATGATTAATTCGGGTCACGATGCTCAGAAATTCCGTCAAATGCTACAGCTCTCGCGGACGAGATGGCTTGCCTTTTACGATGTTGTCAAACGTCTTCTGGAACAATAGATGGAACTAAAAATACATTTCCGTATCGCGTGCGACGTCGAGAGATGCTACATTGCACGGAAACTCCGCAATATGGTTGACGATGACAGTAATCGACTGTATTTGCTGTTTTTGAAGCCGATTTTGGCAGAGATACAGCACTTAAACATTTCGTTTCAAAGCGAAAAAGTCGACGTCGGCAGTCTCTACGAAGAAATGTATTCCGTCTTCTTATTGTTCGCTAAATGCGTTCTGAAGCCAGTTCTTTTGCGGGCTGAGAAGAACGATTCCCTCGTCGAACAAGTTGTCAACGCCGTGAGCAACGAGTTAGCGTTCTTACCCATCGCTGAAGTCGATTTTGGAATCGAATTTTTGAAGGAAAGCGACCGTTCTCGAATCTCAGCAGAAAGCAAACTTCAAATAAAACAGAGATGCTTTAATTTTCTGAAAAAGCTTCTGTTTGAAATGACGCAGCGACTGCCATCGAATTTCGAGGTCTTCCGAAATCTCAAACTATTCAGTCCGAGCAGCTGCATTTCCCATCCCAATTTGAGGATCTGCGCCTTCAAGATTTTTTCAATCCCAAAGTCAACGTTTCAGTATATAAAAGCCAGTGGGAAAAGCTGAGTTTCGTTGACTGGAAAGAGCATTATCGCGGAGACATTCCCACGAATATTGCAATGTTCTGGCCAGACGTTTATAAATATACAGATGCTTGTGGCCGCTTTGTGTTTCGCGAATTCGCGGAAGTGGTGTTAAAAATATTAACAATACCCACAAGCAACGCCGCCGTTGAACGAGCTTTCTCGGCACTGACCTTAATTAAAACTCGAGTTCGAAACAAGCTCAAAACGTCAATGCTCCAGGCCCTCTTACCGATACGGATGCACTTTCAATGCCACGAAGAATGTTGTAAAACATTCAAACCATCATCGGGAATGCTCGAGCGTTTTAAATCGAGTTCCATGTATCCTTCAGCTGCTGGTACTGCAAATGGTATGAAAAATGAGGGTGACGAAAACGAGGCAGATAGTTTGTCTGAAATGCACGACATCATTGCAGATCTGGCATAAGAATGCTCGAGCAAAAGAAACGCTACGTCAACAAATCGACGTAATCAAGTTGCTGACGTTTTTCTTCTTTCTGGCGAACCGTTCTTTTACTAATAGGACAAAAATATCTCTATTATTATTTATTGTAATACATTATTTATATTCATAGGTTCATTATTTTGTACTCTGTGATGAATTTCGTTTGTTAACTGTCGAATTGGAAGAAATGTGCAATTCGTGTAACACAGTGATAATTGAGACCAAAAAATAAAACAATAATAAAATCGTAATGTTTACAAAAAAAAAATTGTTTTCAAATTCAACGTGGCATTGAAGTAAGTGTCCGTTTGAATAATATATTTTAACGTGAATTTGATCGTGAGGCTATTTTAAAAAGACCGCGAATACGTGTTTCTGTTAGTGTTTTTCAACGATTCAGACATTCCTGTAGTTGGCGCTTTTTGGAGGTTTGGGTGACTTCTGGTGGCGCTTCGAGGTTGGAAAAATCTGGCAACCCTGACCGGAAGTGAGATAAAATGGGAAACAAATCCAGGCCCGTAATATCAGGAATGTCCGATTGTAGTTCCTTGAGCTTTTCCGATCACCGATTTGGTATTTGTTAAGTGAAGAATGCTCCTACCGTTGCTCTTGCAGCATCGTCGAACTTCTCGACGCAATCTGACCGGACGTAAGATAAAATCGGGAACGAATTCGGGGCAGTAATATCAGGCACGTCCGATCGAGGCCCGGAGAAACATTCCGAGCATCGATTTTATCTTTGTGAAGTAAACATTGCTCCTACTGGCTTTCTCAAAGCATCATCAGACTTCTCGATGCAATTTGACCGTAAGTTGTATTAAATCGGAGACAAATGCGGGGCAGTTATGTCAGGAATGTCCGAACTAAGCTCCGAGAACCATTCCGAGCTCCGATTTTATCTTTGACAAGTAAACAATGCTCCAGCCCTCGTTCTTACAGCATTGTTACAGCGACCCAGTCCAACCGGAAGTAAGATGAAATCGGAAACGCATTTGGGGGAGAACTATTAGGAATGTCCGATTGAGGTTCCGAGCACCGATTTTATCTTCGTTATGTACACATTGCTCGTACCGTCGTTCTCGCAACATCGTCAAGATTCTCGGTTCAATGTGACCAGAAGTATGATGAAATCGTAGACGAATTTGGGACAGTGATATCAGGAATGTGCGATCGTGGTTCCGAGAACCATTCCGAGCACGCTTTTATCTTTGTTAAGTAAACAATGCTCCTCGCAGTTCCCGCAGCATCGTCGGACTTCTTGACTCAATCTGACCGACAGCAAAGTGAAATCGGAGTTGAATCCGCGGGAGTGATATCAAGAATTTTTGAATGAGGCTCCGAGGACCAGTCCGAGCACCGTTTTTCTCGTTGTTATGTACCTAATGCTCCTAACGTCGTTCTCGCAGCAACGGCAGACATTTAGACCCAATCTGACGGGAAGTACGATAAAGTTAGAAACAAATTCGGGGCAGTAGTATCAGGAATATCCGATTGAAACTCCGAGAACCATTTCACGCACCGATTTTATTTTCGTTATGTAAACAATGATCTCATCGTCGTTCTCGCAGCATCGTCAGACTTCTCGAGCCAATCTGACCGGACGTAAGATAAAATCGGAGACGAATTCGGGCCAGTAGAGTCAGGAATGTCCGATTGAAGCTCCGAGAACCATTCCGAGCTTCGATTTTATCTTTGTTCATAAAACATTGCTCCTGCCGTCCTCCTCAAAGACGTCTCAAATCAGTCTGACCGGAAGTGAGAGTAAATCGGAGATGAATTCGGCGCAGTAATATCAGGAATGTCCGATTGAAGTTCCTAGAACCATTCCAAGCACCGACTTGATCTTTGATAAGTAAACAATGCTCTCACCGTCGTTCTCGAAACATTGCCATACTTCTCGACGCAGTCTGACCGGAAGTAATGTAAAATCGGAGACAAATTCGGGGCACTAATGTCAGGAATGTCGGATTGAGGCCCCGAGAACCGGTCCGAGCACCGAATTTATTTTTATTAAGTAAGAATGTTCCTACCATCGTTCTCGCAGCATCGTTGAACTTCTCGATCCAATCTGATGGAAAGTAAGATCAAACCGGCGACGAACTCGGGGCAGGTTATCAGGAATGTCCGATTCAGAACCAATCCAAACACCGATTTTATCTTTGTTTAAAAAACAATCCTCCTGCCCTCGTTCTCGCAGCATTGTTCGAATTCTTGACCCATCTAACCGATACTTAGATAAGATTTTATACAAATTCGCAGCAGTAATATCAGAAGGTCCCGATTGACGTTCCAAGAACCATTCCGAGCACTGATTCTATCTTTGTTGAGTGAACATTGCTCCTATCATCGTTCTCGCAGCATCGTTGGACTTCTTGCCGTAATCTGACCGGAAGTAAGATAAAATCGGAGACGAATTCGGGGCAATCAAGTAGCTATACAATGCGGGTTCTGTCTTAAGGGCAAAGTGCAATGCGGGTTCTGACATCAAACAGAAAGGCTATGCGGGTTCTGACATGAAACAGAAAGGCTATGCGGGTTCTGACATGAAACAGAAAGGCTATGCGGGTTCTGACATCAAATAGAATCTCAAGGTCGCGGTCATTAGGGAGATGGGTGACCTTTTTACGATCGTGATCATTAGGGAGATGGGTGACCGTTTCAAGGTCGTGGTCATTAGGGAGATGGGTGGCCGTTTCAAGGCCATGGGGATTCTTCGCGAATGTGGTGCGCATCAGGACGAGTGGCGGGGGGAGATGGTATGACCCTCCCCCCCACCCGCCCTGGCTATTCTCTCGAGACCCAAAGCAGCCTCGCGTCGAAGCCTTCGTACCCCCTAGCGAGTCATTCGAGTGTGATCCGTTTTAAAGGGGGCGCGAGAGAGAGGGGGGGGGGGGCAGAGGGAGAAAAAGAGAGAGAGAGAGAGTCGTTGATAAGGTATGAGGTTTTAGTGCGAGTTGACGAAGCAGGTGGTAGAGGAGCGAGGGGAGTGGGGGTAGCAGAAATTGAACGACAACGCTACACTGACATTTTACATTTCTGGAATTAAACACAAGTGGTGGTGGGGGGTAAAGATATGCCCGCCACTGTTTCGCAAACGAGTTTGAACTTGTCGCGTTTAAACCGCAGACGTCGTGTTATTGAAATTTTTTTTCACGGGTGTCCAGGCTGACCTAAGATATTTTTTCCAATGTTGCGAGATCGTCTTGCTGCGGTCTCGGAGATGTTTTTTTGCGAAGGAGGAAAGTGTGTTCCGACGGATGTGTGATCGTAGCACAATTGCATACGCCGATCATTTTCTCGGAATGCTACACTGACATTTTACATTTCTTTGATTAAACACATTACAAGTGGTGGTGGTGGGGGGTAAAAATATGGCCGCCGCTGTTTCGCAATCGCATTTGAACTTGTCGCGCTCAAACCGCAGACGTCCTGTTATTGAAATATTGTTAACAGACGTCCTGTTGACCTAGGATATTGTTGCCAATATTGCGAGGTCGTCTCGATCAAACCGTAGTGTTCCGACGGATGTGTGGCACGCGTCGTAGCACGTGGCGTAGCACATGTTACAATTAGAATAAGACATTTTATAAAGTGTACCGATGTTTACCGACCGCGTCCGAGCACGCGTTTCAGGTTAGGTTACGTCACAACAGGATTTTTTTATTTTCGTTTTCAATGTAAAATTTCAACCAGTTATTAAATACTTGTACTTCGATCGCTGCATAATGTATATTGAGATCATTGTACGACTTCCTCGGTGCAATATGAATGTTGCAGTGAACGTTGCGATATTTGTTGAATTTAACATCTCGGCTTAGATCGTAGTTTTTAGGACAATTCAAGCATTCGAGATTGAAACTTTGGATCATCATCCTATAAGAAGATCCTTTTCAATGTGACCTCCTTTGTGTGCAACGATTATACATTTTTCATCACAATATGTCGTCAATTGTAATTTCATATCAATAAAATCAATAATTTCCTGGACCTCATTTTGATGATAACGTTCAAAAGGAAAATTTGCAAATGGGATTTCATGAAGTTTGTGACTGAAGTAGGTAGCACTTTTTTTGTCAGCGTCATTTAATTCGCTGAATTGAATACCAAGGCGAAAGGAAGCTTTGAACAGACTTTCCGTAGAGCATGTGTATATAGCTATTTCTTTATAAATCATTTTTCGATTGACAATGAATCCTTCGATATCCGTGATATGCGTTATGTTGTTCGGTAGAATTTGATCCTATAAAATAATTTCACATGATTGTAATGCGTTTTCGAACAATTTCATGAAAAAAAAATTTCGAAAAAAATTTTGAAAAGACTCACCGCCATTTTTAAATGTTGTTGTACAAGTCTATTAGTGCAATACGGTTGAATGCTTGAACTTTCTTAAATGAAATTTTTTCGCTCTCGCGAACGATTTATATGGCCAGTGAATAAAGTAGTAGAGGGGATGCTGAGTCATTTTAGTTTACCACAACGGAAACACGGTGTGGTAGATTATTTTTATTTAACCTCCATATAGAAATACATTATATAATTAAACTAATTTGCGTACAATATTCGATAATGGATTATATTCTAATATATATGATAAGACAGTATGGTGTTTTATTGTCAGGTATATTTTCCGAACATTCAAATTCAAGTTTCACATCAACGGTACCGGTTTTTACAGACTCATTCTGTCGCGAACAGTCGATAATCGTTATAGGACCGTATTTTGGGAAATCTCCCAGGTCAAGCATTGCCGTCGCATTTTCAGTGTTATAGTACAGGGTGTCCAATAGGAAGTTGCTGAAACTAATCGTCTGTCATTTTGAAACACCTGCACAGAATCAGAAAAGCCAAATTGCTTTAAATAGAGGAAACTCTGCAGTTTTAAACGCACATAAATAAAACCCAGTCAAATATTTTTTATGTCAATTTATTACATCTCATAGAAATAACAAAGAAGTACAGTGATTAATGATAGATATTTTCGAAGTGCGAACCGTTAGATTGTGCACAAAAATCAATTCTCTTTTGAAAACTGTGAAAAAATGTCTCCAAAATATCGTTCGTAATGCCGCGAACCACTTCCTGGATGGCCGCGATCAGTTCTTCTACTGTGCTGGGGTTTTAAGCGTAACAATGATCTTTAATGTAACCCCACAAGAAAAAATCACAAGGGTTTAGGCCCGGTGAGTACGGAGGCCGTTCTAGGCCGCCTTGAGCAAATTTAGGGTACCCCAGACCGATTACTCAAGTCCCATATACGCGATGAATGGTTTCAAACACCTAACGAGTCCGGTGCGGCGTCGCTCCATCTTGCATGAAGTAAACATTTTTAACCAGTCCCCTCTTTTTTGCACAAGGGAAGAATTTCGTTTCCAAAAGCTGTTTGTAACTCTCTCCTGTTACCGTAGATTCCAAGAATTGCAAATAAATTCCTTTTATTGAAAACGCTGCCCATGCCATTACTTTCTGTGGATGAAGGACTTCGCTAGCGATATGTTGGGATTTTCCGTTCCCCAAAGCCGGTAATTTTGCTTGTTTACGTACCCATTCATACAAAAATGTGCTTCATCGGAATAAATAATAAATTTCTCATTAAGTTCTTCGGCTTCAAACATTCCCGTAATAGTGTTACTAAATTCGATGCGTTTCGTCATGGCATGTTCAGTTAATAATTGATGAGTGCTTATTTTATACGGATGAAACTTTTTAAAATATTTCAAAATGTTGTGTAATGATGATTTGGTTATTTTTAATGCTTGAGCAGCTTTCCGAATCGAATCATTTGGATTTTGTTTGAAATAATTCTCAACTTCGTTGATCTTCTCTGGTGTAGTCACCATAACAGATGGACCTGGCAACTCGTGTCTACGGTCCTGGAGTGTACCCATACTTCACGAAGTTATCGATTATCCTACAAAAATTAACGTAAAATTACTTCAATGCAGTTTAATTGAATTGAAACACAAGTTGTGTGATAGATGAATATAAATAAATATTAAATTCTTACCTTTTCAGAGTGGTTTCGCTGGCAACTCTATAAAGTTCCAAACTTAGTACGAAACCCTCTATACGCATTACTATAAATTCTTCCCCTCGAGAAGAAGCACTCAATAAGATATACTTTTTCTTCCGTGATGAGCTCACTCATTTTGACGCACGCGTACTTGCCTCAACCACGGCTGGAATAAAACTGCGGGGCCTCAGGTATGCGCCTTAGAAAAATGGACCCCTATTGAATTCATGGAGGGAAGAGACTTATTTAGTTTTAGCAACTTCCTATTGGACACCCTGCACATGCTTATAAATCTACGATAGAATTCGTAAAGAATTGAATAACGATGATGATAACCATCAGTTTTTAAATCTCAATTGAGTTTATCATATGGATGAAAATCGGAATTGAGGAACAGCTTCAAATCTTGAAGTTTGCAATGATTAAATTTCGATCCAGTGAACATATTCTTCCGATTAGTCTGAAGCGCTACGATTACATATCGCGGTTTCTCCAACTGAGCAAAAGTTTGAACCGCCCATGTATGTCGTCACGAAGGAAAAGCCAATGCAATAGTTTGATCTTCTTTGAGTATGCGTAAATATTGTAGTTTTGTATATTCATCAAGCAAAATGTGTGGCATCCTCCATTGAACTCTGGTTAATTCTATTTTTGGAGTCTTTATTTTGTTAGAGGGCTCGTATAAGGTATTTTTATCATCGCGAGCTCTTATCAACACGATTTCATGTCTAGCATTCATAACCACTCGTCTATAATCTTCGAAGAAACCCATCAACATCCATAGTGGTACACAGTAATCAAAGTCCATTGTATTCATTGTCTTTGAAGCAATTTCCCATGCAGAATTTTTTTAAACAATCTTCTCAACACTACTCAGTATTGCGTAATTTTTTAATGTGGTAGTTATACCGAAGTTTTTGCAACGATCAACTTCTACACCAATCATTTCGTAACGAATTTCACTGAATAAAAATGACATTGCATTGTTATCGAGGAAAAGCACATCAACTGGTGCGGCAGTAGCATCTTCAACACCTTCAATCGCTCTTCCCTCAATGTATAGATAACTTTCTGAAGGTAGCACAATTAGGTCCTGTTGTATTGGTATACGTATTTCATCATTGTAATCGCATGATGAATTTGTATATGGATCCTATGCATGTGATTCGATGTTGGTAATGCGATTATCCTGGATCGGACGTGCTTCGATGTCCAACCAGTCAATCAATGATGTCATTTTCGGCATTGTGCAGGCTTCTTTTCTTCACACCCTTGATCTTGAAGCCCAATGAGTGTAAAGTCAATATTCTGAACTTTTAATCCCTTCTTGTTGATGCTTCCAAGAGAGTATGATCATGATGATGCTGATGATGATGATGGTGACCAATGTGAAGTTGTTCTTGGACTAACAGCCAAATCGTGCAAGGCCCTCAATTGATGCCAATGTTGTTACCACCACCACCATTATCATAATTAGCTCCATGAGTAATATTATGATAAATTAACATTTTCGCAAATGAAGTCTCAGAGTTATTTCCTCATTGCCAAAATCTACTATATTATTGTCTTGATCAACTATTCGCAGAGTGATTCGATCTATGACTCGCACAATGATTGGTAGATAAATTACGTTCGATGGTGTTTCCGATATTTTATATCTTGGTTCAACATTGGGGAAAAATTAATTGATTATATGGATCATTTTTCGATTGCTATAGGCTCCAGATGTGATGTTGCACTCAATTCGTAGTATATTAATTTTTATTATTTTCACAGGTATATCGGATTCATACCATCGGTTTGCTTCGAGTATAGGATTATCGGAGATCCCTAGCATTCGGCCAATGCTGTTAGGTTTATGAAAATTAATTTCATATTTACATTTAATTTCACTTTTCAACGTGTTATTATTTGCACCTAAAATTAGTACATCTTCAGGCTCTTGTTTAACATCTCGAGGTATATTTTCTTGCAAATACTTGTTGATGGCCGACAATTCGTAAGATCCTTTAGGTATTGTATCAAGTTTATTTGTATCATAGTAAAATTTATTGTTGGTATCATCGACGTTAGGGATTACGTGGAACGTTTAAAAATCCACTAGGCCGCGCTCATAATTATCAGCGCTTAAATCTATAGGTGATTTAAGCGCTGTCGTTAATGTAGAGTATGTTCCCGAAAATGTTATGGTAAACGATGAAGATGTTGATGCTTTTGATGAGCACATCTTTCACACACTGCTTGAACCGTTTCAATTAGGTGTTTCTCTGCAGAAATTTAATGCATAACTGACCACAATTACTCTTATCATATGATTGCTATGAGTGATGATTGTAGGTTATCGTGGAATTCGAGCCGAAATATGTAGTTATTTCCAATGGTGGTCGGAGATTTCCAAACGAGTGGAAATATTGAACTCCATTAACACGCTTCACGTAAGCAACCCAATGTGTACCAGGACCCTCAACATTATCGAGATTGACAATTCCACGTGCGTTATGCAATGAACGTTGTGGAAGATCATTGCGCATAAAAATTCCTCGGAAATTTGGAATGTTTTTACACGCATTGAGTAATTGAACATCAGTCATTGGTCCATTAACATGATTAAGAGATTTTTTTCCGTTGACGACCACGTTTTTTTTAAACCTCGTCCAAAACGCCTGAAAGGATTTAGATGAAGTCCTCTCTCCTTCATAGCACGATTGTTACGTTGAAGTTCTTCCAACTGACGTTGCGCCGCTTTAGTTTTGTTTACTGCACTAGCTACACCTGCTGTTCCACCTACCAATGATCCTAATGCTCCAAGTATTGGTAGCAATGGTAGAAATCCTCCGCCTTTTGCAGTTCGAAGTTTTCGCCCATTTTTCCGTCTATTATTTGTTCGCTTCTTAATACCCATTCCTATTTTTCTTTTCGCACTCATCGCAACACAAGTAGCAGTTGCAGCTGCGCGTTCGCTCAACTTTGCATCTTTTGCAACAATTCGCTGTTTTGCACGATCAGCTAATATTTTATCAGCTTGATGTCGTTTCCCAAGATCTTTATATTTAGTATACGCAATATCGTGTTCCCGACAAGCAGAGTCCAAAGGATGTATACCTTGATCGCCTCGAGACAATCTTTTCTGCAAATGCGTTCCTGGACCGCAAAATTGATATCCCGGAATATGAAGTTCGAATTTTTCACGAGATGGCAGTACTGTCTCGGTTAACTTTTCAAAATAACAAACATAGTCGTATGGAAAGACTCCTTTCCGCGTCAGTAAATTGAATATATCGGTGTTTAGTTCATTGAAATTAACTCGCATAATTTTCATATTGTTCTTATCCAAGGTTGAAACAAGTTTATCCAATCTGGCATTTAAAAATCTATACCAATCGATGAATCTCAACTGCAATACTAGTTTCTCACTAATATGAATACTCTTCATAAAATGCAACATATTTTTCAACAGTTATAGGAATAATCTGCGTATGACCTTCGAACTGTGAAGCTACTTCTTTGTATCAAAAAGTGCGTCTTATAATTACTCAAATTGTGAAATATCACCGGTATAATTCGCTGATCTTTGTAATTTAGATTACAATTCACATGTGCTGCACCCCTATAACATCCCGCGAAATGATTATGATCACGCACTCGAACTTGTCCATCGACAAACCTTTCTTCACATATGTAACAATGTGTTTCCTTATGCAAACGATTCAATCGATCACCCCGCATCATTTTTACTGGATTTTTATAGAAAAATTCGAAGCTCTCAATGATTTTATTCAGCTCACATACAAACCTTTCTGCACAATTCGTTCCTCGATAAGCGTTGTATTTACACAATGTTTGATTAAAGTTTGAATGAAAATAATAACCCACGCTGTAAGGCATATGTGTTTGATATGCATAATTATTGAGATTATCGTTAACATCATCAATTTTCTCTAGAAGGCATTCGGAATCGGCGTAAATGATGAATGGTAGAGGCTCTATTCTTCTAAAGTTCTTGAATTTCAGCCATACTTCATCAATGTTTTCCTTTGTAGGTAGATCGATATGGCACTGATTTACTTCCGCACAATCTACATAGTGAATGTTCAGTTGCTCTATACTTCTGAAGTAATGTAAACATCTGAAAACGAAAAAAAAACAAAAAGAATTAATAATATGTTTATTATAACATTTACATATTAATTTTTAATAATCATACGTGTTGCAAATATGTAATTTGCGTTTGTCTTTGCTGAGTTGTGAAGCCACCAGTCTGGACAAATATTTTATCCACGCATAATGCCAATTGCTGGTCCGCTCATCCTCGTATAATAACATATTGATGTGCTTATCATATGTTCGGCTTATTGAACTCAATCGCAACGGGGGAGACATTCATATTTTTTTCCGATGACGTTTTAGAGTGTAAACATTGATAGACAACTATCAATCAATATAATTTTTCAAACGTGATTTGTAAAAAACTTCAATAAGATTTGTAAAAAAAAATCAATAATTATAATTTTTCAAACGTGATTTGTAAAAAACTGTGTATCGTCATTTATACAGAAAAAATATTAATTCGGAAGAGGACCCAAACCAGAGGGCCGAACCGTAAAAATACCTTTATTTCCATCATTGACCTTGGAAAACCTATATTGGCCGGACCGAAGCCGAATCCTCAACGATCTCTTATTGATAGACAACTGATTGTTCCTTTCAAAAATTAGAATTTGTTTTAGCGTCATTGGAAACTCAATGTTTTGTAAATTAATCACACTTGTATAATGAGGATAAGAACTCATTCGTTGCTGATTCGATTTATGTTTTGAAGAATGTAGCGCGGATACTATAGCCCAAGCGAAACATGCTTCATCCGTAGAATGTACGTTGACTAGAGCATGTTTACGAATAATGTCTTAAGGTTTTTTATGAAACACGCACCATTCATTTGTTGACATTGATTAATGTTTATCATTAAATTGATGATCTTGAATAAAACGCCCATCCGCTGTCGCGCTTTTGAAACTCTTCCAATCATGTTAAAATATGTTCAACCACCGTTCCAGAATACCATCCGTCGTTGCCATCAATATCGAATTTTTCGTTGCGAAACTTTTGACGTCAAATTCTTCACTTGTAGCAGTCTCATCGTGCGAATTACGATCATCAACTCTCGTATGTGTAACAATAAATTCAGCATTGAATATACAATTTACCTTTACAGAATTGTGTACTTCAAGGTTTTGCTTCACATTTTCCAAGACCAATCTCTTAGAATCCAATAAGGCATCATAAGAGGATCGATATGTGAAATGTTTATCACCATGCCAGTGGTAATACGGTTTTTAAATGCTGCTTCTAGATTTTGCCATTTAAGAAAATATCCCACTATTGTTGGCGGTGCCGGTCCTGCTGCTGCTGCTGCTGCATCGATTTTTGTTTGTAGACCACTACTGCTTGAATGCATAGTATATTTTTCTCTCTCCTTTAAACATTTCAATCGAGCAATTAACGCAATTATATGCTGCTTGGGTCCTATTGAACTGTCTTTACTATCGCGTAAATTTTGTGAAAATTTATTAATACATTCATCGTATTGTTCCTACCACTTTTGTCGATTAATATCGATTTTAACAAACTAGAATTGCATAACCAAGTTCTTTTCCATTTGACGCGACAATCTCACTTCCAATAAGTTTGACATTTTTCATTGCACGCTACCCAAACGGGTACTACTTCAAAATGCTTGGAGCATGGAAAATATACGAACGCATGAAAAGAGAGGTGGTAACTTACAATACATTTAGAGCGATATGAAAACCGCGGAACTACTGGAAGTAGTTCCGCGGAAGTAGTATGCGGCAACGTACTCGCGCAAATCACTCAGAGATTGGAGTGAATGTTCTTTTTTTCATTTGAATACGTTGACGCCTTTACATGATCAATACCACTGTTATAATTTTTTTATTATAAACTATAATAATTTCGATGTTAGACGTGTCAATTTGGTAACAACATCCTCTACAGGGCACTCAATTCCAATGATGGATAAATTAAATATTTGATGATTTTATTTGACAAATCGAATCCTTGTTTGGTGTTATCGAATCTTGTTTTTTATTACTCCTCATTTCATTTTTCTGTGAGATAATACCGTTCGAAAATGTAATCGCCTTTTCCATAGGTATAATCATTGTGGTGCTCATGGCAGTAGTTACACGTTGTTTTCTGATTGCGTCGGTGGCGACGGTAGTCGTTGGTGTCGTAACTCGTTTCCGAACGATTGGGGCGACGGTAGTCGTTGATTGTTTGGGGTATAAATATTGAGTTGCATCTATATCATTTTCATTGAAGAAGTATGAGTTGTTCCAATGTTCGGGCCACAATGGTGTCATGATGGAATTTGTATAGGCCGAATGTGGTAAACCCAACGAATTGCCAATTTCATGCAACGCTACTCACAGAAAACGACTCTCGACAAATCCGTCGTCATCTTTAATCCCATATCCTAATTAACGTCTTTCGCAAAATGAATTACTTTTACAATATTTGGTTCTCTAGTATAAAATGCATGTCCTAATAAACATTTACCTAATGGATAGTCGCATAGTTCTTCTGAAGCAATGTGTGAACGATTTAATGTGATGATGATTGAATGGGTGTGAATGATTTGATGTGATTTAATTGATGATTGAATGTGTGTGAATGATTTGATGTGATTTGATTGATGATTGAATGTGTGTGAATGATTTAATGTGAATGATGTATTTCGAAAATCGCAGGCTGATCTGATTTTATCTGGAAAGACATTAGTCTTCCCAAATGATAAAATGAGATCAGCCTGCGATTTTCGAAATACACATTTAAAAGTTAGTTCACATATGCTAGACCATTTTTTAAAAGCTTCCCTCACTACCATTCGCGATTGAGCACTGTTCGTAGAAAGGAACCCATTTAAAGTTTGTTTACACCAACTTACACGTTCGGATGTGACGTAATCCAAAAACTGATCCATGTTCTCACATCGTGGACAATGCATAAGATCCCACGTTTCTGGATTCATCTGCCCATCGGTTGGTAGATTCCAAACTTCTTGAAATGTTCTCAATGCTTCACTAATTTCAGCCTTGTTTATCGATGAATATATATTGCTGCTAGTGTCGTAACGATCTAAGTATCCATATCGATTCAGGTAATCAATCGTTTCGTGAGAAAATGCGTTATTCCCGAATAGGATTGCGTTGATAATGAATAACCAGTGTAGTACATGCATATTTGTGGTATTGAATCTCGATCTTTTTATTTCCACACCACACTCCGATAATTCAATGAGTTGATGGACTGAGTAATTTAATCAAACGTTGAATGCGTTTTATATCATTTCCCCCACAAATGTTTATTACATATAATACGCAGTAATGAATCATGTTGAGTGGGGGATAGTATAGGGTAGTGTAGAATAGAGTATTAAAATTCAACTTCGCACTGGGTATGTGTGCTACAATAAGATATACAATACTACATATCATCAGTACTGATGAATCATGTTACATACAATGCGCAGTAATGTAGGATAGCGTAGAATATAATATTGAAATTACACTTTCCATTAAGCATGTGCGCTACAATAAAAGCGGTTCTCGATGCATAGACCACTATTGATGATTCAATGCTGAAGCGATTGGAGCGATTGAAGCGATTGGAGCTCTAGTTCTCATTCGAGATCATGAGTTTTGAATCTTTCACCTGGAAAACATATTTTTTACAATAATGATTTACTGAAAATGCCAATTATATTGTGTAATCAAATATAAAAAAGATTTAGCTGAACATTTTTAGTACTATCACTTCTTCTTTTTTCAAACTCCTTCATTGATGAAGAATCAATCGAACCCTTCAATTTCTTATGATTTTTTTTTCATGCTCTTCTTATTCGAATTGCCATCGCCAACATCATCATCATCATTGTCGACGTCATCGTCGCCGTCGTTGTCGTCGCCGTCGTCATCGTTATCGTCGTCATTGCCATCACCTCTCTTTTTTTCTACACCGCTGATTTTTCAATGTGCTCATTTAAAGCATCGTCAGAATCACCATTCTCATTATCGCCATTGCTCTCGTATCCAGATTTTGTCTTCCCATAAATTGCGTCGAAAACGCAATGGTTGCCTTTAATACCTCCAGTCAAATCTTTAACGCGTGAACGTTTAAGATTAGCTAGCTTCTCGATTGTTCCATAAAATTCCGGATCGTTGTTGAGAGCATCCGATATGTGAATCGGTAGGAAGATTGTACATTAGTCATTCAAATCCATAACGACCTTCTCCCCGTAACGTGTAGTTACCTTCCGAACATTGCTCACATTGTACCAAAAATTGAATGGTACATCTCTTATGGGGAATGTCGGTAAAAATGGCTGACTGGTTGGCGGTGATTTCGAGATTTTATTGAGTTTTTTTTTATAGAATTTTTCAAATAAAGTCGTCTTGTTGGGCGAGCACCGTACTTCATTGTAAATACAGAAGATTTCAAGAGCAGCAATTCTATCAACTTTTGTTAATACAGCGTATTAGACTTCAAAACTTCACGTTTATATACTACTATCCCCTCCCTATCACCCATGTAAGAAATTGGTAACCTAAATCTGAACGTCTCCTCGCAGAGGATGTTGCACTAACCACAGTATTTATCAACCACTAGCTTAGTTAGTTAGCTAAGTAATTTGCAAGCACTAAGTAATTTCGCACTCCACTAAAGTGGAGTGCGAAATCAACGCAGTGCATGAAAAATGGAGCATCATCATCGTGAAAAAATTGCTCGCGTTTGTCATTACATTTCAACTGATATACATATGAACAGTCTACTACCTCGTTTAATGGAAACAGGGGTTTTTAATGAAAATGATGTAAAGATTCCTCGATGGATGGTATGAACTTCAGTTTACAATGATTTTTTTCGTGAAACTGCATTCAGAATAAAGCTCCATAATTTCAGGAGCAAATGACTGATTATGTGGAAACTGTATGCGATATCTTGGATGCGATAAAAACACGTGGACCTTTTGCATTTGCTAATTTATTAACCCAGATAGAACAAAACGTCCAATGGACGTACTTTTTATATCCATTGAGCCCGAAAATGTCTAAGACCATACGGGACATTAAATGACTGTATATTATACATCCCATCATGGTTCATATAACAGGCAAGCACGAGTCACAATTAGTACATTCATTGGACGTCCATATTTCAGGTACTTTAACACGTTATTGGGTGTATATTAACTGGATGTTTACTGTAGGTCTAAATACGTACATATAATATACGTTCATGGAATACATTCAATGGACGTCCATCTTTCAGCTACTTTAACACGTTATTATGTGTACATTAACTGGACGTATATTGTATGTCTATGTGTGGACATATAATATACGTTCATGGCATCCATCCATTGGACGTCCAACTTTCGGCTACGTCAACACCTTATTAGGAATACATAAATTAGGCAATCATTGGATGTCTATGTACGAACATATAATATACATGCATGGAATACATCCATTGGATATCCACCTTTCGGCTACGTTAACACCTTATTCGGATTACATTAAGTGGATGTTCATTGTATGTCTAATGTATGGACATACACTGCCGGCCAAAAGTATGGATACACCCTAGGAAATTCCGAAGCGCACTAAAAGTTTGATCGTTTGGTGAAAAAAGAGATGTTCGAATTTCCGAAGCGGCGTTTAAAAAGAGATGAATCAGGCTTGATTTTGCTTTAAAAAAAATGTTGCGATTTCTTTTCAGTGCGGTGCACCTTTTTGAAAAAAAGCAATTTTTTTGGCTTTTTTCAATCATTTGCAGAACTTCCAGAAAATGTGTGCGCCAATTTTTTTGAAATGATTTTGAAACGGTGATCAATAGCGTCAATTTCATTTTTTAGAAAGTTTCGTGCGATTTTTTTTTAGGGAGTTATGATTTTTTTTCTGAAAAAGACCATTCTTGAAAAGTCAGCGCAACTAAATAACTTTGAGGTTTAAATAAATTGTCAAAAGACAAAAAAGTTGCGTACAATCATGCTGAATCAACTAGATATTTTTTCAAAATTTGTCTTCAAAATTTTTTTTCATTATTTTTAATCGAATCTCTGATAATTGAAGTGGCTCAAACTCCTAAATGATGAAGTTTGCGCTGAAGTATCCGGAGAGAGACCCTTCTTATTTGAAAATGTTGAGTGCTTTAGAATTAAAAAAAAAATGTTATGCAACATTTTTTCTTGGTCAAAATTCGAGAAATTGGCGAAACAAGATCGGATTTTCATTTTGAACGAGTAAGAGAAGGATGGAACATCCGACCTAGCTGACGCGCCGTGATAAAGAGACTAGTCCACTCAAATTATAGGTTTGAACTCATAAAAAAATTGGACGAAGCTTTATTTTTTGATAGTAGGTCTGTTTGACTCTATAGGCCTCCGAAGTAACTTTCGTGATGGCGCCCCGTAACGGCTGCCGGTGGCAAAACTTGGATTGGCGCATGGCGGTTAAGTCAAAACGGCACAAACACGAAAGAGCTAGGCTTGAGGAAGCATCATCGATTGGACACCTGATTTAAATGGCGACCGGCATACTGCACTAGCAGACGAAAACCAATCCAAGTTTTGCCAAAACTCGCCGCAAGGGTGCGCCACAAGAGTTACTTCGGAGGCCTATAGAAGAACCTCTAAAAGTTTGCAGTCTCTAGTTCACCCCATTTACAAAAAAAAATACAAACCTTAAACCGATTGCTTTGCCTGTATCTTAAAAATTATAAACAATAGAGGTAAATTAACTTTCAATTTGTGTCTAAACTATTTTCCTCTATTGTTTATAATTGTTTAATTACAACATTATTGGCGGTCTGCATTTCATTTACTCTCACAGAAAAACCCTGAACTAAAACTATAACCTGTGAAAATTAATTCACTTAAATGAGTTGTAATCGATTCTGGCCACGACGTTTCATCACGCATGCGATCTGACAGTTTTTGTATATGTTTTTTAAACATCAATAAACGTGTGGCCAAAATTGTGACTTCAACTATTTTCTAAAAATTAAACTGTGTTCTCACCTAGTAACATACAATTATTTTAAAGAAATGTATTTTTAAATTTTTCTCATAAGTTATTTCTAACAATATTAACAACTCTACTTATGCAAAATTATTTCACATAAGCCAAATGTGATAAAAAAGAAACGCGATTTGAAAAATTCAATTCATTTATCTTTAACGAATTTCGATATTTCGACCAATCATATCATTCTACCACAGCGCCAGTAGTGTCCTGTAGAGTAAGTTAAAAAAATCCGCCATATTCAACTTTCTAACTGTTACCGGAAGCCGTACCGCTACGTATCGTGCAAGTGTAAAATTGTGTATTAAGGTAAGTTTTCCATTTTATCTTATTTTATCGTAAAAACATACTTAACTTTGCATTTAATGTCTCTTTTCAAAAGATTTTATCAACTGTAAACAATATTTTATGATTGAATAAACGAGTCTTATTTTATGTTGAGGTTATGTGGCCACGTGTTGCTTGGGCTGGGTTTTTTTTCTAGAGAAATCTTTAAAAAATGTTTCTTGCACAGTTTTTCTTCACTCTTGGCCATTTTGGCTGTCGCTTGTCTCTTTTCAAAAGATTTTATCAACTTTAAACAATATTTCATGATTTAATAAACGAGTCTTGTTCTATGTTGAGGTTATGGGGCCACGTGTTGCTTGTGCTCGGTTTTTTCTAGAAAAATCTAAAAAGATGTTTTTCTTTCATAGTTTTCTTCACTCTTGACCACCTTCGCTGTCGCTGGTCTTCGACTCTGTTACTTCTTCGAACAGATAACCGGTGATCGAATATCTTGGTGAGTTACACTTCTTATTTATTTTATACACATATTTTTATACTTGAACATTAATTGTAATCTTACTTTCCGTTTGATTAATTACGTTTACAATTTTTATAAAAATTTGTTGAAAGGATTGTTAGATAGTACTTGTCGAATATTTCTGGTACCCTGGAGTACCCCTGGAGGCTTTTGTAGTGTACTTGTGGCGTTTTCGAAGAATTGTTTTTAATCTATTTCCTGCATCTTTTTTAAATGGTCTTCGCAGCCCCTTTTCAGTACCTCTGGAAATATTTCTAGTGCCTGCGAAGAGTAGCTTTCGCTGTGTACTTCTGGTGTCTTCAAAGAATTGTTTTAGTCTACTTCCTGCGTCTCTTGAAAATTGTCTTCACAGTCCCTTTTCAGTGCCTCTGGAAATATTTCTAGTGCCTGCGAAGAGTTGCTTTCGCAGCGTACTGCTTGTGTCTTCGAAGCATTGTTTTTTGTTTACTTCCTATGTTTTTTAAAAATAGTCTTCGCAGTCCATTTTCAGGGCTATTGGAAAATTGCATTATAATTTATTTTCATCGTCTTCAAACAAATACTCTTGCATTCCATTTTCACTGTCTGGATAATTTCCTTCGCACCCTCAAAAAGTAATTCTTTTTGCAGAAAATATTAGCATGGTTATGGCTCAATAAAATTCAGTTTTTTTTCTGAAGATTCTGGAGGCATCCTCAGATTATCAAGAAAATCACTTTTTTGGACACCAGGAAGGATTCTCTAGAGACTTCAAAGACAGATTATGGAAAATTTTCGAATAATCTTTTCAATTAATTGCATTAAAAAATTGTACGGATTATCGAATGAGTTTTTCACATATTTGTTCACTACCTTTGGAGAAAATATTTTGCTCGTAGAAAAAAAAAATCGAAGTGCAAACGTCTACAAGTTTGTTCCGCTTCTTTCTCTAAATAATTTTTATTGTGTACAATTTTACTCGCGTCTTGCCTTATTCAAACTTTAGATGTTTCTACAGCAATTTATGTATTATTTTTCATATGTTAAATATCAGTTCTTCTGCGAATCTGGTCACATAATTGAATTGCAAATCGTTCGCTTTCATTTTTAACATTGCAGATTTAATTATGGCTTCATCCAATAAAAAACGGAAGGAATTTTGTGAGATGTCCGACAGACACTTCCGACAAATTAAAAAAAAAAATTGCGTCCGAGCAGATCCAACTCAGAGACCCAAAAATATTGTTAATATTTCCATCCCGACGATTACGAGGGGCAGTAATCAGGAGCCTAGTGAGATTCTCGTTCAAAATCCTGGTCCCTTGACTTCTTCTAACCACGATTCACTTCCGTTACCAGCAGATATCTCAAATATATAGGAGCAGGATTTAACCACAGAAAACGAAGAATCCCAAAAAAAAACAATTTTCAGCGAAAACTTTAGCTGAATGGGCTGTTGCAAATAATATAAGCCATCGAGCTACAGATCATCTGCTCAATCTGATAAGGCTTCATAAGTGTTTTCAGAATTTTCCGAAATCGTCCAAAACATTATTATCGACACCAAGACGTGTCAATACTATCTCTATGGATCCAGGCTATTATTGTCATTTTGGTTTGCGTCGCGGGCTGATCCAGTTCTTACAATCAAATTGTAATTTTTCAGCAAAAACATTTTTGATACAAATTGGCGTTGATGGCCTTCCAATCTCAAAATCGAGTTCACTTCAACTATGGCCCATTTTATGTCGAATTTTCGGTACTCATTATGTATTTTGCATTGGTTGTTATTCTGGAAAAAGCAAGCCTCGATCCGCCAATGAATTTCTTGGGTTATTTCTGGAAGAAATTAGTAGTCTTATGCTTAGTGTGGTTATTCTTTGGAAGTGATTCTGAACAAACGATTGATAATGTTTATGGAGTGTATTTCAAGGATAATAAACTAAAGCTTGGTAATGCTACCTTCGATGTTAATAGAGCTGACAATATTATTATAAAGGGCAAAAGATATTGTCGTACGCCTGGTATTTTTGAGATAATTTTAATGAAAAATCCTAACAACTATTAACAGAATGATTTGGAAAAATATCGTGACATGTTAATCATGACTAATGCGCATCGACGAAATCACTCTTCACAGCACCAGATAATGGGGAACAAAGGTGTTCAGTATAGAACAATTATCGCACCATTGTTTCCTATGCAGCAATTTAACATAGGAAGTGGGCTGATTCTTTCTAATCAAATGACCGTGACTACATCCCCCGTTAATCATGTATACTGGGACGATATGTCTCGAGCGTCACAGATTTAGCATATAATGCTAATGATGTAAAAATAATTGAACTTGCGGACTCGACTGAGAAGGATAATGCGGTTAACAAAATATATGTTGATAACCGTATCATAAACGCTGATCAACGATTTGAACAGATGATCAATGGGAGGATTGCATCGACAACGCGCACGATTGAGATAAAGATTACTCGTGCAATGTTAAACTGTATTACAAAAGCTGAAACAATTCAATGGGCAACGAATAAAAGAATTGATGATACGCTAAATGACATATATAAAATACACGGTAAAATTGAGAAAATGGCTGAGACCTGGAAATACCAGAACGAAATGAAACAAGCTCATTTGAAACAAATGTTTGATGGAATTACATTTCGTCAGGCAGCGGAAATCAAATCTGTTTGGAGGAAATTAGAAAAATTTGATAATGACTTCAAAACAATGAACAAAAACATTAAAGCTCTTAATACATCAATTATGGAGATACATAAAAACTATGTAAACTCGGAGGTGCTCAGAAGTGTTGAAACAGGTATAACTAAAACATCTGAGAAACTGATGCGAATTGATTCGTTAGAGCGAAAAGTACATCGGGAATAATTCACTATTTTATTAGTTCAAGTATGAGTAAAGAAAAAAGGCAACTGGTCAACGAGCCTGCGAGAAAAAACTTTCCTCGAAGAAACGTTATAGCTCGAGGTTATGATGATCTGTGGCAAGCTGATATAGTAGACTTGCGCGCATATAGTCGCACGAACGCTGGTTATCAATACATTCTCACAGTCATCGATACATTCTCAAAGTATGCATGGGCTGAACTACTGAAGTCTAAGAGTGGTCAAGACGTGGTTAAAGCTTTCCGCAAACTAATAACGCAAATTGGCGCAAAGCGAGTACATTGTTCTCGAAAACCGCAAAATCTTCAGACCGATAATGGTAAGGAATTTTACAACAAGGAATTTCAAGAGGTGATGCGAAAACATGCTGTTGATCGTTATTCAACCTATAGTGTTATGAAAGCATCAATTGTTGAACGTTGGAATAGGACATTGAAAAACAGTATGTGGAAAGCGTTCACACTGAATGATAATAACAAATGGTTGAACCTGTTCCCGTGCTCGTCAATGATTATAATAAGCGAATCCATCGAACAATTGGGATGAGACCAATTGATGTAACATCACAACATACGAAAAAATTATTATCAAATGCATATAATAATACAGGGTGTTCCAGAACTCAACGTCAAGCCGAAACGGGGTGACAGGATTGATTGTAACCATCATGAGAAAAATCAGAAAAAAATCTATCTCATGCAGTTTGAAAATTATGGGCATTTAAGAAAAACCTAGAAATTTGGTCAAACTGTAACCATTTTTCTGTTATTGTGGTTAATTTATATTATTTTTGTTCATTTAAACTTTGGAACCGTAACCCTAAATAACATTTCTAGAATCACAGCCAAAAATAATGACACAATTGCCCCAAGTTTCCTAGAATTAAGACTATTTGTTAAACTATGAATTTAAAATTTTCAAAATTTGTCTACTTTGAAAGGCCCTGCTTTAAAAAAAAAGTACTAGAGTGCCTTGGCAAGTGCCATTAAAAGTGGGCGCATTTAATCAGGATTGTGAAATGGTACAATACTTGTTAGTTTCATACTAAAAAAAAACGAGTAAAAAAATTAAAACCTCAAGTAACCCGATTTTTGCTAACCCATTTTACTCAGTTAAAATGTTTTTTATTCGCGCAAGCTCTTGGTAGGTTCTTAATTTTACGGCAAAATGATGAGAGAGATGGATAGTGGACTTGTTTGCCATGAGTGAGCGAGACAGATAGTGACGCCACGCAGTGAGACGGAGATGCGTCGTTTAAACGAGTGCGAATGAAACAGATACAGACGCCATACTAAGCAAATGGCTACACTACCAGTGTAACACCAGTTAGTACGTTTCGCTCATTCGTCTACTGCGCACCTTTCCGTATACGCTTGTGTTGATTTAGTACTGACAACTTTGGCTTCTCTTATTGGACTTGGATTTTTGTGAATTGGACTTGTTGATTACATACCGGCAACTTTGGCTTCTCTCTTTTGGAATTGGACTTTTGTGTTGGCATCCTTGTTATCTACCATGCCTACGCGCTACACTTCACAAGAATATGCGAACATGCACCTCATTTATGGGGAATGCAGATGCAACGCAACTGCCGCCGCTAGACTTTATCGTGAAAGATATCCAAATTTAGAGCGCTATCCGGATCACCGCTTGTTTGTTAATGTGCACCGTTCACTCAGGGAGGGCGGCCATTTCCCGAATCAAATACGGGCTGGAGATAGACCTCGCTTTCCTTACGAGGAAGAAGTGTTGCAAGAGGTCGCAGATGACCCAAGTATTTCCGTTCGTGTAATTGAAGAAAGAACGGGAGTACCCAAAAGCACAGCACATCGTATTTTACAAAGAGCCGAAATGCATCCGTTTCACGTACAACAAGTTTAAAGTCTTCTCCCTCCAGATTATCCTGAAAGGATTTCATTTTGTAGAACAATGCTACAGAGGCATAATGAAAATCCCCAATTTATCCAAAAAATTCTCTGGTCAGATGAATCTACATTTAAAAAAGATGGTTACATAAACTTACACAATTTTCACGAGTGGCATGTGGAGAATCCACATTTAATGCGAGAAGACAGATCCCAGTATCGCTTTAAAGTAAACCTGTGGACCGGAATTTTAAACGGCAAAATTGTTGGCCCTTTCGAGCTGCCTGAGAACTTGAATAGCACGAATTACCTACATTTTTTTACGAGAAAATTTACCAACTTTGTTAGAGGACGTACCACTAACAGATCGTCGCCACATGTGGTATCAATAAGATGGCTGCCGGGCGCATTACGCAGT
This sequence comes from Ophion obscuratus, assembly GCA_964007375.1. Taxonomy (NCBI): domain Eukaryota; kingdom Metazoa; phylum Arthropoda; class Insecta; order Hymenoptera; family Ichneumonidae; genus Ophion; species Ophion obscuratus. Next base: position 57,361,815 of record OZ023312.1, read on the forward strand.
GCAAGTAAGAGATTTCCTTGACCAGGAATATCCGGGAAGGTGGATTGGACGTGCAGGCACTATCTCGTGGCCAGTCGGTTCCCCAGATTTAAATCCCCTGGATTTTTTTTATTGGGGCGTTCTCAAAGAAAAAGTTTATTCAAAGCCCATTGAGAGCGTAGCCGAGCTGCGTGAACGAATTTCTCAAGCTGCTGAGGACATCAACTCTCGAGGATATGCCCGGCTAATAAGTAGATCTTTTTTAAGAAGATGTAGGGCGTGTATTGAGGCTGATGGCAAACAATTTGAACTTTTGCTGCAATAAAAAATGTTATTTCCCTATGTATCAGACTTTTATTCCAATAAACCTAAACTAGGTCAAGATTTTTGATTATTTTATTAATTTTACTTACTTTTGTTGACTTTGGTAAAAGTGGCGTCACTATCTGTCTCTCTCACTCATGGCAAACATGTCCACTATCCATCACTCTCATCATTTTGCCGTAACTGGAAACATACCAACTGGTGTCAGACTGGTAGTGTAGCCATTTGCTTGGTATGGCGTCTGTATCTGTTTCATTCGCACTCGTTTAAACGACGCATCTCCGTCTCACTGCGTGGCGTCACTATCTGTCTCGCTCACTCATGGCAAACATGTCCACTATCCATCTCTCTCATCATTTAGCCGTAAAATTAAGAACCTACCAAGAGCTTGTGCAGATAAAAAACATTTTAACTGAGTAAAATGGGTTAGCAAAAATCGGGTTACTTGAGGTTTTAATTTTTTTACTCGTTTCTTTTAGTATGAAACTAACAAGTATTGTACCATTTTACAATCCTGATTAAATGCGCCAACTTTTAATGGCACTTGCCAAGGCACTCTAGTACTTTTTTTTTTAAAGCAGGGCCTTTCAAAGTAGACAAATTTTGAAAATTTTAAATTCATAGTTTAACAAATAGTCTTAATTCTAGGAAACTTGGGGCAATTGTGTCATTATTTTTTACTGTGATTCTAGAAATGTTATTTAGGGTTACGGTTCCAAAGTTTAAATGAACAAAAATAATAAAAATTAACCACAATAACCGAAAAATGGTTACAGTTTGACCAAATTTCTAGGTTTTTCTTAAATGCCCATAATTTTCAAACTGCACGGGATAGATTTTTTTGTGATTTTTCTCATGATGGTTACAATCAATCCTGTCACCCCGTTTCGGCTTGACGTTGAGTTCTGGGATACCCTGTATAAAGATCGCGGCTCCAGCTAAATTCCATGTCAACGATTACGTTCGCATCAGCAAATACAAAAATCTTTTCGCCAAGTGATACACATCAAATTGGACGACGGAAATCTTCCAAATTGCACGCGTTCAATGAACCAATCTAGTTACATATCGTCTACGCGATATGCATAACAACGATATAAAAGGAGGCTTCTATGAACAAGAATTCTTGTCAACGAAACAACCAGATGTTTATCTAGTGGAAAAAGTGTTACGTAAAAGAGGGAATAAAGTATACGTGCAATGCTTAGGACATTACTCATCGCACAATTCATAGATAAGAAGAGTATCTTATAGATATGGCAATGATAATGCTTCTATCGATTGACTCCTGTGGCGACGTAAACTTACCTGAAACGCGTGATCGAATGCGGTCGGTAAACATCGGTATACTTTATAAAATGTCTCATTCTAATTGTAACATGTGTGCGTGCGTGCGTGCGTGCGCGCGCGCGCGCGCGTGTGTGTGTGTTTTTTAAGAGGAGGGAAATGCCTTACGCACCGTAGGTTGCATGCAGCCTATTGCAACGGGTTGCATGCAACCCGTGCGTTGGACTCGCGCACTTGCTGTACCAACAATACCCTGAACCTCTTTCTCACTGACCTATTCTACTACCGCGGGACCGCCGCCAAGCATTACTTCGCGAGAGTGATCACAGTCGTAGCTCTTCCTCCGATGGTGCCGACTGTCTTTCTTCCTCTTTTTTCAAGAGTGTGCAGCTATCGTCGCTGTCTCGATTTTCCTCTTCTTTTCTTATCGGCGCAGTTTCTTTAGCACCGCCGTAGCGAAACTACTAATCGCTGCCCAGTTCTCTTCACGAGTCCCACCAAGGTATCTGGAGTTGGTGGTTCCACTAGCACCTCCTCCAGCTCCTCTCTTTCTTCTTGGTATCGTGGGCACTGGAAGAGTGCGTGTTCAGCATCCTCTGGTACTCCACATCCACTTGGACAGTTAGCAGACTCATCATGACCAAACCTATGAACGTATGCTCTGAAGCAGCCGTGGCCTGATAGCATCTGCGTCAGGTAGTAGTTGACCTCCCCGTGTTTGCGGTTCAGCTAACCATCTATCTGGGGAATTAGGCGGTACGTCCATCTCCCCTTCACCGATGCATCCCACTTTTGCTGCCAGCGTTGTAGGCTGCGTTTCCCGATTTCCTCTCTGTGCTCATCTTGGAGTCCTGCCGGTGACCTCCTCTGGTGGTAAAGGGATCTTCTCTCTTCGGCCAGGACCTCTATAGGTGGCATTCCCGCGAGTACGCACACTGCATCTTTCGATACTGTGCGAAAGGCACAGGAAACCCTTAAGACGCTGAGCCGGTAGACCGCTGCCGTCTTTCGTCGGTAATTCTCGGTAGTCAATGCATTGCCCCAAATGGCAATACCATAGGTCAGGACCGAAGTGACCACTGTTGCCAGTAGCTTCCTCCTCGCCTGCCTCGGCCCGCCTATGTTTGGCATCAGTCGCGCTAACGTCACTCTAGCCTTTCCCGCCTTGCCAACGATGTACTTTACGTGCTCTTTGAAGCTGAGTCGTGCGTCGATCATCAGACCCAGGTATGTTATACTGGGCTGTGACGTAATTGTATGCTGTCCCACAGTCAGCTCTATCGTCTCTATCTTCTTCCTGCTGGTGATCAGCACAGTCTCTGTCTTGTGCTCAGCTAGTTTCAAGCCAGCTGTACCCATCCAGTGCTGGATCTGGGTATATGTCTCTTCGTACATCCTGTTAGCTTCTTCCAGGTATTTCGCAACGATAACCACTGCGGCGTCATCGGCAAAGGCGACTATCTCTACTCCTTGTGGCGGTGTTAGTTTCAACAAGCCGTTGTACATTATGTTCCACAGAAGTGGACCGAGCACCGAGCCTTGAGGTACGCCCCCAGTGATTTTGTACTCTCGTAGTCCATCTTCTGTGTCATCCTTCAGGAACCTGTTGTCAAGGTAGCTTCCTATTATCCTTTTCAAGAAGGATGGCACGTTCAGCTTATCCAGCGCAGAGCAGATGTTACCCCACCTGGCTGAATTAAAGGCGTTTTTGATATCGAGAGCGACCACGAGGCAATACTTCTTTGCCCCCCCTTTCCATCTTTTGCCGGAGATAGCTAGGCTCGCTGTGGCGACCACGTGGCTTATCGCGTCTAGCGTCGATCGGGACTTACGGAAGCCGTACTGATTGAATGCTAGGGAGTTCCCGATAGCGGCTTCTACCCGATTGTTCACAATTCTCTACAGGATTTTTCCTGCGGTGTCCAACATGCACAGTGGACGATATGATGATGGATCGTCCGGCGGTTTTTTGCTCTTTGGCAAGAGAACAAGTCGCTGCCATGTCCATGGATCAGGTAATTTGCCTTCCCTGAGGCATGCATTGTACATTTCTATGAAAAATGCGGGAGCTTCTTTGACGGCTGCTTTAATAGCGATGTTCGAGATGCCATCCATTCCCGGTGCCTTCTTATTGCCCACCTTTCTGCACGATCGGAGCAGCTCCTCTTGCGTAACAGGCGGGATAGCTTCAATGTCCTCAACTTCCACGTGATATTTGAGTTCCTCTTGTTGGGGGAAGAGAGTTGACACTATCCTCCTGAGTTGGTCTGGGTAGGTAGGTTGTTGACTTGGCTGCTCTTTGAGACAGGTCATGACTACCTTGTAAGGCCTGCCCCAGGGATCACCTTCGACTTCACCGAGTAGCTCGATCCAGATTTGCCTTTGCTCCGCTTAATTGCCTTAGCCAGCGCAGTTCGTGTCGCCTTGTGCTTCGCCTCTAGTGCTTGGTGTGAATCCTTGCCCCTAGTTCTTTGGGCTAGCCTCCTCGTTCGGTTGGTTTCGCCACGTAGCCCAGCAATCATATCGTTCCACCAACACATAGGGGGATGATGGTTTCCTTCCCGTCTTCTCGGCATCGTAGCATCACAGGCCCTTGCTACCCTTTTCATCAGTTCTTGGGCTTCAGTCTCTGCATTTTGGTTGTGGGTTTCCATTTCACTGCCGTCCAAGGCCCCGCGAAACACGTCTATGTCGAACATATTTTTTTTTCCAGCCGAGGATCTTGGAACCACCTACCGTCCGTCGCTTTCGCTGCTGCCTCGGCACTTCTCATGTGATGGCGCAATGGTCACTATGTATATAGAGTCGACCACTGACGAAGGTGAGGTCTATCATCGAGGAGGCATCTCCCTTGCAGTACGTTGGTACCTTGCCATCGTTGAGCAGAACTAGGTTCAGTACGGACAGTGCTTCCAAGAGTGCCTGACCTTTTTTGTCCGTCTTTTTACTGCCGCAGTCCAGTGCCCAGGCATTGAAGTCACCCGCAATCGCATGTGGAGTCCGATCCTTGGCGTCTTTTACTAGCCGGTCCAGACTTTCTTCAAAGTTCTCCAGTGCCATGCTCGGTGGCATGTAGCAGCTAAAGATGTGAGCGCCGTTTATTTTTGCCCTAACAAAGCCGTCTTCCAGTCTCTTTGAAATGTCCTGGAATGGGTACTCGCCGCAGGCCCAGATAGCAGCTTTGCCCGCTTTATCTGCTACCCAGGAATGGTGGTCGAGATTTCTGTTATTGCTCTGAGATGATCGCTACGTCAGCTTTGTGCTCCCGCACAGTCTGCATAAGCAGATCCTTTGCCGCTTCACAGTGATTAAGATTCACTTGCAGTACTCTCATTCTCGCTTTCGGATGAGCGTCTGGTAGGCCTTCTTATACGCTGGGCATTTGAAGCTTCCTGCCGCATGCTTGCAAGCGTCATCATCCTCTTTGCTGCTACACAGAGCACAGAGGGGCTCTGCAGCGCACTTTTCGGCCTTGTGACCTTCGCCACCGCATTTGATGCAGCACTTCGATCTGTCCACCGTGCTTTTGCAACGGCTAGACCGATGCCCATAGTGCCAGCACTTGAAGCACTTAGTTGGCTTCACTATCTCTCCGATTCGACAGACTGCCCAGCCAACTCGAACTTTCCCTATATTGGTAGCCTTTTTCGCTACCGAGGCAGGTAGTGTCACCGTCGCTGTTAGGGTGCCATTGTACGCTTTCCGGGTAGATTTGACAGCTTCAGCTTCCACCAAGGCGTTCTCGCCTAGGACGTCCTGGAGGGCTTCGCAGATATCCTGCTTCGTCGTATCTTCGGCCAGGTCTTTGATTTCGATCGTAGTCAACTGCACCCTGCTTTTTATTGCCGCTTCTTCGCCGAGGGCCGTCTCGATAGCCGTAGAAAACTCGGCGGTTTTGTCTTGGCTTGCTTTATCGAAGACGAGGATGATGTCACCCCTCACCGTTCGACGTATTTTCGAGACACTTCGTCCCACCTCCTTTAATTTTTCATCCTTCTTTATCTTAGAGGATCTCAGCATAGCTGAGATCTCCTTTCCGCTTGATGATCAGTGCATTGGGGAGTGCAGGCTCCTTGCGCGTCTTCCTTCGCGGTTTCCGTTGCACTTGCTTCCAGTCAGCACTGGTAGCCTTCTTCGTCAAGTTCCCGTTGTTTTTGGGAGGTTCCGGAGGTGGTTCCTCTCGTACTTTCTTCTTCCTCTTGGGCTTGCGGACTTCTGTCGGGGGCGGAGTGCGCTTCTTCTTCTTCGCGTTTTCCGAACGTTGGCCGATTTTTAGCGTGGTCACCATAGAGGCGGAGGTTTTCGGTGTCGTCTGTGTCGAGGCAGCGTTCGTTGGTGCCGGTGCTATGGCCGCAACCGTCTTGTCTGCTTCTTCCTCCAACCTAAGCACCTGTTTGTACGAAGTGCTCATGGAGCTGGCGAACTTTCGGATTTCACCGTGGACGTTAGACTTGCCCTTCATGAAATCCAGGAAGCTAGTGATTTGGCTACCTAGCATGTAGAACTCTTCTCTCCACTTCTCTTCCTTTCCTGTGTGTGTGTGTGTGTGTGTGCGTGTGTGTGTGCGTGTATGTGTGAGTGCGTGTGTGTGTGTGTGTGTGGGTGCGTGCGTGTGTGCGTGCGTGCGTTCGTGCGTGCGTTGGCATGTGCGAGTATGTACGCATCCAGCCAAGCATTGACCAAGGACTTTTTGGTCCAAAACGACCCAAAAACTAGCTCGAACAGGTTCCAAAGATCTTGCTCATAAAATATTGGGATAAATATGTTGGCTTATTGTGCGATCGTTTGCCAGAACATCATCAGAATGACAGTGAAGTGATATCATATCTTCCATGCATCGAGCATTATAATACGCCGCAGATGAAAGATCACATCGATGGCCTTCCACCTCAACGGCGAGAGTGTAAAAAATGCTGTGAAAATTCTCGACGTACGGGGTTCTTCGAACGTGTTTGAACCCGTTTTTCGGGAGCGGGAAAAAAATGTTGAACGCGATTGCGAGAGAATGATCGGGGTATGCAATCGTGCTACGACTACACATCCGTCGAAACACACGTTCCTCCTTCGCAAAACACCTCCGACACCGCAGCGAGACTACCTCGCAATATTGGAAAAAATATCTTAGATCAGCCTGGACGCCTGGCAAAAAGGATTCAATAACAGGACGTCTGCGGTTTGAGCACGACAAGTTCAAACGCGTTTGCGAAACAGCGGCGGCCATATCTTCACCCCCCACCACCACTTGTAATGTGTTCAATTAAAGAAATGTAAAATGTTAGTGTAGCGTTGTCGTTTAATTTCTCCTACCCCCACCCCCCTTACTCCGCTTCCGCCTGATTCGTCAACTCGCGCTAAAACCTCATACCTTATCAACGACACTCACTCACTCACTCACTCACTCACTCACTCACTCACTCACTCACTCACTCACTCACTCACTCACTCACTCACTCACTCACTCACTCACTCACTCACTCACTCACTCACTCACTCACTCACTCACTCACTCACTCACTCACTCACTCACTCACTCTCTCTCTCTCTCTCTCTCTCTCTCTCTCTCTCTCTCTCTCTCTCTCTCTCTCTCTCTCTTCTCTCTCTCTCTCTCTCTCTCTCTCTCTCTCTCTCTCTCTCTCTCTCTCTCTCTCTCACTCACTCACTCACTCACTCACTCACTCACTCACTCCCTCTCTCTCTCTCTCTCTCTCTCTCTCTCTCTCTCTCTCTCTCTCTCTCTCTCTCTGTCTCTGTCTCTGTCTCTCTCGCGCCCGCTTCAAAACGGATCTCACTCGGATGACTCGCTAGGCGATACGAAGGCTTCGACGCGAAGCTGCTTTGCGTCTCGAACAAATAGCCAGGGCGGGGCGGGCGCGAGGCGCGGTCACCACGCACACGCGCACGCACGCACGCACACCATCTCCCCCGCCGCCCGCTCTGGCGCTCGCCACCTTCGTGAAGAATCGCCACGACCTTGAAACGGTCACCCATCTCCCTAATGACCGCGACCTTGGGATTCTATTTGATGTCAGAACCCGCATAGCCTTTCTGTTTAATGTCAGAACCCGCATTGCACTTTGGATTTAAGACGGTACCCGCATTATATAGCTACTCAGTCATATCAGGAACGTCCGATTGAGGCCCCGGGAACCATTCTGAGCTCCGATATTATCTTTGTTAAGTAAACAATGCTCCTGTCGTCGTTCTTGCCGCATCATTAAATTCCTCGGTCCATTCTGACCGTAAGTAAAATAAAATCGAAGATGATATCGGTGCAGTATTATCAGAAATGTCCGATCGAGGTTCATAGAGCAGTCCGACTACCCATTTCATCTTAGATAAGTGAACAATGCTACTGCCGTCGTTCTCACAGATGCGTTGGACTTCTTGACCGAATTCGACCGGAAGGAAGATAAAAGCGGAGGTTGATTCATCTCTGAAGCGGAGACAAATTCGCGACAGAAATATCAGCAATGTCGGATTGAGGTTCTAACAACCATTCGAAGCACCGATTTTTACCGTTGTCAAGAAAGCATTGATCCTGCCGTCGTTCTCGTAGCATCATCAGACTTCTCGATCCATTGTGACCGGTAATTAGATGAAATTCGATAAAAATACGGACCAGTAATATCCGGAATGTCCGGTTGAAGTTCCCAGAACCAGTCCAGGCTCCAATTCCATCTATCTTAAGTAAACAATGCTCCTGCAGTCGTTCTCGTAGCATCGTTGGACCCGACTACCCAATCTGACGGGAAGTAAGATAAAATGGGAACCGAATTTGGGGTAGTAATATCAGGAACGTCCGATCGACGCCTCGAGATCCATTCCGAGCATGAATTTTATCTCTAATAAGTAAACAATGCTCCTACCATAATTCCCGGAGCATTGTCGGTCTTCTCGACGCAATCTGACCGGAAGTAGAATAAAATCGGAGACGAAGTCGGGGCAGTAATATCGGGAATGTCCGATCGAGGCTCTGAGAACCATTCGGAGCACCGATTTTATCTTTGTTAAATAAACGAAGCTCCCATCGTCGTTCTCGCGGCCTCGTCAGACTTCTCGACCCAAATTAACCGGAAGTAGGATAAAATCGGAGACGAATTCGGGGCAGTAATATCGAGAATGTCCGGTCGAGCCGCCGGGAACCATTCCGAGCACCGATTTTATCGTTGTAAAATAAACAAAGTTCCTAGCGTCGTTCTCGCGGCATCGTTACACTTCTCGACCCAATCTGACCGGAAGTAGGATAAAATCGGAGACGGATTGGGGGCGGTAATAGCGAGAATGTCCGATCGAGCCCCCGGGAACCATTCCGAGCACTGATTTTATCTTTGTTAATTAAACAAAGTTTAATTAACAAAGTTTAATTAACAAAAGACCTAGCGTCGTTCTCGCGGCATCGTCAGAATTCTCGACCCAATCTGACCGGAAGCAGGATAAAATCGGAGACGAATTCGAGGCATTATCATCGGGAATGTCCGATTGAGGCTCCAAGAAGCATTCCGAGCACGAATTTTATCTTTGTTATGTAACCATTGCTTCAACCGTCATTCTCGCAGCTCGAGGCTCCGAGAACCTTTACGAGTTCCAATTATATCTAGGTTAAGTAAACACAGCGCCGTCCGTCGTTCGCGCAGAATCGTCGGACTGCTCGACGCAAGCTGACCGGAAATAAGATGAAATCACGATCAATTTGACCAGAGGTAAGATAAAATCGCGGTTGAATTCGGGGCAATACTATCAGGAATGTTCGATTGAGGTTCCGAGATCCATTCCAAACACCGATTTTATCTTTTTTAAGTGAAGAACGCTCGTACCGTCTTTATCGCAGTATCGTCAGACTCTGACACAATTCGACAGGAAGTAAGATGAAATTTGAGACGTATCCAGGGCAGTAACATCAGGAACATCCGATGTAGGCCCTGAGAACTTTTCCGATCTCCGATTTTACCTTTGGTAAGTAAACAATGCCCCTGCCGTTGTTCTCCCAGCATCGTCAGACTGTTCGACCCAATCTGACTGGAAGTAAGATAAAATCGGAGAAGACTTCACCGCAGTAATATTAGGAGTGTCCGATTGAAGCTCCAAGAACCATTCCGAGCTACGATTTTATGTTTGTTCAGAGAACAACGCTCTGGCCGTCCTTCTCACCTCATCGTTGGACTTCTCAAGTCAGTCTGACCGGAAGTGAGATTAAATCGGATACGAATTGGGCGCGGTATTATCAGGAATGTCCGACTGAGGTTCCGAGAACCATTTCGAGCACCGACTTGATCTTTGATGAGTAAACAATGCTCCCACTGTCGTTCTTAAAGCATCGCCGCACTCCTCGACGCAATCTGACCGGAAGTAATATAAAATCGGAGCCGAATTCGGGGCACTAATGTCAGGAATGTCGGATTGAGGCCCCGAGAACCGATCCAAGCACCGATTTTATTTTTATTAAGTACACAATGCTTCTACCGTCATTTTCGCAACATCGTCGAACTTCTCGACCCAATCGGATCGAAAATTAGATAAAATCGGAGACAAATTCGCGGCAGAAATATCAAGAATGTCGGAGTGCGGTTCTAACAATAATTCTAAGCACCGATTTCATCTTTGTCAAGAAAACAATGCTCCTGCCGTCGTTCTCGCAGCATCGTCAGACTTTTCGACCCAATCTGACCAGTAATTAGATGAAATTGGATAAAAATACGTAGCAGTAATATCCGGAATGTCGGATTGAAGCTCCGAGAACCAGTCCGAGCTCCGATTTTATCTATGTTAAGTAAACACTGCTCCTGCAATCTTTCTCGCAGCATCGTTGGACTTGACTATCCAATCTGACGTGAAGTAAGCAAAAATGGGAACTGAATTTAGGGCAGTCCTATCGGGAACGTCCGATTCACGTCTCAAGAACCATTCCCAGCATCAGTTTTATCTCTGTTAAGTAAACAATGCTCCCACCTTCATTTTTGCAGCATTGCTGGACTTCTCGAACCAATCTGACCGGAACTACGATAAAATCGGAGACGAATTCGGGGCAAAAATATCCGGAATATCAGATTGAGGATCCGAGATTCATTCCAAGCACCGATTTTATCTTTGTTAAGGGGTAAGGCCACTGTAAATTTTTTGAAAAATCGATTTTTTTTTATTGGCTTAAAAAATAGTTTAAGTTTAAAATAAAAAATAGTTTAAGTTTCTCCGAAACTTCTTTTTTAAATTTTTTCCAATAAAAAACTATTCGCGAAACTTTAAACGCGTTTTTCTCGAAACATGGTTTTTCAAAATGGCACGCAGCATAACTCGAACAATTTTCATTTTTTTTACTTGAAATTTTAACCAGATGTGAACATTTACATTATCTTGAGAATGTCGATCGGAATTTTCAAGAACTTTATTTATTGATTTTTTATTAACAAAAAACTTGCCGTTTTTTTCGTCAAAAATCAATTTTTTTTTTCAAACGCACGCCAAATCCACAAAAATTGATACTTGTTAAAATCCGATCGACATTCTCTAGCTATAGCCCTCTAGATTAATGGTTTTTTTTTTGTTCTAGATTCAAAAGTGCACCAGTGGTGCTGCGTGCCGCGGAGCCCTGGAAGTAAAACATGTCCCGGGAAGATAGCTGTGGAACCGCCATTTTGTTTTTTTTTACTGTAAAAAAATTTTATAATAAAGTTTAATGTATGTCCGATAACACCATTAAAAGTTTTTTTTCAAATACCTTCAATTTCGGGAGCAAAAAATTAGTGAAAAAACCTTTTTTTTTGGGCCGTTACAGTGGCCTTACTCCTTAAGTAAACAATGCTCCTGCCGTCATTCTCGCATCGTCGTCAGACTTCTCGAACCAATCTTACCGGTTATTAGATAAAATTGGATACAAATTTGCAGCAGTTATATCAGGAATGTCGGATTAAGGTTCCAAGAACCATTCGGAGCCCTGATTTCATCTTTGTTAAGTAAATGTTCGTCCTACCGTCGTTCTCGCAGCATCGTTGGACTTGTCGCCGCAATCTGACCGAAAGAAAGATCAAATCGAAGACAAATTCGGGACAGTATTATCAGGAACGTCCGACTGAGACCCCGAAAATGACCGATCTGACCGGAATTATGACGAAGTCGGCGACGAATTCGGGGCAGTTATATCAAGAATGCCCGGTCGAGGTTCCGAGAGCCATTTCGACTACCGATTTGATTTTTGTTAAGTCAACAATCCTCCTGCTGTCTTTCTCGTAGCATCGTCGGACTTCTCGACCCAATCTGACCAGGAGTAAGATAAAATCGTGACGAATTCGGGGCACTCATATCAGGAATGTCCGATTGAATCTCCGAAAACCATTTGGAGCTCCGATTTTATCTTTGTTAAGTAAACATCGCTCCGGCCGTCGTTCTCACGGCATCGATGCTCTTCTTGCAGCAGTCTCGCGGGAAGTAAGATAAAATCGGAGACGACCTCAGGGCTGTAATATCAGGAACGTTCGACTGAGACCCCGAGAACGATTTCGAGCACCGATTTTATGTTTATAAAGTAAATAATGCTCCTCTGGTCGTTCTCGCAGCATCGTCGGGACCTATCGAGCCAATCTTACCGGTAGTAATATAAAATTGAAGACGCCTGCGGCGCAGTATAATCAGCAATGTTTGATTGAAGCTCCGAGAACCATTCCGAGCACCGATTGTATCTTTGTTAAATAAACAATGCTCCTACTGTCGTTCTAGCAGCGTCAACTTTCGGAAGTTGCAGTTATATCGTCAGCAGACTAGCACTTCCTATAGCGCGCCCGTGTCTGATTTAGCTCTTTTGTTCCACTGTTTAAATTCCTATTTATCGACTTTAAATCGTATGTTTGATATTTTTTTCTTCGTGACGGGGGGCTCAAATAAAGTTTTTTGGGAGTTTTCCGTATTCGGAATTTTCCAGACTTCATTCTCCTGGACGAAGAATAGAATTTTCATTTTTTTCCAGACTACGCTATTTTCTCTGGCATATACTATTCATGCCAAAAAAACGATATATTTTTTTTCAACGGGAGTTTGATAAACCATTAAAAAGCTTTTTTTTCAGTTGCAAAATCACCGCTCAAGGCCCGTAAAAACGCATGCCCGCCTTATAAAAGTCACCCTGTATGAGTCGAGCGTGTTTGCGGCTTCGGCTTATCGCCACATGCATCAACTTCCTTTGCCAGAAGGACAGTTTTCATGCTAAGGATTTTCATCGGTTGAGCATATGTGATAATATGTTGCCCAGATTCCTTTCATCATGTCATCGATAGACGTGCAATTATTTCTCACAGCCAATCCATAGAACACTCAATTCGTAAATCAATTTTGCAGTCAATTTACCTCTTCCTCCGAGACCTTTTGTTTGTTTCGTGACGTTGTGGAATCTGCTCCCCATTCGTTTTTTAACATGAGCAATGCATTCTCTTTTATGTATCATAATGTTCTCTATATACGGATGGGCTTCTGTTATGCTCTTGAATGTTTTTGTAACGCTATCTGCAAGATAATAAAAATATTTTGTATCGTGTAAATCTTGGAATCTGCTGAACATTTGAACCATTCCATCCGCCTCCATCTTTCCAGAACTTCCGTCGTGGTTACTTATGCATTTATCTTCATGTTCTGCGTACCAGTCTTTATATTCTTCGGTTCCCTTTTTCACTCCACAATTGGCAGGCCTTACAAAATAACGACTTGACGATAATGTCGACAACTTTCCCACACAAAATTCCGTTAAGTGTCGCAGCACCCTGCAGCGAAGAAAAGGCTCTTTTTCTCCAAGAACCATCCCCGGAGACGGCGGTTCCATTAGTGTCTTACGTGTTCTCGTTTTCTGCCGTTATTTTTTTTTCTCCGTTAGCCGCCATTTGCATAGACGAATCTGCAACTGCTTTGGCTGCATTTCGTATTTGTTTGGTAATTTTGTCGTAGTACGTTTGACTGAAGAATTTTAGGAGATTCATAATACCGCAGAAAATGTTTATTCCCGCCAATCCAACACCTAATATTCGCATAGCCAACGTGAAGCTGCGATTGATTTCGAACAATAACTTCTAGACGAAGGACTCGAACTCCTTTTGCTCGCGCTTCTCGCACTTGATAACTACGGTTAATCCCACTCCTCCTAACTCGTGTTTCAGAGAACTAGATGTCACCGTTACAAATTTCTCACATTACGTGAGAAGCAATTGCAGTGAACACGGATAGAAAATTTACGATTACGTACCTATGTGCGCGGTCAATATCTATGTTGTATCCCCGGCTCGAGAACCCGGGATGGGTATTTTGGGATCGTTGCGAAATTAAGAGTTGGAACTCAAGTTCGTTGAATAGGAATATAAGTTTATTACTGGGCTGGTCTTATAATTGAATTTACAGTGTGTCGGTCGTACCTTAGGACCGAACCGTTCAAAAGCCAACCAAGGACTCTCTGTTCCTTGGTGTCTTCTCTTAATTGTCGACTCTGATTGTCGCAATTTGCCCCCAGATCAAGCAGCATAAGATGCTTGGTCAGGACGTGTCGCAAAGTGTCTTTTTGACGTTTGCATTTTGGCGAAAGTGCAACTCTCGCAGGGAGGGCAACAAACTGGAGTGGAGTGCAACTCTTGCAGTTTCGCAAGAGTGCAATAAACTTTTGCATTGCACAAGTTTGCGGACACAACATCCCTCCCCCTTAAAAGATCAAATCTCTCCTGGGATTTGTTTTGCATTAATGGTCGGTCCTTCGGTTTACAAATCTTTATCCATGTTCCCGTGTGATTATCCCATATATATAGTTATTATTTCTTCTTAAAATAATTCTTGCATAATTATAACACTTTTTTTTCCAATACATTTTTCGTATGATCATTTTACACGGAACTCGTTGTTGCTGTGTTTCGCTTGATTTTTAGTGTCAATTTGGGCACGGGCAGCTTTCTTTTTGCTGACTGTGCTTCGCTTGGTTGCGCCGGCTCGGCGCTGTTTTGGTCCTCGTCGTGGACAGGTTTCCTTGCGCGCTTTATGCGGTAATAGCATACATAGGCTATTCCGAGTATTATCGGCGCGATTGTGCTTAGCGAATAGTTACCTATTATATGTTTATGTGTGTTTGAATCGCTTGATTCTTTGTTTAACTTAATCTTTATGTTTTTTACGCGTTCGCTGATCCTGTTTAATTCTTTTGGATCGTTTATGATTTCGTGCGGTAATACAATTTTTGTCGATGTGTGATCGAGTATGTTCATATCTGTAGACAAGAATGATAAATTATATTGCGGTAGGAAATCGGCGTATACGTTCTGTCTTATTTCGCCGACGGTTTCTAGTCTAAAACTAGGGGCGGTGACGGAACATTTTCCGTCCAAAGCCAGAGTCCCTGCACCCGTAAGGGTCGCGTGTGCGGTTTGTTGTTTTCCGCAATGGATGAGAAGCGTTTCGGGCTCCGGTGCGACGTATAGCCACCTACCATGACGTTCTAACGCAATAATTAGAGTGTCATTTATCTGAGCAACTCTTTGGTCGCAATTCGCATATTTATCTTTAGGTGCAATGTACAATGCCACCTCGCACGATGCGCAAGTATGAGCGGGACGCGCTGCTTGCTTTGGCCGGCAATAATAATGTGACGCTATGGCCTTACAATTTTCTAAATCATTTTTTGTTATGTGTAAGCACGATTCTCTTGTGGCTTCGACCGCGACAAGGTCATTCTTTATTTCTACAAAATGATAACTATGATTTTTTATTTTGGCAGGCAGAGGATAGGCTTTGCTGATTTTATATTCCTCAGTGCCAATTAACGGTATTTTTATTATAAGTACCATGTACGTTTTCGTACTATACGCGCCTACTTCTGACAACTCCAATAATGTTGGCATTTGCGCGTAGTTTATCGCGGTAGGGAACGTATGCCCTATTGGCAAATTGGGTAAAGCGTCAGTCAAATAATTTGTCAGTTGTCTTGGAGATAGTATGCTTGGGCTGACCATTCCTCTCGTGAGTCCTATTAAAAAATTAACTATTTGTCGTACGTCATTCAGTAATGATTCTACGATGAGGCTTACAGCCGCTATTCGTTCATCCAATTGTTGCCGGGTGTTTTAGTCGTTGTACTGGTTGACCACCCGTTGTTCGATCTGTTTCACGAGAGCTTGTAGCACCTTCTGATTATCCTCCAAACGGTTTGATGATCGATTAAAAAGATCTATTGTTGAGTTCAAAATTTGCACATTTTCCTTTAAGGCGTCTTCTACTGTTTTTTGCTTTTTATTTATTTTGTTTATTTCGTTGCTGATTTCGGATGCGTCTTGTGCATCCATATTTCCTGTGATTGCTTTTATTATTCCCCCTAATCCGTCTATCAAGCCTCGTCGATAACGAATTTTTTTAATTCCTGTTATGTCGTATGCGGCTTGTAGTTCGTTCTTGATTTTATCGACCATGCGAGTCGTTGTTTTTGTCGCCATATGACAGAGTAAGTTGGCCCGCAGGTCTTGAGCGCATAGGTCTACTATTTTCTTCATAGCTTCGGTGATCTGCGCTTCCTGTTCCGCTATTCCATTTAGATCCATTTTTACCGCTAGTTTCCACACCTCGCGGGTTATTGACATGGTCCCGATTTCTTCATAAAAAATTCCGGGTGAGACCGTAAACTTTTCTATCCGGTATGATTTTTCCGGCGTATCAGCTTCACCTGAGCTCGACCCTGGGGCCAGAGATAGTAACCTGCGAAAATGATTCGCGTGGTTAGATACTTCGGACCTGTCGTTTTTTTTTTTTTTTTTTGAATAGGGAATTTCTTTAAATGTACATATAAGCCTATTATTTTATCTTTAGAATTCTTTAATTCTTTTCATTGAAGACTTTCGACTTGGGCTCGTTGCTGAGTCCTGAGTTTATTGCTCTTCCTTTTCTGCAATTCTGCGTTTTCGTGCTTTCATCGGGTCGCTCGTTCAGTGCTCGAACGGCGACGTTTTCAGTGTTACTTCGACTTTCGACAGGAAACAACGATTTATCGGTAAGTTTTTATACTTCTTTGCTTTCTTTTCATACCTTTTTGCACGACTATTTTATTGTAATTTTACTTTTCTTCCCCTTTTCTCAGATAATTATAATGGACTACTCCCGGTATGAGGGTGAAACGGTAGTCTTCGGAGCTGAGGAGGATGGCCTGGAATTTGTTGTTGTGAGTAGAGCAATTCCCCCTCCTTTCCGTTTTTTTTTTTTGAAAATGTCTTCCTTTTAATGTATTTTCTTGTTTCTTTTTCCTTTTAGACCGCTCGGACTCCGAAACGGACGCGTCCCTCCTCGAAAGGGTGGTGGCGGCGGCTGTTTATCCAGCACGCTGTCGGAGTTCGCCGCCGTCGCGCCCAGGTCCGGGCCAATTTACAAAAACTCTGGGCCGAGGACCCTGAGAGTGTGGAGGCCATGGAGTGGGGCTGGGAGCCGGCCGATTTGTTCGGGTTATGCCGGCTCTTCTATGACAGCCTGGAGGAGGGTTGGTGGCTCAGTCGGCCCACCATGTGGTGGCTGCCAGCCCTTTTTCCCTTCCCGGGGTCGGAACCGGACCCCATTTGGGTGTTCGGTTGACACGACGTTTAATGAAAAATACATATAACATAGACATATTGTAACAATATATTTCTTTATTTTTAAATATGTGTTCGCATTGTGCATTTTATTTTTCCCTTCCTCTTTTCAGGGCGTCTTGCGGGAGAGCCTCTGTGGCCTCCCTCGATTATAAAATTAATCATTATTCTTTTTATTTCTTGTCTCCTTTTTTTTTTTACGTGCTCTCGTCTTCGCACTTCCTGTGCGATATATATATATTCCCCCTTTTTTTTTGATGACGGGGCTTCGTGCGGTCGAACCGCGGCCCCCCCTTTCTCCGCCCACCCGCTGGCCTTTGAGACGGCTAGTGGGTGATATATTTCTTTAGGCGGTTCGCGTGTACGCGTGATTCTTTGCGTCCGCGGCCGATACGGTAGGTTTCGCCTGCCTCTCGGCTTCGGACCGTGTAAGGCCCTACCCATTTCGGGGTAAGCTTGGCCGATCTGCCCCTCCTCACGGTCTCGTCGTAGAGGAGGACTTTATCACCCGGGCGGTACTCTACTTTACCGGCCGTGTGATCGTATTGATGCTTCGATTTCTCCTTTCCTTTTTTCAGCTTTTCTTGTGCCTGTTGCCATGACGCCCTCAGGCGTTCACGTAATTCTGCTGCATAATCGTCGTACGAATATGTTGCTCTCGGTATTTCTTGCAACGCGGTCGGTAATTTAGCCTCTTTACCGAATACCAATTCATACGGTGTAATACCTGTAGCCGTGTGTGGCGTGGTATTATATGTGAACATGGCGTATGGTATCCATTCGTCCCAGTCCCTTTGATCCTCACGTACAAAATTTTTCAGGTATTCCGCAAGGGTCCTATGGGAT
The DNA here is from genome assembly GCA_964007375.1 of Ophion obscuratus. Classification (NCBI taxonomy): domain Eukaryota; kingdom Metazoa; phylum Arthropoda; class Insecta; order Hymenoptera; family Ichneumonidae; genus Ophion; species Ophion obscuratus. Next base: position 57,379,811 of record OZ023312.1, read on the forward strand.
CTTTCCAGGGCTCCATTCGATTGCGGATGGTATGCCGTGGTTTGCAACTTCTTTATTTGTAAGAGATCACACATTTCTTTAAATATGTTGCTTAGAAAATTTGTGCCTTGATCCGAAAGGATTTCGGACGGGGCACCAAATTTACAAATGATTTCCGTTACAAGGGCCTTTGCTACCGTTTTGGCTTCTTGGTTTTCTAACGGAATTGCTGCACTATATTTTGTTAATAAATCCTGGAAAGTCAGGATGTATTTGTTGCCTTTTTCTGTAACAGTCAAGGGACCTACTATATCGACAGCACATTTTTCGAACGCTCGGCCCGGTGTGTCTGTTATGACCATCGGTACCTTCGTATTTTTTCCCGTTTTATTTCGCTGACATTTGTCGCACTCTTGAATGTGTGCGGTGACGTCTCGTTTCATTCCCGGCCACACATACTGTTGTCGTATTCGCTGCAGCGTCCGTGTGATGCCTTGGTGCCCACCTAGAGGGGCATCGTGATATTCTTGCATTATCTTCTCTCGGTCTTCCTTGCTGGGAGTACATACGCCAATGCTGCCGTTTTCTTCGTCGCTCGTGCTCGTGCTCGAGCATCGCGACTCTTTTAACTCACGGGGAGATTCCCCCTGTGCCGCGCTTCCCCAGGCGGCTTCTTCTCCACGTGCTGCCTCGTAGCACGGGGAGTTGTATTCTCGGCTTCTCCGCTTTGTGCGGATATTCGTAGCGCTGTCCTTCTTTTTGCGCTCTCTCTCTCGGGCGCTCTTGCTCGTGTTGCCTCTGTCCGAATCCATATTGTCGGACTCGGTCTCTTCCCTCTCACTTGCGTAACTGCTGGCGGCCATACTGTCTTCCTTTATTATTTCTCTCGTGCTGCCGCGCGGAGTCTTCTTTCTTTCTCTATTTAATTTTTCTTGCTCACTTTTGCCTGTATCTTCTTTCTCTGTCGCGCTGCCGCATTTCCTTATATTTTTTCCTTTATTATTTTTCTCTGTTTCACTACCGCGCTTTTGTGTAATTTTTTCTTTCTCTTGTGCTTGAGCTCGTGTCAAGGCATATATGCGGCTTAACGCATCTGCGTTCGTGTTTGATTTTCCCGTTTTATATTGGATCTTATAGTTATATTCCTCCAATTTTATTCGCCATCTCATAAGCCTTGATCCTGGATCCTTTACGCTGAATAACCATGTCAATGGTTTGTGATCCGTAATTATGGTGAATTTTGTGCCATAAATATACGGTCGAAATTGATGTACTGCCCACACGATTGCAAGCAGTTCCTTCTCTGTAGTCGAATAATTAGTTTCGGCTTTGTTGAGAGTTCGGCTTGCGTAACATATGGGTAAATCCTCTCCAATTTTCCCTTGAGACAGGATTGCACCAATTGCCTTATCCGAGGCATCCGTGGTCACGATAAACGGTTTCGTGAAATCAGGATACTGGAGTATGGGCGCCGTTGTCAGGGCTTCCCTTAAATGGTCAAATGAGCTTTGGCATAATTCGGACCATTCGAATTTGACACTCTTTTTGATCAAATTCGTCATTGGTTTAGCGATCTTGGAAAAATCTTTAATGAATCTACGGTAGTACCCGGCTAGTCCCAGGAATGATTGTATTTCTTTTACATTTCTCGGTATTGGGAAATTTTTTACCGCTTTTAGTTTTTCAGGGTCAGGTTTCACACCGACTTCTGTTATAATATGACCGAGATATTGCGTTTCCTTTCGCATAAATTCGCATTTCTTGGGTTGTATTTTGAAATTAGCCTCTCTTAGCCGCGTCAGCACTTCACGTAACCGGTTGTCGTGCTCGGCGAGTGAGGCTCCGTGTATGACAATATCGTCCAAATATACGTAGCATTTTAGGCCCTGCAAACCGGCCAATACTGCGTCCATTAATCTTTGGAACGTAGGAGGTGCATTTTTTAAACCAAATGGCATTCGATTATACTCGTAATGCCCTAGCGGCGTTGAAAAAGCCGTTTTCGGTTTATCTTCCTCCGCCATTGGGATTTGATGAAATCCCGAAGCGAGGTCGAGGGTCGTGAAGTATTTTGCCTTTCCCAACTGGTCCAGTATCTCTGCGATATTGGGCAGGGGGTAAGAGTCGCCTTCTGTAGCCTCGTTTAATTTCCGGAAGTCAACGACCACCCTTTTTTGGACTATTCCGTCCGCATCTGGTTTTTTCGGCACGACGAGCAAAGGGGCATTCCATGGGCTCGTGCTGGGGCGGATTATATCCTCTTCTAGCATTTTTTGCGCCTGTCGTTGAATTTCCTTTTTGTGCTCCTCCGGCAGTCGATAAGGTCGCACCTTTATCGGCATTGTCCCGTCCTTGAGGGGTATCCGATGCTCGACTGCTTTTGTACAACCTAGTACTTCTCCTTCGAGATGAAATACGTCGGGGAATTCCTCGCAGATTTCTCGCAAAATTTCTTCTTCTTCTGTGTTTAAATGCGAGTTCCCCTTAACCTCGCGTCATAATTTTTCCATCCTTTTCTTTCGTATTTCCGCGGTTTTTCCGGCGTCTTCTTGAGTTTCCTCTTCTTTCTTCTGTTTGTCGCAGTTTTCTCTTCCCAGGCTAACCTTGTCGATTTCTATTTTGTCCAGTTCGACCGTAGGTCTTTTAATAATTTGCTCTTTCTCGAGCACATTCATTATTATTACAGGGCAAGTGTTTGCCTCTGCCTTCACGATGGCCTTTCCCATCGTGATTCCCTTTTGGATTTTTTGTTCCCTTGTAAATCCTTGGCCTTTTTCCATCGTCCTCGCCTGCACAATACATTCTGAGCGGGCGGGTATTTTTAAATATTTTGTGCCGTGTACAAACGGTATTTTGTGCCCTCGAATTTCTATCATTTTTCCTCCTAATATATTTATTCCCTTTTCGACTATACAGTCCATTCCAAGGAGTCCATCTACTGCTAACGGTACTTCCTTGCCGACCACGTGGAACTTGTGCGTTATCACAGCGGCCGGGGTGTCCAGTTTCAGCTCAGCTGTGCAGAGCGTGCGAAACGCCTTGCCCCCGAGGCCGTGAAGTTCTATTATCTCGTCCCCGATGGGTGTTTCCGGATCCAGCTCATTCACCTTTACTATGCTGCACTGGGCCCCTGTGTCACAACGGAGCGTCAGCATTTTGTCGCGAGCCTGCTTTGACGTTATGTGTAGGTCACTGGCATGCACTCGCGGCAGCTGAGCGCTGACGTGGTAAATTCTTCTCGGCGCCTTGTCATTGTGTACATATGGCTTTCCGAGTAGAATGTCCATTATTTTTCTTTGCGAATATTTTTTCTCGTTCACTTGAACGCATTTTGTTTCTTTCTCTATTGAGAGAACACCGACTGCTAATGAACTGACGGTTCTTTTGGGCGCATTTTCTTGGGTTTTTTCATTTGGCCTATACTCGTTTTGTTTTCTTGGGAACTTATTGTTTGGTGCGTAATTGTAACGCTTCTGTTGATAACTCGGGCCTTGCCATCCTGGCCGTCGTCTACACTCGTTATATCTGTGACCCGGTTTTTTGCAATAATTGCAAATTATTTCTGCTTGATTAATTGTTTTCGTTGGCACTGGCAAGCTATAACGCGCTTGTGTTTGCGCCTGATGCGACGCGGGCCTTTGAAATGGGAACGATTTTCGCCCCTCGTGGGCGTGTGACGGCGCGGACTGTCCGCTACTGTGGGAAACGCTCTTCGCGATAGTTTTTGTTCCTTCGACCGATTTTTCCTCTTCGATTGCTCCTCGGATTGGTTCTCCTAAGTCGTGGTACCCGCGTGACCTGACCATTATCTGCAGGTCCTTGCGAAGTCCGTGTTCGAAATTGTTTAGGGCAAAATGCCTAATTAGCTGTTCGATTGCTTGTCTACCAATTTCGGAATTGATCATGGGCGTGCAACCCTTGATTAAATCCATCATTATAGATTCGACGCGGTTTGCGTAAGCTTGTATAGTCTCGTCATGTTTTTGTCTACAGGAATTGAATTCGATTTGTAGCGCAGGGACTGTTCGCTTCGCCTCGTACAGTGATTTTAATGACGTCAGCAAATCGTCGAACGTCTCTATGTTTTTGTAACGCAGGTCCGCCGCGGCTTTGCCTTGTAATTTGAGATGCAATATAGCTTGTAATAAATCCGCGACATTTTCGGGACGGACTCGAGCTGACGCGTATTTTATTGCTCGTATAAAATCTGTAACGGCTTCCGGTTTTGATGCGTCGAATACGGGGATGCTCATTCGAGCCTCTTTCATTGACATATAGTCGTCGTGTTCGGCCATTGTTACTGTCCGTTGGTTTAATAGCGTAAAATCTTGGTGATTTAATTCGCGATTTCTTTCGGTTTCAACGGGATTAAATGTTTCGTCAGCACTGGACGACGCGTCTGACGAATTGTGTTCCGAAGGCTGATTATGCTGACGCTTCGGATTTAAATATTTCGCGTACGTTACGGGAGTCAAATCTAGTTTTTCTGTGCTTGGACTTTCCCTACGACGCTTTCGGCCTAAATCACTCTCACCGTCGTAACTTACGACAGTGTTAAAAAACGAATCTAACGATCGCGATAGTTCATCTCTCCCGGGCAATCGATACCGGTCTGCTTTTTCTTCGTCCGACATAGACGAATTCTCTGGCTTTGGAGGAGTTTATTTAATAAATGTTCCGTCACTTACAGGTAGATGATCGCAAGATGCATGCTGATTGATGATCTTCTGATCGTCCTGGTCTTCGTTCCTTCGTTTCGTACTCTGCTTCCGGGTACGATTTTTCTGATTGTTGAGTCCTTCTTCCGTTGATCCTCGGGATCCGGGTTTTCTGGGATTGGCTCTGCTTGGCTGTAGCCTTTCCTCTGGATTCCTCTTCCGACTCGGTCGGGATGTCTCACTCTAGCACACGAGTTGACTCGGTCACTCGCTTATGGTGCTTGAGTGGTTGTTGTGCGTGTCCACACACAAGGAACGAACTTTTCGGCAGATCCCACCGCTGCCACCAATGTTGTATCCCCGGCTCGAGAACCCGGGATGGGTATTTTGGGATCGTTGCGAAATTAAGAGTTGGAACTCAAGTTCGTTGAATAGGAATATAAGTTTATTACTGGGCTGGTCTTATAATTGAATTTACAGTGTGTCGGTCGTACCTTAGGACCGAACCGTTCAAAAGCCAACCAAGGACTGTCTGTTCCTTGGTGTCTTCTCTTAATTGTCGACTCTGATTGTCGCAATTTGCCCCCAGATCAAGCAGCATAAGATGCTTGGTCAGGACGTGTCGCAAAGTGTCTTTTTGACGTTTGCATTTTGGCGAAAGTGCAACTCTCGCAGGGAGGGCAACAAACTGGAGTGGAGTGCAACTCTTGCAGTTTCGCAAGAGTGCAATAAACTTTTGCATTGCACAAGTTTGCGGACACAACATCTACATCGAGTGCTGTCGACACTTTTATTTCGAATATGTCTGCAGAAACAATACGTATATAGTTTCGAATTCGTATTGAGTAGGGACAAGTATTTTGAGATATTTGAATTCATCGGAACCTTGGGAATCGCATCCTTAGCTTTGGAAACGGAAGAAAACATAAGCGAAGGAGGACCGGCGCTTCCACCAGAGGAAGAAGCGGGTCCGAGCCTACAACAGGAATACAGGCAGTCCAGATTAGCATGAAATACATAGGAAATTTTTTACAGATTTGGAGAATTATTTTTTTCCTACAGGAAACAGGCAGTCCAGATTAGCATGAAATACATAGGAAATTTTTTACAGATTTGGAGAATTATTTTTTTTTAGGATGGTAGTACTGTCAGTGACATCTATGTCAAATTTACATGTCAAAACATTCATTAGTGTTTGAGATACGCGTCGTTTTGTGAGCTGCTAAAAGTGAGTTTTTCGTTTTTTGCGATGTCGAAATTTGTTGAGCAAAGAATTTGCATTAAATTTCGTTTGCGGAATCAATTTTCTGCTGCGGATACGTTTCGCCAAAAACTCAACCCATATCGTTCCGCAACCCCCGTATTCATCTGATCTGGCGCCGTGCGACTTCTGGCTGTTCAGCAAGCTCAAAAGATCGCTCCGGGGACACCGTTTTGATACGATAGAGGAGATTCAAGCCGCAGCGAAGACGGAACTGAAGGCCATCCCGGAAAGTGACTACAATCAGTGTTTCGAAGATTGGAAAATCCGTTGGCATAAGTGCATTGCATCGGGAGGGGATTACTTTGAAGGGGATCAAATTGATTTGGAAAAATAAATAAGGAATTTTCGAAATAAATACAATGTCACCTTATTTTTTGGACATAGTAGTACCTCTGAAGATATACCATTTAGGACCCGCGATGGGCCAAAAAGGCGAACAGTCCGGATAGCGAAAGCTTGTGATAGAGTAATACGTTGCTTGTGCTTCAGAAGGGAGCTGACAGATGGCACTCGTGATCAGTCATGCCATGTTCGCTATTTGTGTATTTGACATTTTGGACCATCGACCATTTGTCTTTCTAAGATCTACACATTCGGAGTTTGTAGTCTCAATATATGAATTTTTGCTATAGACGGTATTGGGAATATTATTAGGTGTGCAAATAAGTTTTAGGACAGTTTTAAAAAAATTCAAGATTTATTAAAAAAGAAGTAAAACACAGTTATTCATCGAAGTAATCTCCATCGCACTGAATGACCTTCAGCCATCTCTCAGGTAACTCGCGGATGCCTTTCGCAAAGAAACTTTCGTCTTGCGAGGTGAAAAATTTAGCGACCCATTTTTCCACTTCTTCAAATGTTTTGAATCGCACGTCAGACAAATCGTTCTGCATTTTCCGGAACAAATGATAATCGGATGGGGCTAAGTCTGGTGAATACGCCGGGTGTGGTACAGCTTCCCATCCAAGCGCTAGTAACGTATCCTTGACCGGTTTACCCACATGAGGCCGCGCGTTGTCATGGAGCAGTTTTACTGGACGTTTTCCTTTACCAGAAAATTGACGTTTCTTCTCAATTTCTTGATTCACTTGCATCAATTGATGACAATAGCGATCGGTAGTAACTGTTTGACCAGGTTTGAGAAGTTCATAATACAGTACGCTTTTCATATCCCACCATATGCACAGCATGACTTTGTTACAATGAACATTGCGCTTTGGCGTGGATGTTGTCGGCTCGCCGGGGTCACAAGAAAGACTTTCTATGTTACTTGTTGTAAAGACTCACACAAATGTTAAGACGGCTGTTTTTATTTTCTTGAGTCAGAAAGTGTGGTACCCACTTTGTTCCTTTTCGAATCTTACCTATTGCTTTTAAACGATAAGAAACAGTTTGTTGAGTTACTCCAAGCTGTTCCGAAAGTTGTTTCTCCGTCTGACAAGAGTTTTCATCCAGCAACGCTTGCAGTTCCTGATCGTCCACCTTTACAGGAGGCCCCGTGCGTTCACGGTCACTAACGTCGAAATCACCTTCTTTGAATCGCTTATACCAATACTCACATGTACTTTTAGATACAATGTTGTCTCCAAGAACAGAACATATCGATTCACACGCTTTCCTAACACTTTTTCCTTGATGGAATTCATAGCGAATGCAGTGTCTAATAAATAGGTTATCGGTCTGCATGTTTAATTTACAGAATTTATAGGTTATGTTTATGACTCCTTTACGTTTCGATACTACATATCAAGCGCCATCTATGATAAGTGAGCGGGACCTTTGAATTAATTTAGAATAGCTGTTATGATACAAAATCGAAGTGTCCTAAAACTTATTTGTACACCTAATAGATATTCACTTTTTTCTAGTTCGGACGTATGAATGCTGTAGATTTTTCGAATCAATATTAGTATGACTCAAACTGCAGACGATCTGAATATTCTAGAATAAATGAGTTCTTAAATAATCCTATGGTGCAATAGTGTTCGATTTCGTCATCGGTCGAAGGATCAAATTTCGAATAATAAACCTTCATTATTTTGAGAGTTCATAATTCCGTCCTGTTGAAATATTTGCCGATCTACATTTGGCTATTCGACATTTCGACCCCCACCACAGTGGAATGTACAATATTTGTTTTATTCATACATTTGTATAAATACTATCTACAAAAAAAAGATTTTCTCATCATTTAATTTCTTATCGAAATTCAACAATTGGTCATCAAATGATTTCATTATTTTGTTTTGAATTGATTATATTATTCATGTTCATAGAAGTTTGGCAAAATTTGCAAATAGTCCAAATGTTATACAGGCAAAACTAAAATTTTCAGAGATAGAAACGCCGCCAATATTCTTTATACGGTTTTTATTGGAAAACAAGGAGAGGATGTTATCGAGTTTAGAGCGAAAAATGTCGAATTTTCCGGACTAGGGGCATTCTACGGGATTTATTTTTTCAACTACTAGCCTTTTGCTCGAACGATTCTCTAGTCATACTTTTCTCAAATCGATCACGCATGTCGTTATTGATCAAGTTTATAAACGTGGTGCTAAGAGGTAACCGAAAATGTATTTAGTATTCAATTTCTTTCAAATTGTTTAGTTTTGTTTAAATAACAAAATTATTATGATACGACTTCTTGAAGTGCCGAATTGTTTCCAAAGATTTTTCGCCCTTGTATAATTTTTTTGTAATCATTTTCATTTTATGTCTAAGATTTCTTGAATTACCTAATATTTGATCAACGTAACCAGTAATGACGATTAGGTCGGTTTTATTGATGAGTCGTTTTTCGACGCCAGCGCTAGCACCTCATCCTGCACTTGATTTACCCGCGAGCCTGCACTGCCCACTCCGGAAATGCATGGGCCCTAGGATATGTTACGTACCGAACGGTACCCCGGGTTTCCCGAGGGAAATATTATTTTGTGGGCTGCTCTGCTCGTCCCATACGGGCCCGAGTTCTCTGGGAGGATAAGGGGGAGGATGCCAGAATACTTTAAAGCATTCGATTATAACGTGGTTTATTATTTATTAATAATAGCCGACTTACAATTTGTTGATCCCTGAACGAGTAAAAGCACACACACACACCACACACATACACACTCACTAATTTTAACAATAAAGAACTGGTAGATTCGATACACTGTGATTGAACAGCGCGGCTTGAGTTGTTTGCAATTTGATTGAATGAAATTAGACTTAATAATTAATGGGTCTCTATCGCGTCGGTGTCGACTACGCACAAGTCTCACAATCCTGTGCAACCACCTTTTGCACCGGGTTCACTAGGGGATACTATCCACCTCCCAAATGCAAGGGAATTATGGTTGCCGCGGAATGCTTCGTGCGCGAGTGGGAATCCGTGCACAGGAAATAACCCCGTGGACGCGGTACTCGCGAGACCGATTTGACGACCGAAGACTGACGGAGGCGAACCCGTGAAGACGCGGGGGTCGGGGATCGCGACTTGCTTTCGACCGGAGTTGTACCCCAACATCAGGTTACTTCCGTGGCTAGATGGGAACTGAAAATCTTCACCACCACCGGACCGATGTTAGCTCGGTAGCTATCACTCCGGTGGCGGTTTTTGACAACGTCCACGGAAAGTTGCTCGCTCCCTAAGTGGTCGCTCCGGTGGGGGTTTTTGACAACGTTCACGGAAAGCAGCTCGCTCGCGAAGTCCCACGGTCGAACTCCGCGGATCAGGCGATGCCTGATCAGCGAAATTCGATCGGGCACATCCGGTCTCACTATCAGCGTTTCCACACCCGACACCGCGCAGAGACACGGGGCGACGAAGTCGTTGGTAAAATAATGAAAGTTAAACCCGTTAATAAAAACCCAATTATTGATATTACTAAATAAAACATTAAAAGTTTACGGAGACGTGACACCCACCCCCCCCCCCCCCCTTGAGAATAGTCGACGCCCTCGTCGACGGTTATAATTTGAAACCTGAGTATGTTACTTTTTTCCTATATCGAGAGATTACAAATTTTGGCAATAATCCGGTGTTGGCACCTCAAGGCACCTGTGGTTCTTGCCGAGGGACGGATCGCGGAGCCAGGGCTGACGGACTCCGAATGTGCTGACAGCCGATCACGTTACTCGGCCCTGTTGCCGCCACGGTTGATTCTTCAGTACGATTGTTGACCTCAGCATAAGTTGGAGACTCCGTTTCGCTCACGTTTCCTCCGATTTCCCGTTGCGGACGGACTCGCAGACATTCGCCCATACGTGTGCATGCGGTCATGAGGCAACCACGCGAAAGGTGAAATCCGATTACTAGTGCTAAGCAGGCCTGGCTGGCGTAGCTTGTGATAGTGTGGTAATATCGGGTGTCGTCCTCTCGCCGGTGTTTTCCGATGTCGTACATCTTTTTCTCGATGGCGCGCAGAGACTCTCCTGCAGGAATGGCGCTCGGATCCTGTCCCTCCGAGGAACCTGGGTCACGTCGGGTGGACAGAGGAGTCAACAAATCCTCCGTTCCTTCTGCCTGTAGTATCGGAGCGAGGACCGACACGATGAGAGCGAGACCAGGCTGATAGTAGTACTGTTCTCGACTCGCATACACCCGTAGGCTGGTGAGGGTTGTTGTACGCGTCGTTCCGACACAATTAGGGCGGCGTTGTAGTACTCCGGCCCCTCGTACGACTACTTCACGCGGGGGCCTTTCCGAGCAGGCTATACGGGAGGGCTGTCGGGCGGGAGAGAGAAAACAGCCATCCTCCTTGGGTTGGTAGGTACTTCCAGTAGTCTGAGTGATCCGGATGTACCCGTACGTCGCAATGTTGGAACGCCTCGGCCGTGGGCTTCATCAACAATTGCACTTCGCAAACCTTGGATGAGAGAGCAATCTGTATCGGCGTCCCGCCGGAACAGATTAGGCGGTGTCCATTCTTCCTACATCCTGAGTGATACTCCTGGTCGGCGAGGAAGTAAGCACGGTGGTCACTGGCGATGGCGATATAGTGAGCCATAGGGAGGACATGGGCAGACCCCGTCCCATTGTTGAACGCCTGCGGCACCGGCCAGGGATGCATCCGGTAGAGGTCGTATGTAGTGCGGTCAAGTAGCGGGATGTGCGCTACAATCAACACCTTATCCCGGTAGGACAGTAGGTCCGTTTGGACTAGGGCCGCGAAATTTTCCGGACGCAAGTGGTCCAGATGGAGGGCGAACTCCACCCCTCCGGCGTTGAGTAGCACCTCCTTGGCCACGGCGATTAGCTGGTCCTTCGTCACCGCCTCGGGGTCGAGTCGACCTTCGGCAGCCGGAGCAATGGTCCGAACGTACCGGTAACACGTGGCGATGTACCGTTCTAGTTTTGCTTCCACTCGATTAGCGTAGTTGGTGAGAGTCAGATTGTACTGGCCTAGAGCGGACTGGTTGGTCAAGGCCTGCAATTCCTGATGCACCCGTGCCACGAGTCCATACACGTCGTTGACATGGCGGGTCTCCTCGGCGTGTTCTCGGTGCAGGGTTTGGAGGTGGGTTGATACGATGTGCATTTGATGTCCCACCAACTGCGTAATCCGACTCTGATCGTGGAATAGCCTGTCGATCTGCCCTGTGATGTAATGGGCATCGTCCTCGTTGAGCGTACCGAAAAGCGATTTACTCACACTCCCAACGAATCCGAATGGAGCGGATCGCTTCTTCATCGTGGTGGGGGAAGGGGGCAATCGTACATCCGATCGATCGGTTAGTCCCCATAGCTCACCCACAAGATGCCTCGCGTGAGTGAAGCGCGTGAGGAGGTAGTCCTTCCGCAGCAGATGGTGACAGGCAAGGACAGTGTTGTGTCTACGGCACTCCCTCTCTATCTGGCCGAGCTGTTCCTCATCGTTCGGGAAGGACTCGGCAAACTTGGCAACTTCGACGAAGATTGTCATGCGCCAGTCCGCCTGTTGTAGTTGTACCGGTGCTGCCTTCTCGAAGTACAGGCCCGGGCTGTCGGTGATAGACGTGACTTGATGAGCTTCTTCCATTGCGAACTCGAAGTGGGCGCAACTCAGCAGCAGAAGGACGGAGTAGAGGTTCCGCATCTAGACGTAACAGACGTTCCGGCGGCGTATTCTACGCGTGCGCTAGCTTAACCTTATCGACATGTTTGCGGAATCTCTCCCCACTTTCGGTCTCCAAAATGACATTACTCCCATCCGTGATCGACTCTATTGTATAGGGGTCGTGGTATTGGCTGTCGAATTTTCCCTTACGCGGCTCCTTCAGGACGTAAACCTGATCTCCTACCTTGCCCTTGAAAGGGCGGCATCCTCTGTCGTGGTAGGCCTTTGACCGTTCCTTCGAACGGTTCAGGTTGTCCCCGGCGATCTCGCGAATCTCTGATTGGCGCTTAACGAGCTCGGCGACGAAGGAGTTTAAGGTAGGGAGCCTGTCGTCGGTCGGGAATTGGCTCGGCTAAAGCGCGAGTTTCCCGAACACGATTTCATGCGGCGTGAAGTTTGTTGCTTCATGCACGCTTGTGTTGTAGGAAAATTCGGCAAACGGCAGTAACCGGTCCCAATCATCGTATTTGTCAACGTAGTGCTTGCTGTATTCCGCTAGCACGATGTGACTTCGTTCTAACGAGCCGTTCGTCTGAGGACGATACCCCGAAGTTGTCAAATGATTCACCTTATAAATCTTTGAGACTTCGTGAAGCAAGTTGCTCGTGAACGAAGTGCCTCGATCAGTTAAAATAGCTCGCGGAGCACCGAATTGGTTATAAAGGCGGCGAACAATCGCCTCCGCGATGGTTGATCTTGCATTGTCAGGATGTGTCTATTCCCATGCGGGGTGATAGGCAGTGGGCCGACAGTATCTAAAGATACCTTGTCGAAGGTGTCTACTGGCGTGTCCGTTATGAGCATGGGCTCGCGCGTTTTTACACGAACGAGCTTTTGCTCCTGGCAGCTTTTACAGCGTCGAATAACGTTTTGCACGTCATTCCGCAGGGTGGGCCAGTAGAATCTCTCTCGAATCCGACGATATGTTTTAGTTACGCCTTTGTGGCCTCCAATGAGACTCGAGTGAGACTCCGTAATGATGCCCTCCCTGTCTCCGGGCGACGGCACCTTCGGAACGAGGGAACCGGCGCCAGCAGGATCACTCGTCGCAAATTTTCCAGACCCATTTTGACTTTGGACGGATCGGTAGGATCATAGTAACGGAGCTTCACGATTACCGTATACACTTTATGTCGGCCGCATTCGGTGACGGCCACCTGTCCTAGTCCCAGATTCTTCGCCCTCAAGGACGACGGATCCAGGATACCCAGATCGGATAATAATTTTCCAATCGGGGTTACCAGCTCGCCATCGGCAGAGGCGAAGTGGACATAGTTATCGCGCCTGCCCGTAAGGCAGTCACGATCTCCAACAATGTGGGACGTCGACCCCTCGATTTTTCTGGATAATTCGTTATATGTTCCTTCGGTTGCGATCTCTCTTTTCACAGGGTGCGTCGAGGGGTCCACCAGGCTGAAGCGCAGCGATGACGTCGGCAATGACGGGCGCTGGGGTTTCGGAGAAACCTTGCTCCCTCCCTCACGCACGGAGGACAGCCTCGTAGCCCCAGCAGACGATGCAGAGATCGTCGGTGTTTGATGAGGAAGGAAAGGCAGCGGGGGCTCGACCGGCTCACCCGTACCACTCGTATTCTCCACCGCACACGAGATGGGAGCGTGCGTCGGGTTAAGGGATATCTCCGGCGGGGGCATCGCCCTGTCTCGCTCAGAGAATAGTCGATCGAGCAGTGCCGACGCTGCCTGTGGCGAGGAGAGGGGCGGGCCTGCACGGGCCGTGGCTTCGTCTCTAGCAGAGTCATGCAGAACTGTAGACGCTGCTATAGGGAGTTCCATAGCCTCGCTTTCGTCGTCCGCTTCACTGTCCCCCTCGGTCCGCTTCAGCGCATAGGGAGCAAGTTGACCAGTCCTTTTCAGGAGCTCCTCGTAACTGGCTGGCTGAAACCTTTCAGACAGCCGTGATATACGACGACTGAGCTCCGCATCCGTACCGTCCTCGTCAAAGGGGTCCAACTCGTTCAAGACGCCTTGGACCTCCTCGTCTATTTCCTCACCCTCCGAGATATGGCCCGGGAGCAATATTTCTTCCTTGCCTGGAGGGGGGTCATCGGTCTTGTGGAATCTACTCTCGAGTTGCTGTAGCGACTCGTCAAATTTCGCAATCGAGTATTGTAGAGGGTCAAGGACGGTGATGTCTTTATCAGAGACCATTTCCTCTACGGGGGTGCTGTCTTCCGTATCGCTAGGAGGAGGACTGACAGCAACCGCGTACTCGTACGACCGGGAGGGATCACTCGTGGTTTGCACTGGCAGATCTTTCATTGGCCGGACGGGTGGTGCCGACGGTCGTTTTAGAGGTCGTTTGGGAGGGAGGAGCGGCGCGGGTAACATACTCCGGTGCATTCGTTGTATCGGCCGCCCCTCTTCCGCCGAGCTCGCCTCGGACGTCTCCGAATATTTCGGGACCGGCCGCGACGAGGTCGCGGGGGCGGTTCGAAGCCGCGTACGGGTCGCAACGGCACTCACATCCAGAGGAGGAGGCATCCTTCGGTTCCACTGCGTCGAGGCTGACGTCGTGTTCTTCGACGGCGGCGTCGGGTTCTGGGAATCGGAGCGTGCCCTGGGTCTCCCCTTTTGGATGGGAAGCACCACAGCCGTATCCTCCGACCACTCGGAGTCGCTTGACTCTGAGGACAGCGGGTTTATCGGATTCTGGGAGAGTGCGTCGGCGTTCAAATTTAATCGACCCGGTTTATAAACAAACTCGTAGTCGTAATTTTGAAGGCTCAATCTCCATCGGCCTAACCTCTTACCAGGATCGTTCATTGTGCCGATCCATTTAAGGGGCTCATGATCCGAGATAAGTTTGAACTTCCGGCCGTAGAGATATGGCTGGAAGTGCTCTAAAGCCTTAATCACCGTCAAGCATTCCTTCTCGGTAGTCCCATAGTTCACCTCTGCGGGCGAGAGGATGTGAGAAAAATAGGCGATCGGTAGATCAAGCCCATCTCACTCTTGGCCCAGGACGGCTCCGATTGCATAATCGGAGGCATCCATAGTGAGGGTGAACGGACGGTTAAAATCGGGGTATTGCAGGACAGGTTCCGTACACAGAGCCTTTCGTAAGTCCCGGAAACTGCGACGCGGTTCCTTTCCCCAAACGAAGACCTTCCCCTTCTTTAGCAGGTCAGAAAGCGGCTTCGCCCGGCCCGAGAAATTCTCAATGAATCTTCGGTAATACCCGGCAAGTCCAAGGAATTGTCGAATATCAGGGTCAGGTCTTAGTCCGTCTCGCACAATTATGTGGCCGAGATAGCATACCTCCCGTTTGAGGAACTCACACTTATCCGGCTCGAGTACCAGGTTTACTTCCCGCAGACGATTCATGAGGCGACGGACCTTCTTCCCGTGTTCTTCCAGCGATCGGGGGAATACTACGATGTCGTCAAGGTACACGAATAATTCGGCACCTTGAAGATCTCGGAGTACACTATCCATTAATCGCTGGAACGTGGCGGGGGCGTCCTTTAATCCTTCAGGCATTCGAACGTATTCATAGTGCCCGTTAAGCGTAGAGAACGCAGTCTTTTCGCTATCCCGAGTGTCCATGGGAATCTGTTGAAAGCCGCTCGCCAGATCGAATGTCGAGAAATATCTTGCTTCGCTCAGCTGATCCAATATATCCAGTATATTTGGTAGTGGGTAGGCATCAGAAATTGTTTTCTCGTTAAGCTTCCTGAAATCTATCACCATTCGCATCCGCGGCCGACCTTGTGAATCGGATATCTTCGGTATGATCCATACCGGAGAGTTGTACGGGGACTGCGAAGGGGTGATGATTCCATTATCGAGCTTTTTCTGGATCTGTGTATCGATTTCTTCACGGTGTATAGTGGGAAATCGATACTGCCGAGTGTTGATGGGTCGGTCGTCCACAGTTGGGATACGATGGGCGACCAGGCTTGTACACCCAAGGCCATCTCCGGGAAGTTTAAATTGAGTTGAATTTTAATAAAGTTGATGGCGGAACCCATATCGCAGTAATAATTTTCAATTTTATTTCTGAGTTCGGGCGCTGATAATTTTATTACGGGGGACTCTACTTCGTCCTCCGTTTCCGACGGTGAGTTCGGTCGCTCATCGCCCGATCCGAGTCTTTCTTGAGGCTCTACTTCCGCTGGTCTCTGAACCTCACACCTGAATTTCCGGCTTGGGTGCTCGTCGCGCGCGGGCAGGTTTGGCTCGCCGCATCCCCGCGACGAGCCCCCTTGGAGTTTAAAGGCTCCGGGCTTATCGCGCGCGGTGACTCGTCCCGACGCACGGGTGGTATGTTCCGTCCTGCGTCGGAGAGTCGGCGCTTCATCCTGACCCACGGGCAACAGTCGCAGCCACTTATTCGAGCACAACAATAGCGTTGGTTGCAGCCGTCGCTCGATTCCGGGCTAGGCGTAGCCCACTTATTCCAGGGGCAGCAAGCGCAGCCAGAACCGCGACCACAGCACCACCGCTTTTCGCAGGCCCTCCTCCCTTCCCGAGGGTTGGGACTGGGGGACCTCGCGGGTGGTGACTCCCACCTCTTAAGAATCCCGGCCGGCTTAGGACGTTCTGGGCTCCATTGCTGAGGGCGTGGAGGTGTCGATTCCCGACGGTTGCGGGGTGAGGGGGAGCGCGATTGCGATCTTTTCGGCTCGCCTTGTGCAATTAACGCGAGGGTATCGCGATTCAATGACCGGGACCCGTCGATTTTTTTTTGTTCGTGGGTATCGTATGACGACCCACAGTCCGAGATTCGCTCCGCGAGTTCAACCGCGTCTTTTAGAGTTTTAGATGCCGCCACGACTAGCAACTCCGCTAGGCGTGTTGGCAGGGCCCGCTGAAAGGACCTGACCGCGGTCTTCGCGATGGGGTCAATCGGATCCGTCGGAATATCGTAACCATAGTCCGACTTCCATGCGTTGCGTGCCAAACCTGCAAGCGCTTTGGTACGGTTATACAATTCCCGTACCGTTTCGCCCTGGTTTAAGAGCAGTCGCATGAAATCGGACATACAGTCGTCATAATTCCGCGAACGAGAAAGCCCTTCTTTTAGGACGGATGTTAGCTGCGGGATTGACGCGATAGTTTCCCCCTGGACACAGAGACGTGCCTCCCCTCGCAATTTGTTTAATACTCCGGCTATAAATTCTGGTTCCCTCGCCGGCTCGATAAACGCCGCTGCGTTCGCGATATTTTGGAGAAAGTCCCGCAACGATGCGGGACTTCCGTCGAAATCGGGAATACCCGCCAAACGGGTCGAGAGATTCATGCCGCTGATGACGGCAGACATATGTTCGATCGAGGTGGACATTGTTGGGACATGTCTCCTGGCAAGGTTGGGTTTGCCATGATCGGTCGCGAAGGGATTTCGACAGCCAATGGGGCGGTAATTTAAATTTAATATAAATGAGGGAATATAAATTTAGTTACGGATTTTTTTTTTTTGAAAAATTTTGAAATTTAGAAATATATTGGGAGTACAACTTTGCAGTGACCGTTTTTTTCAAAAGTTTAAGGCTTTATTATAAAAAAAAGGCTACATGTTTTTTAATCAAAGTACTGCCCGTCGCTAGCTACGACCTCGGCCCATCTTTCAGGCAGCATTCGAATCCCGCGTCGATAAAAGTCTTGGTCCTTGGAGGCAATCCAGGAACCGACCCAATTTTTGACTTCTTCGTAAGTACCGAAGTGCTGGTCAGCCAAATCGTGTACCATTGACCGGAACAAGTGATAGTCGGAAGGGGCAATGTCTGGAGAGTACGGCGGGTGGGATAAAACCTCCCATTTCAGCGTTTCCAAGTACTTTTTCACGATATTTGCAACACGGGGTCGGGCATTGTCATGCTGCAGTATCACCTTGTCATGTCTTTCGTTGAATTGTGGTCGTTTCTCTTTGAGTGCCTTACTCAAGCGCATCAAGTGACGTCGGTAGAGTTCCCCTGTGATGGTTTCGGATGGTTTGAGCAGCTCATAGTACACAACGCCCAGCTGGTCCCACCAGATACACAGCATCACTTTGGATCCGTGAATATTCGGTTTGGGCGTCGATGACGGAATATGACCAGGCAGTCCCCATGATTTTCGGCGTTTAGAATTATCGTAGTAAACCCACTTTTCATCTACAGTCACAATCCGGTGCAAAAATCCCTTCTTTTGTTGTCTTTGGAGCAGTTCCCGCAAATGCTGAGAATTCGGCTCGTAGGTTGCCATGTTTGAGTGCCAATAACTTTATAATGCATACACGTATCCGTTAGCTTTTTTAAATTGTTTACATTGGCAGAGCCTCTAGTTTAAAATGCCACTTTTTTATTGAGCTAGGGCCACTACTTCGGCCGCAGTGGCTCTCTAAGTAAAACGGTCACTGCAAAGTTGTACTCCTAATATAATATTGAAAGAAATTCAAGAATTAATCCGAACACGGAGGGAACACTGTATTTCGGGAACCTTACAATTAACCGAAAAAGCGGGGATTCTGGCACCAATCTTATCAGAGAACCATCAGTAGCAGTATCCCACCGCTGCCACCAATTTGTTACGCACCGAACGGTAGCCCGGGTTTCCCGAGTGAAATATTATTTTGTGGGCTGCTCTGCTCGCCCCATACGGGCCTGAGTTGTCTGGGAGGATAAGGGGGAGGATGCCAGAATACTTTAATGCATTCGATTATAACGTGGTTTATTATTTTTTAATCATAGCCGACTTACAATTTGTTGATCGCTGAACGAGTAAAAACACACACACACACCGCACACATACACACTCACTAATTTTAACAATAAAGAACTGGTAGATTCGATACACAGTGATTGAACGGCGAGGCTTGAGTTGTTTGCAATTTGATTGAATGAAATTAGACTTAATAATTAATGCGTCTCTATCGCGTCGGTGTCGACTACGCACAAGTCTCACAATCCTGTGCAACCACCTTTTGCACCGGGTTCACTAGGGGATACTATCCACCTCCCAAATGCAAGGGAATTATGGTTGCCGCGGAATGCTTCGTGCGCGAGTGGGAATCCGTGCACAGGAAATAACCCCGTGGACGCGGTACTCGCGAGACCGATTTGACGACCGAAGACTGACGGATGCGAACCCGTGAAGACGCGGGGGTCGGGGATCGCGACTTGCTTTCGACCGGAGTTGTACCCCAACACCAGGTTACTTCCGTGGCTAGATGGGAACTGAAAATCTTCACCACCACCGGACCGATGTTAGCTCGGTAGCTATCACTCCGGTGGGGGTTTTTGACAACGTCCACGGAAAGTTGCTCGCTCCCTAAGTGGTCGCTCCGGTGGGGGTTTTTGACAACGTTCACGGAAAGCAGCTCGCACGCGAAATCCCACGGTCGAACTCCGCGGATCAGGCGATGCCTGATCAGCGGAATTCGATCGGGCACATCCGGTCTCACTATCAGCGTTTCCACACCCGACACCGCGCAGAGACACGGGGCGACGAAGTCGTTGGTAAAATAATGAAAGTTAAACCCGTTAATAAAAACCCAATTATTGATATTACTAAATAAAACATTAAAAGTTTACGGAGACGTGACAGATAAATCGTGCACTTGAAAATTATTTTACATCTGTTAAATGGTGAATGATTAAGGAGGTTCCTTCTTTTTTGTATTATTGTCAATACCCGCTAACGCTCGGGTTTCTTTATTTTAAACTTACAATGATACACAAGCACACACACACACGGACGCACGCACGCACGCACGCACACACACACACACACGTACGCACGCACGTACGCGCGCGCGCGCGCTCACACACATACACACACACACACACAGACACACACACACACACACACACACACACACACACACACACACACACACACACACACACACACACACACACTCCAGCTTACTGCTGTGGTGTAATAGCTCCAGCTTACTGCTGTCGTACCGCGATTCCGGCTCCGTGGTACACCGACTCATGGCATACACTAGCTGTAGTTTGCCATCATTTCCCCGCTGCATTAAAACTCCGGCCAATCCGACCGCGCTGGCGTCTGTGTGGACCGCCGTCGCGGCACTGGCGTCGAATGTTCTCAGCACTGGCGGCTTTGTCAGTCGATTCCTCAGCTCCTGGAATGTCTCCCGATGACCCTCGGTTCAGGCGAAGGCAGCGTTCATCTTCAATAGCGCCGACAACGGTTCCGCTATCTGCGCGAAATGTGGGACGAACTTCCGGAATAAGCTTACGAACCCCAAAAAACGGCGTACTTCGTGCGCGTTTTTAGGAGGCGAGAGTGCCTTAATCGCCAGGATATTCGTCTGGCCTCGCTCGATTCCTACCCCGGTGATCTCGTGGCCCAGGTAGGTCATCCGCTCGAAAAGGAATCGACATTTCGGCAGCTTGAATGTCAACCTCGCCTTCCTCAGGGCCTCCAGCACCAGGCGTAGCTTTGGTCCCAGATCCTGCCAACTCGTACTTGAGATCTAAATAAAACAACGCCACCTCGTCTCTCAGTGGACCCAGCGCCTTGTGCATGACCTTGCTGAAGTACGCCGGGCCATTCGTCAGCCCGAAGATCATGCGCGTGAACTCTACGGTCTCCTGCGGGGTGATGATGGTGGTCTTCTCGCGAGATCCCTTCTCCAGTGGAATCTGTAAGTACCCGTGCGCAAAGTCAAGCACAATGAATAACGAGCTGTCGCGTAGCCATGCTAAATGGCCGTCAATGTTGGGTAACGGGAAGTGCAACCCTCTCCGTTACCGCGTTAACCCTGCGAAAGTCAACGCACAAACGCGATTCTCCGGATTTTTTTTCACGAGTAAAACCGTGTTAGCATATCTCGAGTTCGTATCTACGACCACACCCGTCTCGTGCCATTCCGCGAGTATGTCCTAAATTTCCCTTTTCTCGGGTTCCGTCGCGCGGCAAGATTTACATTGGACCGGCGGCGTGTTATGTGGCACCCGAAATTATATCTCCACGTTCTTCGCACAACCCAACTCATGCGGGCTCAGCGCAACGCAGTCCCGGAACTCCCTCAGCGTCTCACGCAGTTATTGTCCTACCTCGAGAGACTGTCCTGGCGCTTCGATCACTTCTTCCTCCCCGATGTCCTCTCTCGAAGCTGGGCGCTCAATGGTCCGGACGTTGCCGATGCTTCCGCGGGTTGTGAAATGCCCCGGAGCGAGAGTGCGGTCCTTGACACCCCAATTTACTACTGGTACGGTGGCACGGGTGCCGCATTCCACAATCTCCACTAACAAGATCGTGTTGGCCAGCAGAAGGGTTTGGTCACTCGTGGCCATGGGCGTCGACACGGCCATCGCCTCGGCCTATGCACTGGTACTGCGAGAGAACGTTAGCCGGTTACCTTTCTTCCAGAATGCGATGGTCGGATGCTCCGTGAAGGTACGGCCTATGAGCATGTCCGTGCTCTGCACAACGTCCGGCACAACGTTGATTGTCACCCCGTTACCCATCACCCCGTCCACGTCGATATCCGCCCGCACCATCCCGCAGCTTCGCACAACAAAATTCGGAGGATCAAGCGGCTTCACATCCGTTCCGGTCAGTGTCATTTCCAGTTGTTCCTTTCGTATTCGGGAGATCCTGAGGGTGCACTCGGAACTCCCTATGCCCACGAAGGCTGCTACCTCTTGTCCGTTCACGTGCGCTGTCTTCAGGTACTTGGCTGCGGACTGCCAAGTACCTGAAGACAGCGGGCCAATCTGGTCCGGCCCTGACTGCCTGCAGCGCCGGCCTCGCTGTCCTTCCACCTGTCGGGCATTGGCTGCATACGTGTCCTAACTGGTTACAGTGGTAGCACGTTGGCGCGCGCCGTTCCTTCGAGCAATCCCGTGACAGATGCCCTGGCTTGCGGCAGTTGAAACCGAGGCGCTCTTTTACTGGTATGATGGTCGTCGGCTCCCTGGTGTTCGGTCCCTGCGCTCTCCGGTCGCTCGTCCCACGGTTCGACGGATATTGGCTGCCGCCCCTCGTGCCTATTCCCTCGTCCTACGCGCTGCTCGGGCTCCCGCCGCTGGTTTCCAAGAGTCTTTTGGTAAAAGATCAAATCTTGGAGTGAGTCGTCGTACGTATACTGCAAGGACGGCAAGCCGAGCTCGCTGGACAATAGGCCGGCCAAAATCTTCCCTCGCTTCTCGGGGAACGTGAGACCCAGGGGCGCCCACATTCAAACTTTGACGTGGAAATACTTTGTGCTGCTGTCGCCTTTTTCCTGCGGTCGCGCCTTCATCCGGGACCATCTCGTCGAGGCGTCGGCCCGCCTGGCAAACGTTGCAAGAAATGCTTCTCGAAACTCATCCCAAGTTTGAAGTTCTCCACTCCTTGGGCGGCACCAATCTTTGGCGTCTTCCTTGAGATGCATGCTCGCTGTGGTGAGAAGGTAGTCGTCGGACCATAGGTGGATGTTAGCCAATGACACCAAGTTTTCTAGCCGCTCCTTGGCCCTGATGCTGTCCGCCTCGCCGTAGAACTTCTCTATATCCTGGGATAAGTCGGTGATCGCCTGGCACATCGGGTATGCACTTCTGCTCGGTTCGTTCCCAACGCCCTGCCACTGGGGCTGCCCATTTGATGAAAGTGCGGCCAATAACTCGAGGATCGGCTCCTGTGACTCACTTGCTAATGCAATTCGCAACGCATTCACCAGCTGCGCATTCGCGTGGCCCTCGTTCACCGACAATTGTTCACAGGGCTCGACATGCGGCACTAAAGCACCACTGTTCCCGTGTGAAACATCGTCATTTGTGCCCGCCACGTCGTTCGTTTCCGCACCACACGACTGCGCGCCATACGCTTCGGCCACGCAGCCACTTTCGCGTTCACTTGCAACCACGCGGTCGCCCGACGCCGGTCAGACGCCATTTTCTCTCCCTACGCGCCTCTCAGCATCTGTTACGTTCGAACTATTTGACACCATGCTCCACCCCCACCCCGCACCACGGAGTGGTTTAACGGGTGGTGCGGTTTATTCGCAGTGGAGTGGTTTATACGCAGTTAGAAATTTTGAAAAATCGATTTTTTAATTGCATTTTTGGAATGTACAAATATGTGAGTATATTCCCTGAAAATTTGAAATCGATCAAGCGAATATTCTCGGAAATACACACATATTTGTAAGGACGCTCAGAGCGCATCTCCGAGCGTCCGAGAAACTTCAAACGCGTTTTTCTCAAAACGGTGTTTTCAAAGTCGCTGAGCACGATTTCTCACAAACGTCTCAACCGATCGATCTGCAATTTTAACACAACCTTGTCCGATATATTCTTCAGGTATTCATCGAAGGAATAAGATTTCCAATAATTATTTATATTTTTTAAATAATTGAATGAAACAAATGTGGTCGAAAATCGAAATTGTTTTTTTCCAGAGCCACCATTTTGTTAAAAATGAAAATTTTGGCTATTCCTTCGATCAATACCCGGAATCATATATCCCCTAAAAGAATCTTTTTGGTTTTTCATTTTAGATAGTCCAAACCGGAGATACTTTGCTCACCGACGGACACTTTTTTCGGGCACCTCCAGGAGACTTTCTACAGTAGCAATGTTAATGAAAATTGTTGAAAATAAAAAAATACCAATTCAGAGCTAAAAGATGCCACTACACTGCCTTATACTTTTCGTTTTGCTCCAATGAAATCCTTTTCCAGAAAAAGATGGTGAAAAATCGACTTTTTTGGCCTTGCAACTGCGTATAACGCCTTAATGGCATTTCGTTTCCCTTTTGCGTTGGTATCCCACTTCTGATTGTTAAATGGTGAACGATTGAGGGGGATCTTTTTTTTATTATTGTACATACCCTCTAACGCTCGGGTTTCTTTATTTTAAACTTACAATTATATCTATACAGGGAATGTCTTAACTACTAGATTTCCGTTGGTGAGCATATAGGGTGTCTTTTGCCAAACAAAACGTTTCTTTTTTAATGCCGTACGTCAAAAATTGGCAAAGATATTCACGAGTAAAGTCCAACGGTGAGTAAACTATGGCACAGTAGTTTCGTCGTTCAAGCGAGAGTAGGCGCGGGTTCGTATCGACGTTCGCGCAAGTGGATAAAATCCATTGATTTTTGTTAAATTGAAATTGAAATTGAAAGTTCAAACTTTCAATTTGAATTTTAGGCCTCATCCGGTCGCCCAAATAAAGTATTGAATAATTTTGAAAAAAATGTTAGACAATATTGTTCACTGTTTACTCGAAACATCTAAAGATGAAAAAATCTTTCGAGTAAACAATGGATAACATTGTTCAACATTTTTTATTTGTTATTTAATACCTTATTTGGGCGACCAGACAACAGGTGGGGGTAAAAATGGCGAACGATCAATGTTCAAAAGGGTCGAAATGTCGAATTCCGTCATGAGGAACGTTCCAATATAGATAGAATAATCTTACGATAGCCTGTAAAATAGTTAATCGAAATTGTGAATGCAAAAATCTCGGGGTTTATTTATAGTGAAAACAAATATCAGATTTAACAAAATAACGAGAGACATAGTATCGACTCGTCTTATATATAAATCAAACAATTCGAGACGTTAAATCGTCGAATTGTAAATCTTACGACAGTTTACAATTTCGAATTCATTAAAGCGAAGGGCTAAAAAGTCGATCAGTTAGTATGGCGATGGGTCAAAATGGCGAACGGTCCGGATATCGAAAACAATCGAACAATGAATCGAGCAGTACGTTACTTGCGCTTTAGAGTGAAGCTGACAGATGACTCTGGCGGTCAGTCGGCAGCGGCCCCCTGAAACTGGCCACTGAAAACGGCTCGGGAAATGTAGCGCGGAATTGTCGCCGAGTTTAGCCGCTTGTAGCGCTGGCAGGGACAAGACTGCTGTTATGGAATTTAGAGAGGCGATGGGTTTGCCTGTAGGGTGTAGGCGGTGTAGGGCAACACAAAAAATATGAATAATTTACAACATTTAAAACAGCTGTAATGAGAGGAAGGGGGGTAGGTTAGTCACTTTACCTGCCTATGATTTTTCGAAGTTTTACAACATCTATGGTGCATGCAAGTTAATATGAAGGTGTAAAAAATAATAAGGGTGCCGGGCAACATGGAAAATCTGATAAATACCATGAAATCTGATAAATACCATTGTAATTACTGCACGACAAAACCAATAATAAGCACACCGAATACTAAACTACATTTATAATTTTTTGTTTGACAACGTTTACACGATTTACACGAATTAGTTTACGCAAAGGTAACCTTGAACGCTCAAATGAAACAACAACAATAGCTGTATGACGTATAGCGCCGGAGAAGGGGAAATCTCAGGCAGTCACGTCAGTGCCCGCACCACGTACAGGGCGCTAGCAGAATTAAGAAACGGCTAGAAAACGCGAATCGTTTTGTCGTATGGGAAAAGCGGGCAGTGTCAGGGGGCTGGTCGGCAGGAGAAATATTTACCGTTCTACACTTGCCCATTTGACATATTGACCCCCACCCCATATTTCGGCGGGGGGGTACTGAAATAGCATTTGTTTTACTTTGTGAAGTTTTTTAATGAGTATATATACTCGTACGGGCTAAAAAAATAAACGTAAGAATTCGTCAACTCGTAAACTATTCGAATGCGCCGAAAATTCCCTACGGGAAGATGACTATACAGGGTGTCTCGTAAGTAGGACGACAAACTTAAGGGGAACATAGGTTGGGGGTGACGTGCGAGACAAAAAATTTACTTTAGTAATAGTGTCACCATTTTCGGAATATTGAGGTCTATTATTTTTTCAAAAAATCCCTTCTCTTGATCTGTCGTTCGTTGGTGTGGAAACAAAACGCAGATATTTTTCTTATTTTTTAAAATGAATTACTCTTGAATAGTTGGTATGCCATATTCAAATATCACTTTGATAAATAATATCATTAGGGAACACTGAGAAATAGAAAAATTTCCGCAATTATTTTTCTTAAGAAAATTATTGTACTCAATTTGGACCTTCGTCAGAGTGAAAAAAATTTACTGGACTGCTGCTGCACATAAATGCATAAATTAATTACCCGTTTAATAAAGATTATAGAAATACGCGATACTTTTTTTTTGAAAAAAAAGGTATAGCTATTCTTGTGCCAAAAGAGCGGATTCAGATTTGGATTTAAATTAAAATCACACTTTTTATCGACCACTGAAATCAAAATTGTTAAGTAAATTTGAAATTATTACTTACACTTAAGTTAGTCTACTTATAGCAATAAACGGTACGGGTGTGAGGGGATACGAGATATTCGCAATACAACTATAAACGCGTTAAGGGAGGGCAGGCGTGTAAAATTTTCGAAAAATCGTATTCTTGGAAACAATTTAGAAAAATTCTTAGACCCTTAAAAAATATGATACATTTTTGTTTATAGCTGAAAAAACCGTTTTCAAGTGTTTTCGAGCTATTTTTGAGTCTCCGAGCGCTGAAAAGAATTTTCGGCGATACGAAAGCTTTTTTCGGTTCATTGAAAGTCCAAAGAAATATATCACTTTGTACCAGGTGTGTAAGTATGAAACCGGAATGTGCCCATAGGTGGCGCTAGATGTCGATGCAATTACTGACACATCACGTCAGTGGTGTCTTGTTATTGTATTGATATCCGACAAAGATTTCCAACTCACAATAACACGAGTTTCATTCAGTAGCATTAGTTTATTAGACAGAAAACATGTCGAGTTTTGTGCCAACAAATTACGATTTGCCGACAGCACTATTTTTCTGTTTTCATCTGAAGAAAACCGCAGCCGAATCGCATCGAATGCTTGTGGAGGCGTTTGGTGAGCATGCTCTCGGTAAAACACGGTGTTTCGAGTGGTTCAAACAGTTCAAAAGTGGCGATTTTGACGTGAGGAACGAAGAACGTGGAAGACCACCGAAAAAGTTTGAAGACGCTGACCTGCAAGCCTTGTTGGACGAAGACGACGCTCAAACACAACAACAACTGGCGGATGTACCTACGGTAATGATATGATACTTTGTATCATATCATTACAATAAACGTGTTTTTTCTGTAGAAAAATTCCGGTTTCATACTTACACACCTGGTACATGAAAATTGTGGTCGAAAGAACGACCTTTTTTCCAGCTCATCTCAATTTGTTTTTGCATTATTTTTCTATGTCATCAACGGAGCTGTGATGCACCGTTCCGAGATCCACTTTAATTCCGCCCGCAGCTACATGCATCGCTGCTCTCAGGGGTTACCTCATCCACCATCCGCTGTGATCTCGCCCGACTCCCCTTGCCGCTAAATGTCTCCTGTGTTGTCATGTTAACGATAACCTGGGTTTGTGTGACAGCTCATGCTCTAAAAGTATTTCGGACACGAACTCCAATATTCGACCATTAAATAAAATTCGTCCATCATCGAGGAAGAACACATCTCCGTATACGGGTAACATTTCAAGGCACAATACCGTACTCTAAAGAAATAATTACGATTCTGAAAAACGTCTCATTCATACGGCGCTTTATGGAGGTAACGCGTCCGCCACATATTTGTCTGATAATTTGTACGCTAAATAAGGCTAGATGACAGAAATAAGTTTATTTCAGGCATCTAGCTCACGCGTGTCAAAAACTCCAAAAATTCCATAACGACAATGAAAACCGGGAGTCATCGAATGTTTGAAGAAAACATTCATGATCGAAGTGAAAAAATGTGAGTAGCAGAAGAGTTTTCGTAACCGCGAATGATCAAAGAAAATGTGTCTTCGGATCATTTTGGTCATCAGTAAGCTTATTATTAGTTGATGTTTTTTTTTAAATTCGTATTCCAATCTAATGCGCGAGGGTAAGATCAGTGGCGTACTAAATGGCTCATGGGTGTCCCAAGCGGAATAAAAATTCGGTGCCATTAACATTGAGGAAAGTTAGAAAAGCGCAATATAAATTCATTTTTTTTCATTTAAACTTCATGAACCGTACATAACGCAATCTTGCAATTTTCATGAATCGTACATAACAAAATCTTGAAATTTTCGAAAATTGTACAAAACACAAGCTTGTGATTTTTATAAATCGTACATAGCACAACCTGCCCAACAAAGATATTGGCAATACATCCATAAATATGTTCAGAGAGGACACACCTGTAACATTTTCGAAAAATCGTTTTCTTGGAGGCATTTAAGAAAAATGCTTAGACCTTTAAAAAATTTGACGCATTTTCGTTTATAGCTGAAAAAAATGGTTGCGTCTCCGAGCGCTGGAAAGCGCCTTCAGTGATACGAGCGCTTCTTTTCAATAATTGAAATCAATCAAAAATGAATTATAAATCATATTATATATGTATGTATGTATGTAAATCTTTATCGTTCCCCTAGGGGTTACAAGGCCTTCCGTTTCTTACAATAGCTCTTATCCTAACGTATCTCTACTTAATCGTATCCGCCACGCTCTTACACGCTATCTCGCTCCGCCTCTCCGCCTTATTCTAACTTAAGGTCGTCGCTCACTTATAAACCCAGCACCCGACCAGCACCGCCTCGGCTCGAGCGGTTGTCATTTCTTATATGGACTTTCCATACATATGCACTCAATTGTTAACTCCGCAGCATCACCGGATCGGCTCGCTCGCGAGAGTTGACAAGTGAGCGCATATGTATGGAAAGCCCATCTAAGAAATGACAACCGCTCGAGGTGAGGCGGTGCTGATCGGGTGCCGGGTTGATAAGTGAGCGACGACCTTTATCCTTATTCTTATGCTACTTCTCTCTCCTCTCTCCGACTTCCGTTTCCTCCTTTCACTCCATTCTTCTTTCACTCTGCGTTCATTTCTCTTTCCTTCTCCTTCGTCCTTTTCTCTAACCTTTCCATCCATTCCTTTCCTCCTCCTTTTTCGTCTAGTATTTCCTTTATTCTTTCCCCTATTCCTATTTCTTCTCCTGCCCCCTTCATATCTGTCTATTACATGCTCCCACCTCTCCGCTTCTTCCCCGCAGCATCTGCATTCTCTCTCGTTCTCCGTCTCCCAGTACGTCCCTTCTCTCATTTCGTTTCCCATCCTAAATCTAGCTATCCTCACGTACCTTTCTTCACTTCAACCCGCTTTTAAGTACTCTGGCACCCTCTCTACCCTGATTTCCCTGTACCATCTGTTGTATTTCGATCTTTCTATCCTCTTTCTTCTTTCCCTTTCTTGCTTCTTCCTTTCCTCTATTTCCTTCCCTTCGTATTTCCTTTCTTTGTCCTT
Source organism: Ophion obscuratus (assembly GCA_964007375.1). NCBI lineage: Eukaryota > Metazoa > Arthropoda > Insecta > Hymenoptera > Ichneumonidae > Ophion > Ophion obscuratus. The sequence continues at coordinate 57,408,966 of OZ023312.1, forward strand.
CCTCCCTTCTGAACTCGTCTCTTCCTAATTCCCATTTTACCCACACACTCACCCCCCTTCTCTTCCACTCCTTTATTTCTTCCCAACATAGCTTTGCTACCTCGCTCCCCCCTCCTTTGCTCAGCTTTTCCTCGTACTTCCATGCTTTTCTACCTGCTCGCGTTTTTATCTTATCCCTTTCCATTTCTTCCCTTACCATATATCCTGGCGTCCTCTAATCCAGTCCCAAAACCCACCTGATATACCTCTCCTGCACCGGCTCCATCGTCTCTCTTTCCTCCCACCCCCATATTTCCACTCCGTATCCTATTACGGTCCACATCATCGTGTCAAATAACCACATCCTCCTTCCTACATCCTTCCCGAATTTCCTTTTCCCTATTCCCCATACTTGTCTCATCGCTGTGCCTGCCATCCTCACTCTGTCCCTTATATGTGCCTTCTTGCCGCCGTTTCTCTTGGATACGTACCCTAGATATTTAAACTCCTTCACCTCTTCCATCCTCTCTCCCTTCCATTTCCATTCCTTCTCCTTCTGCCTTCCCCTCCTTTCCTGTACCTCATTATTTTCGTTTTTCCTACGTTTACCTCCAGTCTTTGTCCTTCAAAATATCTCTCCATCCTCTTTATCATATTTTCCATGTCCTCTTCCCTCTCCGCCATCGCCACTATGTCATCCGCGTACGCTAACGTGTATATCTTCTTTCCCCCCAATTTCACGCCCCTCCCCATTCTCCCTTCGTCATCTCTTCCTCCAGGGCCGCCGTCAGTATGTTAAATAATATTGGGCTTAGCGGGCACCCCTGTCTAACTCCTTTCTCCCTCCAAAAAGTTTCTTTTGGTTCCCCCGCTACCAGCACCCTGTTTTTTGTTTCCCCGTGTATTTCTTTTATTCTTTCTCTTAGTCCCTCCCTTATCCCTCTTTTCTTCATCGCCTCCCACAACACGCTTCTATTCACGGAGTTAAACGCTGGCTCTACGAAGATCGTGACCAGCTTGCCCTTCTTCTTCGCCACCTGTCTTCCTATCACATAATTTAGCACATAAATATTATCTATTGTTCCCATCCCTTTCCTGAAGCCGGTTTCATTCTGCGGCACCTTTCTTCCTCTCTCTACCTCCTCTTCTAACTTGTTTGCCAATATCGTTGCATACATCTTGTATATGGAAGGCATCAGCGTGACTCCCCTATACTTCTCTACCCTCGTCCCTTCCCCTTTCTTCCTTATCGGCACAATGAGCCCCTCCTTCCACTCGGCTGGCCATCCCTCCCCTCTCCATTCTCTTCTGCATATCTTTTCAGCCTATTATCGCCTTCTCCCTCCCCCCCATTTCCACGCCTCATTTGGTATTTCGTCCGCACCCATCGCCTTCCCTGCTTTTTTCAACCGCCCTTCTTACTTCCTCCTCCCTTATTTCCTCTTCTTCGTCTCCTCCCCTTCTACTTCCTGTTCCGTTTTCCTCCCTTTCCTCCTTTACTCCTAACAGGTCCGCGAAGTATTTTTTCCACTCCTCCTCTTTTATGTTCTCATTTACTCTTTTCCGCGCTCTCCTGCCCCTATTCACTATTTCCCATACCTTGTTCTCTATCCTCGCTTCTGCTACTTCCCTTATCATTCTGTCTTTCTCCTTCTCCTTCTTTCGTACTCCCTCTTCCTCTCTCTGGATCCTTTCCCCGTGCTTTCCCCTTTCCTCCATCGTCTTAGCTCTTTTCTCACCTCCTCTTTTATCCTCCTCTCTCTACCCTCTTCCTCTCCGCTCTCCTTTATCGCCTCTTTCATTTTCTCCATTATTTCTTTTACCCTTTCCTGCGTCTCATCTCCCTCTTCTGCCCTTTCAATCCTTCTGCTGTATCTCTCCTTCATCTTCTCCGACCACCTCCCACCTCCTGCCCTTCTTTTTTCTCCTTCTGTATCCTCCTCTCCTTTCTTCCCTTTTTTATCTCAACTATGAGAGGGTGGTGGTCTGACTCCACCCTATCTCGGCTCGCACACTCTCCACCCCTTCCCTTGTCCTCCTATCCCCTATCATGTAGTCAATCACTGTCTTGCTATCCTCCTCTCTCTACCCTCTTCCTCTTCGCTCTCCTTTATCGCCTCTTTCATTTTCTCCATTATTTCTTTTACCCTTTCCTGCGTCTCATTACTCTTATACTCTTTACTCTTTACTCCCTCTTCTGCCCTTTCAATCCTTCTGCTGTATCTCTCCTTCATTTTCTCCGACCACCTCCCACCTCCTGCCCTTCTTTTTTCTCCTTCTGTATCCTCCTCTCCTTTCTTCCCTTTTTTATCTCAACTATGAAAGGGTGGTGGTCTGACTCCACCCTATCTCGACTCGCACACTCTCCACCCCTTCCCTTGTCCTCCTATCCCCTATCATGTAGTCAATCACTATCTCCCCTCTTCCCCCTGTCCGTGAATTCTGCCTTTTCATCTCCCTTTATGTTTCCGTTGAGAATCTCCCTCTTCTGCCCTTTCAATCCTTCTGCTGTATCTCTCCTTCATTTTCTCCGACCACCTCCCACCTCCTGCCCTTCTTTTTTCTCCTTCTGTATCCTCCTCTCCTTTCTTCCCTTTTTTATCTCAACTATGAGAGGGTGGTGGTCTGACTCCACCCTATCTCGACTCGCACACTCTCCACCCCTTCCCTTGTCCTCCTATCCCCTATCATGTAGTCAATCACTGTCTCCCCTCTTCCCCCTGTCCGTGAATTCTGCCTTTTCATCTCCCTTTATGTTTCCGTTGAGAATCTCCCACCCTACCTCCTCTATCATTTTTATTAGCTTTCTCCGTTCCGTGTTTATTTTCTTGTCCTTCGATTTCCCTTGCATTTAAATGCATTTAAATGGAGGGGGGGGGGGACTTAAGCCGCCCCCTCTAGCACCCTCCCTTCTTGTTCCTTCCGTTTTGCATTTCCATTATTTCCCTTCAAATTTCTATCTTTCTTTCTATGTCCCCATTCACGTATACCGCTATTATTGTCCATGTCCCCTCCCCCTTTCCTATTTTCACCGTCATTACCCCTTCTTCTTCCCTCCTTCCTCCTCTTTTTTCCGGTTCCCTTTCCTCTCTCGCTCCTATTAACATCCCTCCTCTGGCCCTCCCCTTCCTAGTCCTCTTCTGCGCCCATGGCGGCCTCCACACGTATCCCTTCGGTAGTCTTTCTTTTATCCTCTCCCATCCTTTCTCCTTTATCGATGTTTCCATCAACACCATTGCCTTCCATTTCTCGAATTCTTTCCAAAACTCCTTATCCTTGTTGGCGAGACCCGCCACGTTCCAAAATACCACCCTCCAGCTCTTCCCTTTTCCCCTTGTTCTCTGTCTTCTCCTTCTCTTCTTCCCCCTTCTCTAACCATTTTTTACTTCCTTTCTCCTGTCCCTCTTGCCCCTTTTCTCTTTCCTCGTCCCCTCCTCTGGCTCCCCCTCCCTTTCTTTTCCTCTCCAGTCCCTTAGTTTCTCATCCTGCTTATCCCAAAACCAAGTTGTACCCTGCGTAAGAATCTTCCCATACTGTACCCTCACTCTTTTCCCTTTCCTTTCTTCCTCTTCCCCTATTTTTTTCAGTCTCCATTGCACCCTTCTCTCCCTCTATGTCAAGTCATCCCCCATCCTCTCCCCCTTCCTTTTAATTCATTTTTCCTATTCATCATCTCCTTTTTCTTCTCAATGCTTTCCATCCTTACTACTATCATGGTTTCTTTCCCCTGTTCCGCTCTCTCCATATTTCTCTCGCTTTCTCTGTCATCCCCTGTACCCCTATTCTTTCCATCACTTTTTCTGCCATCTCCTTTGCACTCCCTTCCTTCTTTGCTCCTCTTATTATTAGATTTCTCCTTCTCTCCTCCCTCTCCTTCACTTCCAATTTTCTTTCTATCTCGTTTATCCTTCTCCCTATCTGGCTCTCTTCCCCTTCTCTTCTTTCCCCCACCCCCCTTCCCTCGCCCTATCTCTCTCCGTTGTTTCTATTACTGCCAGCCTCTCGCCCATCTTTTCTATCTCCTGTTCCTGTCTTTCCACCTTTTCCATTTCCCACATTCTCTCCTCCATCGCCTCGCTTTCCTCCCTCCATCTTTCCTCCGCCTACCTTATCTCACCTCTCATCCGTCCCAACGCTTCTTTCACTTTCCTTCCCAGCTCTTTTACCTCCACAATCTCTCTTCTGACCTCGTCCCTCAGCGCTCTAATCATCTCCTTCACACTCTTTTCCTCCTGTCCCTCTTCTGGTGATCGCTGCACTTTTCTGCTTTTCTGGAACATATTTCACTCCTCCTGTTCCCTTTCCTCCATTTGCTCCCTTTTCCTTTTCCACATCTCGTTGATTTCCCCTAGGCTTGCGCTCCGTTCCTTCAATAGCCTCTCTGCGCTTGTTATCCTACCATTCTTCCTTCGCTGCTCCCCCTTCTCACTCCGCTGCTCGCTCTCCTTTCCGCTCTCCTCCTATTCCCCCCTCCTTTCCTCTCCCTTTGTCGTTCATTTCTCTCTGTCTCCTTTTGTTCCCGGACTACCTTTCCTCCTCCGTTCTATCTTCCTGCTCCTCGTTGACCTTCTCCCCTCTACTTCTCCGCCTCTCCGTCTGATGTCGCCACCGTTCCTTCACCTCGACGCACCTTCCGCTTTTCCCGCTCGTCGCCTCTACCGCGGCTGGATTCTCACTCTGTTTATCTAACCTCTTTTCCGCGTCTGTTTTTTCCTGCATACCCTTTTTTATTTCGCCCCCTCGCACCCTTTCTGTTCTTTACCCCTTGCCGTCCTGCTTCCCCTCTGCCTTTTCTCTCCCTTTCTCTATCCTTTTCCTCCTCTGTGCTCCTTTTCGTCACTTTTCTTGTCACACTGTCATTCACTTAGTCATTCGCTTTCACACTGGAAACGGAAGTCCGAACGGAAATCATATTATATATTATATTATATTATAATATATTACAATTATTATTAATGATATAAATAAATTTAGTATTATATAAATTTATTGTAGTACTCTAAATAAATTATATAAATTTATTGTAGTACAACGAATCTACTGTAGTACGAATGCACCAATCGATCCGTTCATGTCATTTTTTACACGTACGCAAAGGAACTATCGCATTCGCAGCTTATACCTCTGCTTACATGATCCACTCTCCCCGAACGGGACCGAGATGAAATCAACGAAAAATTCGACGGGGCGGTTTCAAGGTTGTGTTATGGATGCTAGAAAAATGATTGAGAGAATCCATTTCACCTCTGTTCGCTAGGAACTGAGTGGCAATCGTCCGAGCTCCGTTTCGGCGATGGACCATCCACGTCTTCGGCATTGTTTACTGAACCAGAGATTAAATCGATAAAGCTTATAATGAGTTAACGGGGTTATGCCGACAACTATCCGAATGTACCAACCGAGCCGTTGATTTAATCTTTAACACGTGCTCAAAGAAAATATCGTTGTATTCGCAGCTTTAACCTCTGCTTAGATGATCCACTCTCCGGACCGAGAACGAGATGAAATCAACGACAAACTCGACGGGATCGTTTCGAGAATGATACGGATACTAGAAAAACGATTGAGAGAATCGATTTCACCTCTGTTCGCTAGGAACTGAGTGCCAATCGTCCGAGCTCCGATTCGGCGACAGAGCATCCACGTTTTTGGCATCGTTTACTGAACCGGAGAGGGAATCGATGCAGCTCATAACGAGTATGACGGGGTTATGGCGACGATCCGATCGCGATGGGAGATGAAATCAATTTGGACAACGGTTCGTGCATTATCCATACGACATACTCGACAAGGTCACGACGAGTTCGCGGTTGATTTCATCTCCATTCCGATAATATCGCAAACAGATGATTTCATCTCGTTCCCAATCGCGAACGGAGATGAAATCAATTCTGTCAATGATTCTTCTAGTGTCCGTAGGACATACACGAAGCCGTCACGACGAGCTCGCCATTGATTTCATCTCCTTTCCGATGATATTGAAACGAGATAGATTCATCTCGTTTCCGATCGCGATAGGAGATGAAATCAATTCGGACAACGATTCGTGCATTATCCATAGCACATACTCGGCAACGTTACAACGAGTTCGCGGTTGATTTCATCTCCATTCCGATAATATCGCAAAGAGATAATTTCATCTCGTTCCCGATCGCGAACGGAGTTGAAATCAATTCTGATGATTCTTCTAGTGTCCGTAGGACATACTCGAAGCCGTCACGACGAGTTCGCCATTAATTTCATCTCCTTTCCGATGATATTGAGACGAGATAAATTCATCGCGTTCCCGATCGCGATAGGAGATGAAATCAATTCGGACAACGATTCGTGCATTATCCATAGGATATACTCGACAACGAGTTCGCGGTTGATTTCATCTCCGTTCCGATAATATCGCAAAGTGATGATTTTACCTCGTTCCCAATCGCGAACAGAGATGAAATCAATTCTGTCAATGATTCTTCTAGTGTCCGTAGGACATATTCGAAGCCGTCACGACGAGTTCGCCATTGATTTCATCTCCTTTCCGATGATATTGAAACGAAATAAATTCATCTCGTTCCCGATCGCGATAGGAGATGAAATCAATTCGGACAACTATTCGTGCATTATCCATACGACATACTCGACAACGTCACAACGAGTTCGCGGTTGATTTCATCTCCATTCCGATAATATCACAAAGAGATAATTTCATCTCGTTCCCGATCGCGGACGGAGATGAAATCAATTCTGTCAATGATTCTTCTACTGTCCGTAGGACATACTCGAAGCCGTCACGACGAGTTCGCCATTGATTTCATCTCCTTTCTGACGATATTGAAACGAGATAAATTCATCTCGTTCCCGATCGCGATCGGAGATGAAATCAATTCGGACAATGATTCGTGCATTATCCATAGGATATACTCGGCAACGTCACAACGAGTTCGCGGTTGATTTCATCTTCATTTCGATATCGCAAAGAGATGATTTCATCTCGTTTCCAATCGCGAACGGAGATGAAATCAATTCGGACAATGATTCGTGCATTATCCATAGGACATACTCGACAACGTCACAACGAGTTCGCGGTTGATTTCATCTCCATTCCGATAATATCGTAAAGAGATGATTTCATCTCGTTCCCGATCGTGAACGGAGATAAAATCAATTCTGTCAATGATTCTTCTAGTGTCCGTAGGACATACTCGGAGCCGTCACGACGAGTTCGCCATTGATTTCATCTCCTTTCCGATGATATCGAAACGAGATAAATTCATCTCGTTCCCGATAGCGATAGGAGATGAAATCAATTCGGACAACGATTTCTGCATTATCCATACGACATACTCGACAAGGTCACAACAAGTTCGCGGACGATTTCATCTCCATTCCGATAATATTGTGACGAGATGAATTCATCCCGTTGCCGATCGCGAACGGAGATGAAATAAATTCTGTCAGTGATTAGCGCAGTATCCATAGGATACAATCGACAATTACTCGATACACTCGTTATTGGATAAGGGAGTCTGACGATGCTGCCCAAACGACGGGAGGAGCATTGTTTATTTAACAAAGATAAAATCAGTGCTCGGAATGGTTCTCGGAGCCTCGATCGGACATTCCCGATATTACTGCCCCGAATTCGTCTCCAATTTTATCTTACTTCCGGACAGATTGGGTCGAGAAGTCTGTCGATGCCGCGAGAACGACGGTAGGAGCTTTGTTTATTTAACAAAGATAAAATCGGTGCTCGGAATGGCTCTCGGAGCCTTGATCGGACATTCCCGATATTACGGCCCCGCGGGAAGGGGGAAGTGGGTGTAATATCGATTTTCCGTTTCGCATCTAACACCAAGTCAAGTTAAATAAAACCTTGTAAAAAACTAAACAAAAAAAAACGTATTGTACCTTGGTACTTGAAACTCCAGACATATTGGGTTGGGTCCGAATATGTTAATTTTTATTTATTGAGATAACAATCATAACAGAAACTCTTACTGAATAATATCGTCGGGCGTGATAATTGTTATCACTGCCGCAACAACTAAGAATGGAAAATTTGATCAAAGTCGTTATGAAAATTCAACAATTTATTCGTGATTCGATATGGAAACGTCCGCTTCGAGTCTTTACGATAGCGGCAATACGAAAAGAAAAAAAAACATTCGCTTGTTGCCTCCAAATTTGAAAAACACCAAATTATTGACCGTTCTGTGCTTTATTTCTCTCAAAAATAAAGATTACAAATGCATTGGACAGTCTTATTTCCTATCATCATCGCTCGCGGGTACAATTACAAGTCTTCGGAATGTCGGCAACCTTTACGCCTCGGCCCGGACTCACGGAGCGGCAGAAGACGAAGCGAGAAATGTCACATCCGTCGGCCTGTCACGCCGACGCGAATGATACGCAAAACGTCAAATCATCCGTGCCGTCATCTGTCAAACGGTGCGTTCCTCAAGCCGTGCAAGTTCAGAGCGCGCGTTACCTGTCAAACGCACGCTCTGAACTTGCGTACCCAAGATGACAGAAAATAATAGCAGACGATACAAGAAACGTCAAACTGACCGGGCAACCGAGACAGATGCCGAGCTACCTTGCTCGCTGCCTGCTATGCGTCTCGCGCTCAGACCCGGCACTCGAGTGGCGTCGTTGCTAAGGGCAGGCTTCAAGTCCTACAAAAATCAGTCGAACGCCAAAATTCTAATCGCTCTCAGTTGAAAACTATTTGACGGAAAAAAAAACGCCTTGGCAGATTCACTCCGGGTACCCCCCTAAACCCGTCAGTTCCCGATGGGTCACTTAATATGAAACACCCTATATATATATATATATATATATATATATATATATATATATATATATATATATATTTTGTTACACCGTCGGGTGAACATATATGTTTTTTAAAAAAGACGTCGTTGTCGCCTATCAAAGAGTTCTTCTTTATTTTATTGATTACAATGGTATGACGAACCGCTGGCCTTGTTTACTTCTTCTGGATGTCCGTCGATTGTAATATGATGCGCCGCCTCGAGACTCTTCTTCGACTATAACGGCTGGATTGTAGACGCCGATCAAAGTGCGTAATCAGAGTTTGTAGAATGTTCTTTATGATGACCGATGAATATTTTCTGGAGCAGGATTACGCTGGGCAAATCGCACTTAGCTCGGCTACGAAGCTCGTGTAACAATGATAGTGTATGACTCTCTGGTATTGACCTGACTGAACGCGCTTCTCGATCTGTAGGATGCTCTTATATACTTATTAGGGATACGCGTTATACATTGGTAGTCTGGTGGGGAAACAATGTATCGCGTCACAAGGTGACTTATTCTGGAAGGTGTCAAATTTCACCGTTACATTCCTCCCTCCTTAAAGAATTTTGGTCCCCATAAATTCATTGTAGTTGACTGGTTTGCTGTTTTGGTTTAAATAGTTTTTGAGTTAATTTTGGTAATTCCTCTGTTTCTTCTATTTCTGTTATTCTTGCTTGTTCATCATACTTTCTTTTTGGCGATTCTTTAAGATGGATATGTTCTGGTCTATCAATAGTTTGCGCATTATTTCCAAAGTTACAGTGATCAAAAATGATGCATGGTCTTATACAAAAAGAAATTGTTTTCCTTAGGCACCTTAAGAGACCTATTTTATACATAATATAACTGATTATTATTGTTATTGCTGTGTATCCCAAATACTGAAGTCCATCTTGAATATGTTCCTTTATCGTTTTTTATCTTTTTCGTAATGCTAAGTTGTTTATTTGAAGATTTATTTCTTCAATATTTGTTCTTAGTTCTTGTAAATTCTTTGTATTAATATAGTTTCCAAAAATGACACTAATATTCAATTCTTTGTCTTTTATTTTATTAAAATGTAGGCGATCCTTTATTTCTGATTCATTGAAGCTTCCTTCTAACATTGAATCGAACTCCATTGTTTTAATAACATTAGAAGCTTTCAATAGTGCATGTGTCGCCATTGCTAAGCATCCTTGTTCAAGATGAACTTTTACATTTCATATAATTTCAATCATTCTTAGAGCATTGTCTGGACATAATATATGTAATGATTCTTCTTTTACTGGTATTACTAACCAATCTTGACCTGTTTTCAATTGGATAAATAGGGAACTTTCTAATTCCACATATTTAGGTGCAGAACTATTTTTCCTTTTGGCGAGAATCATCGGTATTACACACGATGTTGAGGATTCCGTTGAATAATCTGGATGTTTTCTTTGAATTAGATACATATTTTCCACTTTTCTTAGATTCTCAAATTCTACTACTTGTAACGGGAAAAATCGAGTTTTCTTTTCATTAATTACAATATAATCTGTATCCTCAAGTTTTCGAATATCAATTGTGGAGGAAGAGTTTGAGGACGTGCTATTCCGTGTTTGCCATCAATTATCGCATTTAGCAAATCCATTACGCTTGTTTTCAAATCTTGATATAACGTGGTATATCCAGACAAAACTTCATTAATTTGTATATTGATTGTATTTCTTTTTGTTTCCTCATGTACATTTTTTATATTATTATTCAACAACTTGAGTTGCGTAATCATGTCCTTGAAAATTTTGTCATTATTCTTTAACTGATTCATCATCAATGTTGTTTGATTTTTAACTAAATGTGCTATTAGTAAATTGTCTTCTCGCAGTTTATTGATTTCGTTATTGAAATATGTCGCGTCGGAGGCTGATAATGTTCCAAACAGTAATTTTATTCCTTCTCCGACAATGTTGAAGAGTCCTCTTTTGTTTCTTCGACCAATTAAATGATATAATGTTTTTAATTGATTTTCCAGTATTTTATTTCGTTTGATTTGCACGTCGATTTGTTTCATACTTTGACAAATGAATCCAGGTTTGAATCGTAAGCATTTATCATATAATTCCTTAGTTTTATTTTTCAATAATGATATTTCTTTTGATAAATGACTAAATTCTATTCCAACAATTATTTTCCATGATTCATGAAGAACGTGTGTTTTCCCCATACTTTCTAAATAAACGGGTTTATTGTTCCCAATCTCGGTGACTTGGACCTGGCTGCGGGTCATCGAGATCAATATCGTCATTATCAGTGCCGTCACTATTCTCGACGGATTCATTTTCATCTGTAAAATACGGTTTTACATCTATCTTATTATATGTTACTAGATCATTACCTTTTCTTATAGACACGCTTTGGTCGTTTGAAATCTTTTCAACTATACATGGTCCTTCTCACGGACTACGTAATTTTGATAATCCCGGTTGATTTTTCTTAACTAAAACTGCTTGACATATGTGTAAGGTTATAGGAATTTTCTGGGAACTCAGTCTCTCACAGGTTTTATCTTGGGATTTTTGGATCTTTTCTCTTGCCTCTTTACGGATTCTTTCTCGATATCTTCGTAGTGAATCATACTTTTCTTTTATTGTCATTGCGATATCTTCGGTATCTAGAGGGATATTCGGGGCATATCCAAATAAAAATTCGAAAGGTGACACTCCGGTATTTTCATTCTTTGTAGAATTATATGAAATCATAGCCCTCGATGATTGATTTACCCAATCGGTACTTTCCACTATGTAACTCCGTACGTAATTGAGGATTTCCCGATGTGCGCATTCATTTTTACCATTCGATTGCGGGTGATATACCGAAGTCGTAGTCCATTTGACTTTTAGTTTTTCGGACATTATTTCGTGAAATTTTCCTTTAAATTCAACACCGTTGTCAGTTAACAATTCCTTTGGAATTCCGTATATCTTGCAATAATTTTCCCAGAATTTTTCAAGTATTTCTTGAGAATTTTTCGTTTTGAGCGGAATTAATACCAAATATCGAGTTAGGTAGTCTTGTATAACCAGTATATACTTATGACCTTGACTTGGCGGAAGTGGTCCCATTACATCTAGTGATACCTTGTCATTTGGATTTATCGGAATGTCTGGGTTTCCTGGATTGGGTCTTGTTACCTGAGAAGTTAGTTTTCCTTTCTGACATGTTTGACATCGTTGAATTATTCTCTCTACGTCTTTCGTCATTCCAGTCCAATTATACTTTTGTCTCAATTTTTCTAGTTTTTTTGTGGTCCATTATGTCCTCCTATGGTCGATTCATGAAATTCGTTAATTATTCTTTCTCTTTCTTCCTGCATGGTAGGGTCTTTTACTTGATTCACGAAAATCATTAAATCTTTTTCTGGATTTACTTTTGTGTAAATATATTCGATCATTTCAAATATCAGTGCTCGAAGTCGTGGATCCTTGATTCTGATTTCAATAGATTCGCGATTAGGGATTCGTGCTCTTAGTTCCGCCCACCAAACGATTTCATCGTCTGTTGGATCGATTATGATTCCTTTTCCATTTTGATTACTGTTATGATAAGACCTTTTTTATTAACTCGACCTTCTTTGATAAAAATATTTTCAGATTTTTTATATGAATTCTTTTCTTTTTGAAAATCGTCATAACTTGGAAATGTTTCGTTCAAAAATTCATCTAGAGCGTCAGGGATTTCATTTTCCAAAATATTTATTCGGGATAAGGCATATGCGTTTGCGTGAGATTTTCCTTTTCTATGAATGATTTCAAAATCATATTCTTCTAATTTCTATTTCCATCTCAGCAATCGTGAAGAAGAATCTTTCAAATTCATTAGCCACGTTAATGGTTTATGATCTGTAATGACTTTGAATTTTCTGCCATATAGAAAGTGTCGATAATATTTTACTGCCCAAACAATTGCCAAAAATTCTTTCTCTGTCGTGGAGTATCTTTGTTCGGCTGGATTCAATGTTCTTGAAGCGTTTGATACAGGTCTGTCTTTTCCTAATTCTCCTTGAGACAATATTGCACTTATTGCCTTTCCACTAGCGTCAGTTGATAGTATGAATGGTTTGCTCCAGTCTGGATACGTGAGGATAGGTTCTGTGCATAATGCGTTTCTTAATGTTTTAAATGCTTTTTCTTCTTCTGTTGTCCATTGCCAGATAGTCTTTTCTTTTAACAGATTCGTCAAAGGTAATGCCTTTTTTGAAAATTCTTTGATAAATTTCTGATAGTAGGCCACAAGTCCTAGGAATTGCTTAATTTCTTTTTGATTTTTGGGTTTTGGATAATTTACGATTTTTTCTATTCGTTCTGGATTTGGTTTAATTCCTTCTTTCGAGATGACATGACCCAAATATGCCAATTCTGGTTTTAAATACTCACATTTATCGGGTTGTAATTTCAATTCAACCTCTCTGAATCTTTGGAAAAGTGTTTCTAAGTTTTTGTTATGTTCTTTCAGAGTCTTTCCAAATACAATGACATCATCCATGTACATAAAACAGTTATTGCCAATTAGTCCTTGCAATCCTTTATTCATCATTCTTTGAAATGTCGGGGGGGCGTTCTTTAATCCAAAAGGCATTCTATTGTAATCATAATGACCATCTTTTGTTAAAAATGCTGTCTTTATTTTATCCTTCTCTTTTAATCCAATTTGATGAAAACCGGATGCAAGATCGAAAGCAGAAAAGTATTTAGCGTTTCCCAAATTATCTAAAATTTTGTCAATGTGACTATACGCCATTTCTTTTTACCAGATGCATCAGATTTTTTTGGTACAATCCATAAGGGTGAATTATATGGTGAATCGCTTTCTCGAATGATACCTTTTTCAAGCATTTCCTTAATTTGTCTTTTTATTTCTTCTTGATCAATGTGTGGACATCTGTATTGTTTAGTGTGGATTGGTTTTTCATCGGTTAAATCTATCGAATGTTCGACTAATCGTGTCATTGGAAGTGGATCTCCCGGTAGGACAAAGATGTCATGATATTTTTTAATGATTTTCCAAATTTCTTCTTTTCCTTCTTCAATATGATTTAATCGGGTATTCTCAATGAGTAATTTTTCTCTTTTATTCGTTAATTCAGGGATGTCGTAATTTTGAATATCCATATGATTTATTGGTTCAGCTTTTAGTTTTCGTGTACAACCGTCTTTGTTTGTCCAATTCGGAATAGGAAATGTGGCTTGTCCATTTTTAACATTTACCAAAACATCATAATCTTTTAATTCTATTTTTGCATGTCCGTTAAAAATTCCTTCAATGTCAAAAGTACGTAGGCAATCGGTTCGTGCTGGCATATTTGTTTCTTTTTTGTGAGAATCTTTTGTATACGTTCGAGGTCCAAATTGAAGAACGTGTTTTCCCATATCCCATTTCGCTTCAAATTGTTCAAGAAAATTTAATCCAATTAAACCATCTTCTTTCATTGGTAAATTCGAGGGAATTACATGAAATTCTAACGGTTGCGAAAATAGTTTAGTTTTAATGATTCCTTCCGTTTTTTAAGTTTCATTCGCAATTGTCGTGATTTTTCTTCCGTTTTGAAGTACTTTGGTTGGGTCATTTAGCATTTTTCTTTTTATTAATGAAATTGTTAAGCCTGGATCAATTAAAAAGATTCCTTCTTTGGTTGCATTTAATTTCAAAAGAATGTGAGCGAGTTTCCACTCATTGTTTCGGATACTGCAGATTCTTGGGAGGTGTGCTCGATCTCTTGGACATGGTTGGTTTGAAGAGGATCTTTGGAATTGCGAGGAGCATTTTGAAAATCCCGTTTGCTAAATTGCTTTTTATCAAATTGCTTTTTCCTACATTCTGAAAGTACGTGTCCTGCTTTCTTACAATAATAACAAACCTTTTGAAAATCTTTCGTGAATGTTTTGTCGCTTTTATTTTTGTGAGTTTGATCCTGATAATTAGAACCCTGATAAGGTTTTCCTGTCAAATTATTCATTGATCGCGTTTTCAAAGTAATTTCAGCCTTGATTGCGGAAGTAATCGCTTCTTTTATGTTATTCGGGTGTTCGGTTTTTACGTCCAAACGAATCTCTTTTTCTAATCCTTCTAGGAAATCAGTGAGACCTTTTTTCTTTTACTCATCTACAAGAATTTTTTTGTGAGTTTGCGGAATTGTCGTCTTATTTAAAATAGACTTTATCGCAAGATCATGAATTTTAATAAATCTTTGAGAATATTCATTAATAGATTCTTTTGGTCTTTGTTTACAATTCATTCTTTGGAGCTGATATATCATTAAGTCGTCATGACTACCATAGTTTATTCGTAGAATATTTTTTAATTAAGTAAAACTGTCAATATTTTCCGCTTTAACTTCTACCTTTGCCCTTCCTTTTAATTTTGATCCCAAAATCATTGCAAGTAAAAGGCTTTGTTTGTTTCGATCTGTGTTCTTTTTAGCGCTTTCGACTTGATAAACAAATGTTTCGACCGTCATGTTTTCTCTGTCAATTTCAGATATTGTTCTTAATAATTCTTTTAGCGGTGTTGTTTGGCCATTCTCAGTTTCATCTTTAGTTATTTCAGATCCATAATCGTTTGTTTTTACTTCAACTTTTGACTCTATATTTTCCATTCTTCTAAAAAGATCTTGAAGAAGTTGCTCTATTTTCTCCATTTTTCTTACTTTGGCGCAATATCGGTCACTTTTAAAATAACGAGCTTACTTTAATGATAACGATGATGATGATGGGCTGTCAATCTTCCGTGTTAACCCCCTCTTTTCTTGATTAGTAGCCGATGCCCTTCTTTGATGACTGTCGCGTGATGATGCCTTCGAGATGTTCCCTCAGGATGATCCTCACGGATCCTCGTCGGTTTCACACGTGACCTTCGTTTCGATGAGTCGTCGTTGGATGTCCCTCAGGTGTTCCGTTGACGATCACAGGTTGAATCGGATGTGGTGTAAAGATGTCTTGAAGCCAACTTTTAGTGATGATGAATTGGATATCCAGTTGAGATTTCACAGCACGTGTTTTCTTCTTTAGGATCCTTGACTTTCACCAATTTACGTTGAACTTCTTTGTTGACATCCACCGTTGAGTTCGAAGTGCTCTTTATAGTTTGAGCACCAGTCTCTTCGGATGCTCTTCTTATTTAGGCATCCCATCGCTGTCACCAATTTATATGTTACACAGTTGGGTGAACGTATATGTTTTTAAAAAAAGACGTCGTTGTCGCCTATCGAAGAGTTCTTCTGTATTTTATTGATTACAATGGTGTGACGAACCGCTGGCCTTGTTTGCTTCTTCTGGATGTCCGTCGATTGTAATATGATGCGCCGCCTCGAGACTCTTCTTCGACGATAACGGCTGAATTGTAGACGTCGATTAAAGTGCTTAATCAGAGTTTGTAGAATGTTCTTTATGATGACCGATGAATATTTTCTGAAGCAGGATGACGCTGGGCAAATCGCACCTAGCTCGGCTACTAAGCTCGTGTAACAATGATAGTGTATGATTCTCTGCTATTGAACTGACTGAACGCGCTTCTCGATCTGTAGGATGCTCTTACATACTTATTAGGGATACGCGTTATACATTAGTAGTCTGGTGGGGAAAAATGTATCGCGTTACAAGGTGACTTATTCTGGAAGGTGTCAAATTTCACCGTTACAATATATATATATATATATATATATATATATATATATATATATATATATATATATATATATATACACACAAGCGTTATGTCATGTTTTTGTCGTCATATACATACATACTAATATATACATACATTGTCATGTATGTGTATATATATATATATATATATATATATATATATATATATATATATATATATATATATATATATATATATATATATATGTACATAACATGAATATATACATGACATTAATAGCTAATGACAATCTCTGGGGTCTAAACACGTGTGATTTGCAAATCACTCATTCGCTTACAACGAAGAGTCTACGCCAAAGTTGAGAGGACCTGACGTACACAGGGCGAAGCGATAAAACGCGCTCGAGCGAAAAGAAGGCGAAATTCCCTTATAACGAGGACTCTTATAGCGACGTGGTACTGTATATGGTAGAAAGTTCATAAAAAATGAAAATAATTTTTAAAAATCATTTTTTTTAACCAAAGAAACTTTCATCAAAAACAACTTATTGTCCCTGATTCCCTGTCGACAAACTGGTCTCCATTGCGAACGCAATTATTGTTTTCAGCACGATAATTGTGCTGATCATTTTCGAGGGCTGTTTTCTCAAATACTTGATCTGTAACAAAAAATATTATTTTACAAAAACATCTCAAAACGAAGGTAGCAATATAACATTTTGAATAAACATATTTTAACCAGATTTTTAACGTGATTTGAATACAAATCGCTTACCAAAAACTAAAACGTTTCCTTCATTCAATCTTGTGACTATAACGTCTGCATCGATAGGAATTTCTGTTGAATTTGTACAAGTAAAAAAGTGAAGTATTTCCTTTAATTATGGTAAACTCGTACTTTTTATCTTTTAGGGGTTTTGTATTTTTTTAAATTTACTCTCCATGTTCGTGATATCTAATAATCTAAGGTGTAGTTGAGCACTGGTAGTGGATGTTTCTCGTCTAGCGTCTCCGTCAATGACAGTTGCATTTGTCCCACATTATCTAGAATGTGTGTACTGGCCTCGCTGTCCTCGCTCTGCAATTCCTTTCCTTTGAGAGCCCTTTTCAAACGACGTATCCCTTGGTCATAGTTTTCTGAAATATAGATTTAGAATGCCAATGATGCAAGAGGCAGCGATTATGTAGGCATGTGAAAAAAGTGAAAATGTGAAAATATCCTACTTCGGCAAGAATCTACCGCGAGAGCCTGTCATGATGACCGGTCGACCATGATGACAGACTCCTGGAAAAAATGTGTAGAATCACAGCAAATGTATTTTTATACACTTTTCTCCACCATGACCGACTCTTGGCGAAGCATATCTCGACATTCGAAAATTTATCTCAAGCATTTTTTATTTTAATTTTTAATTTTATACTCACTCGCTGTGTTCAGAACGGTGGTTACGACGTGGGAAATCCAGTTATCGCAAGGCTTTTTTTTCCTTCACCCACTTGCTAAGCGCCGTGGCAGAACATTCCGGGTACCAACAAATCATGTTCCCATTATCGGACTTTGAAATCCAAGAGCTCGGAACAAAATCGACAATGGGAATTTTACTCTTTTTTCGTCTAACTCGATGATACTGAAACTGTTTATCTCATCAAACGTATTTGAGTTTTCTGTAAGTTCTGCGCACTCCGTATTTTTTGCTGTCCTGAAAAGAGAAGTTATGAGAGGTTATGTGAAGTTCAAATTACTATAAAATGTATGAAAAAATTTGATCTCACATATTTTTTATTTTTCCACTTACTTTCCTTTTTGACGTGATAACGTCTTATAATTCGATGGAGCCGGCTGCACGCACGAAAAAGCATGACTCATCGCCGTTACCTCGCTCTGAGGCGTTCCATTTAAGGCTTGAAGTGTAAGCGAGAGCGCGGAACGAGCGACAAAGAGGTACAATCGGCCTCCGCGTTCGGCAGCGTTCGGCAGCGTTCGACATTTGTCTCTCTCCTACTTGAGTGATGGCCTCTGTACACTGCGAGCGACGAGCGACGAGCGATCAGCGATATCCAATGGCAACGTCACTCTCATAGAGCATTTCCGTCATACTCGAGCTCTCATTGGATATCGCTCATCGCTTGTCGCCCATCGCGCGCAGTGTGCAGAAGCCATGAGCGATGCGTCCGCGTGGACAGCTGCTATACAATAATACATGTACATGTTTTCGTCAAGTATGAAGTGCAGTGAAAAGTGAATGTGGTGTGAATTGTTTATAGCAACGATAATTGCGGCGATAAAGGTAATGATTCTTTCGATATTAAATATATGTTCAGTGATATATTGTCGAGTATTCGTGCTTTCATCATTAAAATAAATAGCATCGGTCCGCTAGTGCAGCGATTGTAGGTTATGCTATAATTGACAAAACTATAACAATAAGTTAACAGAACTATTTCACGATGAGTAAAAATCAATTGCTTTACTATTCGATCGAAATAATTATCGAGCGTAGCTATGATTTCAAAAAAATTAAAACATAAATGTTAAATCTTCCACATATCATAACAACGTGTCTGAAATGACAGGTTGGACCAGCCAGCCGTCAAAGGGAACAATTTTCTCCTATATCAAACACATTGCGGCGGGCTTTTTAAAAGCTAGAGTTACAAAAATTTTAACGATGTTTCCAATTTTTTTATTTTAAATTTAAGATTTATGAACAATAATTTAATCACAGTTTATTCTCATAATAAATTATTCAAAATTATTACTTTTTTACAACAAATTACACTTAAATTTGCAAAAATAATTAAGTAACTAATTGAACAACAACTTTTATTCAGTTCACTTGCTGAAAGAAATAATGTCAAAAATTAAATTTTAACAGTCGAGTAGAAATTTAAACAATAAATTTTATTCAAGTATTTTGTAAATTTAAAATGATTTTCTGAACGAAGAATTTTATGAAAAAATAAAAGTTGTAAAACAATTGCTCAAACACATTCATACTTGTAAAAAATATGTACATTGTAAAAAAAATAAATAAAAATTGACATAATTGTATTTATGCGTACAAATAAATGTAACTTGATCAATTCAATTGTGATTTCCATTTACCTCCTTCTCTATATCCATACAAAATATCTATCAAACAAACAAAATTAAAATTTTCTTTTGAAAAATGAAACCTTTCCATCAGTATTTTCTTATGACGTTGTCACGTTCAACTATCGTCAGTAAACCGACTTTTTTTCTCTTAATGATGGCATTTTTTATCCGTCCTATCTCAATTCGCGTGCACTAGTCCTGAACGATTTATTCTTGATGCGATGAGAATACAACGTGGGTGATTTCTACGCGCGCAAAACCGAGGGGTCACATGGCATCTACACACGTGGCGCCTTCTGTAGGATACCGCGGCGCATTTGAAATAGATTTTTTTTTTAATTCGATGAACTGAAAAGAAAACAATAAATAATACATAATATTAGAAAAACAAAATAATCAAAATGATAGTAATAATTACTGAAAAAATGGTACAGAAAACTCTTTAAATAAAGTTAGAAAACAAATTATTTTCGAGAAATGTCTATAAAATTTTATTAGAATTTTTAAATATAATTTGTTACTCACGAATGAAGTAGTGTTACCGCATATGAAACGCCTTCCAGGTGTAATCTCAGACATTTATTTGAGTATTCCGTAACGGGCACAATTACCGATTTTTGTGATGTTGTCAATTTGAAATAATGCAAATTTTTTGGAGTCATCCGGGATTGAAAAAATATTTGTTAGCGCCACTTGATATCCTCTCATCATGTATTTTGCCTCTGAATTTTTACCGTAATTTTCATTTTCTAAATATTCACGACAATTAAAATTTCGTCGTTCTTTAGTTGCACAATATTGTTCGGATACTTCGATTCTTGTCGAATTACTACCTAAGTAATAAAGAGGCATGAGAGAAAACAGTTTTCTCAGTAAGGAGTCTGCGTAATAAGTAACAGCAAGTTTTTCGCTGTTCAGTAGGCGACATGCCACTGGCAACAACACAAAGTGTTTGTAAAGGGTATTCGATAGCACATATCGAAGGATTATCGGCCCACAATATAATTTTAAAAAATCGGTATTGAGTGCCTTTCCATTTTGACAGCTCGTCCACATCGAACATCTTTCTTTGAAAATCACTCGGTATCTGCAATTCCAGTGATGCCATTAAACGTCTGAAATACTGCAGTTTTTTAAATTTTTCTTCGCTGAGGACTCTTTCTTAAAATCCACTTTTCCAGTAGGACCTTCATGACGCCTAGATAAAGCAAATACATACTGTCCAGCGCAACGGATTTTACGATATTGAATTTTGGCAGTTTCAGTTAAGGTGAAAGCAGATCCGGTAGATGATGTTCAGGATCTTTTTTCAAGATAAATGATTTTTTGTACGCTTTGCACAATGCAGATCCGGATAAACTCTTTTTTTTTATTTACGGCGATGCCAGAGGTAACACACCTTTCACATGCATGAAAGCCAGTGTGGCCCTTGCAGCATGTTAAGAATGAGCGTGTTGGATTGTCACAAATCACGGCTTTGATACGAAAAGAATAATGTTTTCAGCGAATTTCTAGACCATTTCTTATTAAGCTTTCAGCTTCTGACGCAAAATCGGACAAAAATTCCTTTACATCTTGAGGCTTAGAATCGTCCAAGTACAAAGCGACAAGACGAAGAGCACTCTCATATTTTGGGTGAAAAACTTTCATCACGATGGGCTAAAATTGTTTATTGGAGTTTCGATACACCTGAACTCCATCGACGTTAACACAAATTTCGATTTTCTCCTCTGTGTAATTCTCCAGTGATATCATTTTTTGGAGCTGAATTTCTATTCCCAAGTAGATAAAACTCCCAGCCGTTCGTTTTTTGCTCATCATGAGCTTTATGTTATTGCATCGCACATTACCTAAGAACCCTTGGGCACTTCGAGGCAAATCAGTATATCCTTCCGATCTTAGAAGTTTTAAAACATCGGTGAGAACGTTATGCCTCAAAGTACCAGCATGGCACAATGCAAGTTCTATCAGTTTGTCCTTGAGTGATTTTTTTTCAGGATTACTCGTTTGGAGTTCCGAATCATTGATTTTCTCGACTTCGTCAGATTTATCGAACGGGTTGTCACTGTTGTCCATATTTTG
>OZ023312.1:57433059-57445701 GCA_964007375.1 Ophion obscuratus
TGGATAAGGAATGGAGATCGCTGTACGTCGCGCTCTTCCCCATCGCCGGTTTGTAGAGAATAATTGCGAGGAGGGGCAGGTGCTGCCCTCCCCCCTATCTCCGTCACCGCGGTTGACCGAGGACGGTACGCGCGGCGTTTCTCCCAAGAGGCAGGCGAACGAGGAACACCGTCGTTTGTGGACGAGGGGAATGCCCGAGGGGTGCTGGTTTATGACCAAATATATCGTGTTTCCCGCCCCTCGGACCTAGCGGCCTAGGTGCCGTACCCGTCCTTTCGAGACGCAAGCGTCACGGTCCGACTAAAAATCGGCGCCTCCGTGTTGAGGCTTGGGAGGGAGGTGAGACGGGTGGCGGGTGTTGTAATGTGTGCTTTAGTCGTGGGCCCACCGAGGGACTTGAGGGACGCCTCGTCCTGTCGAGGGAGGCCTCCCCCGTGCCCGTCGCCCCCTCCCGGATCTTGGAGGAAGACGTTCGCGATGCGAACGATAGTAGCTGCGGGAGAAGCGCCGTACGCGGTAGTTGAAGTGTGTGGTGGGGGGTCTTGGCCCATCCCACGTGCGAATCGTCACCGAGGTCCGAAGTTCGAAATTCGGGCACCGCGTGACAAGGGGGGGCGGGTGCCGCGAGGCACCCAATAACGCTCCTAGATAATAGGCGCACGAGCGCCTTAGTAGGGGCGGTAAGAACTGGGGGAGAGTGAGGAGCGTCAGCGATCGTGACAAAGGAATATATTTCGTCAGTCGGAAGTCGAGTGCCCACGAGTCGAGTCCAGTATTCCAAGAAGAAAATCATCACGAGTGCCCGGCCGAGGACCTTCTCCGCGACGAGGAACGAGAGGTGAAGAAGCGCGTAGCGGTGAGCCCGATCCTTGCAATATCTTTGGGTAAGGTTTGGATGTGCCCCGCCGGTGGGATTAATTACGAGGAATGCCTCGGTTTGTATTGTTTCGCGATGGGCGAGTTGGTTTGTAGAGACCCCCCGGTTGAGAGAATCCACATCCAACCCTTTCGTGTTGGCCAAAAACTTGATAGTTGCGCGTGCGGTATTCTTTTCTTTTTCGCTTGTAATTAATGAAGTGCGAGTATAGGATTTACGAATCCATTGCGTGCGCGAGTGGGTCCGAGCGGTCGGAACAAAGGCCGGTCATTGTCCGTGTAGCGGGCAGCGTGTAGACGCGCCCGCGCGCGAGTGTTTACCTCGCGTTCTCTCTCTCTCTCTCTCTCTCTCTCTCTCGCTCGTCTTCGAGCCCGCGTGCTGCCGGTTATCTTTTTCGGTCTCTCCGCACAGTGCGCGTTATAAGTTCGGTTTCCTTCGGTGAATTTCGGTGCCCGTGTGTTAGTTCCGCGTACTTTACCTAACGGTTGTCTTTCGGGTATCTATCCGTTATTTCTTCGCGTTACGATTTTCTCGCGGTTACCTGACGGTTATCTTCCGGGTATTTATTCGGTATTTCTTCGCGTTACGATTTTCTCGCGGTTACCTGACGGTTATCTTTCGGTTATCTGCTTGTTATTTCGGCGCGTTACGATTTTCTCTCGGTTACCTAACGGTTATCTTTCGGTTATCTGCTTGTTATATCTGCGCGTTACGATTTTCTCTCGGTTACCTAACGGTTATCTTTCGGTTATCTGCTCGTTATTTCTTCGCATTACGATTTTCTCTCGGTTACCTTGCGGTTCTCTTTCGGTTGTCAGTGACGATTGGCCGCCCGCGACTCGTCAGTTCGGTTACCCGTGGTTCGTTACCTCTCGGTTGTCGGTCGGATATCTACGCGTCCGGACCACGTGTCGCGCATTACACGTCACATAATACGCGCGTTCTTCGACGGCCTACCCGCGTCCGTTCATCGACCATCGCGTATCTTCCGGTTACCTGGCGAATACTTTCCGGTTATCCGACGTGTAGCTTGGTTACCTTTCGTTTCTCTCGCGGTTACCACCTGGCTCAGTCTGTCGAGCGTAAAGTAGTACCGGTTATCTCTCCGTTTAGTCGAGATCCTAGGACGGATGATTTTGTTTTGCGAACCGACCTCGCTCAAGTTCCGATCTGACTCGACCCACTTCTACCTATTGTCTCTCGCCGCAAACCTGCCTAAGCAAATGGATGTCCGAACCCGTGTCGCGCGTGTTACGCGAACTTCACCTGCGTTGTCCCGGCGAATTAAATCAGGCTGCGTTGGCCTCGACGATGGTCCCCTCCCGTGCGCCCGTTCATTGTAATTATGCGATGCGTTGTACTGTTTCGGGTTATTTGGGGAACCGTCCCCGTTCTAAACAAACCCTTGCGTGCGCCCGGTTAATTCAGTTAATTCGTTTTATTGTTTTGGTTATTTGGGGGAAAACCGGCCCCGTTTCTGCTCTTTCGTATTTCTCTGTTATTTTGTGGGGAACCGTCCCCGTGTCTGTGAAGAAGCGGCAATAAACTTGGAATTAGTTACGAATTCGATTGTCTCCAACGTCTGCGCCCCTCTACCATATTCCCTCGCGTCGGTGAGCTGAGTTAGCCGGCCCGTCCTCGGTCCTCACCGTCCTCCCGCTGTCTTTCGCGTCCGTCCTCGCGGCGTGGGGAATTTTAAGTCAGTCCTGGACTGGCGGTACCTAGTACCTGGCGCCCAACGCCCCGTGTCGCGAGGCGGCTCAGCCTGTCGGGCGATCGCCCAGGGCAAGAGTTGCAGGTTCACCAGGCGGGAGGAAATGTCAAGACCGGGAAGTGTGGAGGTGCACGCCGAATGCCGCGAAGGCGGGCATGCTCGTCACAGCACATACGACTTTCCCTAGTATGTACCTACTTCCGCTGAACGTGCCTAGCTAGCGCGCCGAGCTCAACGCTCGCGCGCACTCGCTTTCTATCCTTGTCCCTCTTTAGCGCCCGCGCGCACTCACTCTCT
This sequence comes from Ophion obscuratus, assembly GCA_964007375.1. Lineage (NCBI taxonomy): Eukaryota > Metazoa > Arthropoda > Insecta > Hymenoptera > Ichneumonidae > Ophion > Ophion obscuratus. The sequence goes on from OZ023312.1 coordinate 57,435,948, forward strand.
ATCCTCGTCTTTCCTTAACGCTCGCGCGCACCCGCGCGCCCTCGCTCCGTCTCTCTCTAGCACTCCGCTAGGAGACCACCGTACTCCCCTGTTCGCCTGATACTTTGCGCGCTCAGTCGAACTCTCCATCATCCACTACGTGATCTTTCTCATCTTCCATCCTTCTCCTTCGGGTTACCCGCGTACCTCCTTCATGCTCATGTAACCCGTATTACAAAAACCTTCTTCCTTAACCGCGAATCTCATTTTCCGTGGATCCGCGATATAATTCGCGACCCACGGGTCACGACTATTAACCCGCTCATCCCTATTTTCCCGTGCTCGCGAAAGACCGCGAGATTGCGTAATCCGCGGACTCGCGATATACTCGCGACCCCGCGACTCGCCTCGTATATAGAGTCGGTCTCTCTCTTACTCTCACCCGGCCTAACCCTCTCTCTCTTACCCATGGCTACTATAGTGAAGAAACCCTACGTGACTTTTTCCCAAATTACTTTATTGCCCTCGAATCGAGCGAACGCTTCCCTTCGAGACATTTTCCAGAAAACACTTGAATTACTTTATTGCCTCTTGCGACGAGCAAGCGCTCTTTCTACAGTATAAGTCTTTTCTCGTACGCTTTCCCATTTTCAAGTACATAATAGAAGACATTTGCCAGATTTTTCCCGAACTTTCCCAGCGCATATATATCTCTTTCTCTCTCACACTCGTCGCGTCTCGTACCTCTGCATGTGTTGTAATGTTATAACATGATAAACAAAAAAGTGTAAAAATGGGCATTTTACACACTTTTAAACAATCAGTTTTACAATGTTGAAAACGGCTTCTGAAAAATACGAAAAATAAACAGTTTTGTAGGGGGAAATCCAAGCTTTCCAACGATGTCAGTTTGGATGCTGTGCGATGATTTGGACCAGAGTTATGACCGGTCAAAGTTGAAAAATGCATTTTGACGTGACAACGTCTTATAATTCGATGGAGCCGGCTGCACGCACGAAAAAACATGACTCATGCGGCGTTACCTCGCTCTGAGGCGTTCCATTTAAGGCTTGATGTGCAAGCGAGAGCGCGGAACGAGCAACAAAGAGGCACAATCGGCCTCCGCGTTCGGCAGCGTTCGACATCTGTCTCTCTCCTACTTGAGTGATGGCCTCTGCACACTGCGAGCTCTCATTGGATATCGCTCATCGCTTGTCGCCCATCGCGCGCAGTGTGCAGAGGCCATGAGCGATGCGTCCGCGTGGACAGCTGCTATACAATAATACATTTACATATTTTCGTCAAGTATGAAGTGCAGTGAAAAGTGAATGGGGTGTCAATTGTTTATAGCAACGATAATTGCGGCGATAAAGGTAATGATTCTTTCGATATTAAATATATGTTCAGTGATATATTGTCGAATATTCGTGCTTTCATCATTAAAATAAATAGCATCGGTCCGCTAGTGCAGCGATTGTAGGTTATGCTATAATTGACAAAACTATAACAATAAGTTAACAGAACTATTTCACGATGAGTAAAAAATCAATTGCTTTACTATTCGATCGAAATAATTATCGAGCGTAGCTATGATTTCAAAAAATTAAAACATAAATGTTAAATCTTCCACATATCATAACAACGTGTCTGAAATGACAGGTTGGACCAGCCAGCCGTCAAAGGGAACAATTTTATCCTATATCAAACACATTGAGGCAGGCTTTTTAAAAGCTAGAGTTACAAAAATTTTAATGATATTTCTGAAAGAAATAATGTCAATACAAAATTTATTATTATAAAATAATAAAATCAAAAATTATATTTTAACAGTCGAGTAGAAATTTGAACAATAAATTTCATTCAAGTATTTTGTAAATTTAAAATGATTTTCTGAACGAAGAATTTTATGAAAAAATAAAAGTTGCAAAACAATTGCTCAAAGCACATTCATACTTGTAAAAACTAGGTACATTGTAAAAAAAAAAAATAAATAAAAATTGACATAATGGTATTTATGCGTACAAATAAATGTAACTTGATCAATTCAATTGTGATTTCCATTTACCTCCTTCTCTATATCCATATAAAATATCTATCAAACAAATAAAATTAAAATTTTCTTTTGAAAAATGAAACCATTCCATCAGTATTTTCTTATGACGTTGTCACGTTCAACCATCGTCAGTAAACCGACTTTTTTCGTAAAGCTGTGATAACTTGGCTAAAAAAATCGCACAGAAATTGAAAAAAAACCAAATTGTTGGGAAAGATACAAGCTTTCGAATGGTCGAAACAGATTTTCGAAAAAAAAAATTCTGTTCCCCGTGTACCTTGTCAAACTCGAGCAAATTTTTTGATTTTATGTTTTGTTTTGTTTAACAATGAATTTCTTTATTTAAACGAAACGAAAAAAATTATTTATAATCAGATTATCAAAGTCGAAGGTTTACACTATAAAATGCTTTTTTTTTTCATTTTTTCTCCGACCATTTTTCACCGAGTTACAGCGGTTTGAAAAAGGGCTATTTTTCGTCGAAAAAATAGTGATCCCTTAATTGTTGCACTTAGTGTATTTAAAATACAGTATTCCCAAAATAATATAAATAATCACAATATAATTATGATTAGTTAAAAAAAATTTTAATGAATTTTCAGTTTAAAAAATTGATTGCAAATTTATTTAAAAGTAAATTTTTATCATAATTTTGAAGATTAATAGTTTTTTTACTTAAAATGTTTAATAATTAAATTATTTAACATTCATAAATTTAATGAAGTAATAAATAAAGTTATGAATAAATAATTTATATTATTAATATTAAAACTTTATGAAATATATCAATTTTTAAGATCATTTTTTTAATGAGCCTAAAGAAAGAATAATACGTATGTAAAATAAAAATGACAAGATTGATATAATGAACAAAATTAATAAACATAATAAATTTGATTTATTGTTAATTGAAATATTAATTGAAGACCAGGAAAATGAAAAAATGGTCGGAGTCACAGCTTGATGTCTATTCCTAATTTTAAATAAAAAAATAATATTTTGGCATATAACTGTTTTATTGTTATATATAATTAACAAATTCATATACAGCAGAGTTTCTAGAATTCCAATCGCTAATTTTCTGATTCAATCTATGTCGAAGAGCCGGAGAGCTGTCGGGTGAAAAACATAGTCCTGATGGATTGCGTGCAAAAGAAAATATAGCCGGTAGCAGAGTCTTCACAATCCGACAGCTTAGCGATATACTAGGCTGCGGAGTACACCCGATCGACATTTGGGGACCGTCGGTCCAAACACGTGGAGTGCTCCGGCGGAGAGCAGGCGGCGGTTAGGTACCAGTGGTCTTTAATCTCCTGGATTTCGTCACGCGCAAGTTTATAGTACTGGTGTGAATTTGTTTTCTTAAATTTACGGCTAAACTATTGGAGATCGAGAAAAAATAGTATACACCTTCAAGGTAAAATCTTCCATTCTACAATTTTTGTTCGAAACTTTTTGCGATTTCCTTTTCGTGCGCGAAATAATACATATTTTTCGGTTTTTAACCCTTTTCTTCACTGTTAATAGTTAAAATTCCTAGAAATTCGGATTGCCCTGGTCGATTAAGATGTTTCACTCAGCGGTCGCAAAAAAGTCGACTTTGGGCACTTTTTACTGGACTAACAGCATTCGAAGGGAAAACCACCGTGCTGCCCATAACCAAGGAGGAATATATTTCATTCACAAAAACAGTTCGAACGGCGGACAATTCACATCAGATTCAGTTAAGCTTCATCGATCGATGCAAGTTTCTCAACGCAAGTCTGGATTCGCCATAGCTGCATCGATAGTTACAGCCTTCACGCCGCTTATTGCTATACTCTCCCCGGATACATGTGGGATGGAATGTTGAAACATACAAGCATTAACTTCGAATTGTTCACGGGCGTTGGCATGGTATTATTTGATGAATGGAGAATACGCGGTGGTCTGAGTCAGTGCTCAAATAGGTATGCGTGTATCAATAACAAATACATGTTATCGTTCGAGCTATCAAGGTCCTCATCGTACTTGATGTATTTCGATGTAAATAATTCGTATAGATGGACAATGTGTCAACCATGCCCTATGCTTTTTTTCGATGGGTCATTCACCAACCGGTTACATTCTTAAGGTTGACTTAGAGTACCCGGAATGTCTACGCGACGCGCACACAGACTTGCCGTTTCGTTCAACACGTGGTATAGAAGTCGGTATTAGGATAGAGATGAGGAGATGGAGAGAGGTGCGAAGTTGCCACGATTGTGTGTGGCCCTCGAGGCATCGATCAACGGAGCGAGAATCAGTTTGAATAGAGGAACACAAGCTATCACATCGTGTGTCTCCTTAATTTACTCCTGCCCCTTCCCCTCTACGTCTTCATCACCGATACAACAAACTGGCGACGAGGATTTTCTTACCCGTGCGTGGCTCGTGAAGAAATTAAACCAACGAAGAGAAATATACATCGATGAAAAGGCGAGAATGACAGACTGGAAGGGGATAGACGAACTAATAGATGAAGGCCATAAATCGTGGATCTATACAAAATGAAAGGAAAAGTTAGTGGATATCGTGAACAAATACGAGCTCGACGGAAACGAAGACTTTTCAATAGACGAGTTTCGTCGCGTAATATCAAAATACGTGACGAAAAGATTTCAGAACAAGAGCAACGCTAAGGAAACCGATAAGCAAACGGCGGGGACACCACCAGTTCCAAACGCGCCAAAGATGGCAACTATTGGGGATCGGATACCATACAAAAAAGGGGACAATTGGATAGCCTACGAACATCAATTACAGTGTTTTTAAGTATTGAACGATATACCGGAGGCAAAATGGGCGCCGTTATTGATTACAAAATTGAGCACACCGGATTTTGAAACTCTCTGCACGTTGTGCGTGCCGGACCCACCGACAGCCGAACAATTCAGCTACGAGGATCTAGTGGGAAAATTAAAAGGGCATTTACACCCAAAAAGCAAATACACTGCGCGGCTCGAGTTCAAGCAACGAAAACAGCAACCAAAAGGATCTATTCGAGATTACGTGACCGCGTTACGTGCATTGGCAAAAAAGTGTGAGTTCCCTCACAGTGATGACCGTATCAAAGAACAGTTAGCCGAAGGAGTGCAATCGAAAGTGATATGCTTTGAATTGTTAAAATCGGCGGAAGGCACCCTAGAAAAACTCATAAAAACAGCTATGCATGTCTTTAATTATTTCATGTAAAGGAAACGCTTTTGAGAATAAGTTTGATCTTTTTTGTAGGCTTTGGATAACTAGTTATAATGGAATTTTCGTATAGAGAGAAACGACATCAAATGAGACTAGTTTGTAGTTGAGTGGGATTGAGATGTTGGAGAGTGAATGTTTTAGGTGGAAGCTGTCTTTGACGTATGAGTTGGTCGTACTGATTAATTTAGAGAGTTTTGATTGTATGAATTCAGCTAGTTAGTGTGTTGGGCTATTTATTGATGATACTATTGGACGAAGTGAATAGTTCTTTTTGGGAATTTTTGGCAGGGAAATAGAGACGCCATAGGTTGCAATTTTCAGCTTTTAAATATTTGTATTTTGTTTCATCAGTGATTTTTAAGGTTTTCCATCTGGAGAGAATATTGTTGATACCTTTTTGTAGAGAGTTGATGGAATTTTTATTTGTTAATTTATAAATTGTAGAATCTGCGATTAACTCATGGGTTTTTGTAATGTAATCTGATTTTTTAAGCATGGCTGTTGAATTTCCATCGTTCGCTCGTGTAACTAAGAGTTGAGGGTTGTTTTTTTTAAGAATAAGGATGTGTGTCTTATGATTTGATTGGTGTTGGAGAATGATGTTGGGATATTTATTTTGTTTAAAATTTAATTTAATATGGTTCTAATTTCAATTTGTCTAAGTTTGTCGAGTAAAAAATCTAGATTGGCTTCAAGTTCAGAAATTGATTTGGAGATGTGGGTTTTTATGTTTAAGAGTTTAAGGTAAGGGAAACAGAATTTTTCACCCAGAGAAAGTGGTAATGTGTAGGGGAATGTCTATGTTGGATAGGTTTATGAGCCAATCTTTAGTTTTGTTCAATGTGATTGTTGAATTTATATCGTTCAAAGGATCAGTGGGAAGATTGTTATTTGTGTCATGTTGTCTATTGGCGAGTGATGAGTATAAAATGGTCTTATTAGTCTAATTCATCTCTTCCAACAATACAACATAACATTAGTCACAAACAACAAACACAATATTTCATCCATTATTGGTTCCACCAAAGACAAAATCAACAACAATCGAAAATCCAACATTGTTTATAATATTGACTGCAAAGATTGCAACGCCACATACATACAAGTTGGTTAAAAAAAAGACTAATCCTGGAAATGATACAAATTGAAGTACACTCGAACGCCATAAATTTCAGAACAGACATACAAAAACTTAGCTCAATCTACAATTCTATAATATAACTATCAATACACTCTAGTGTATTTTACCTCACATAACAATTTTAAAATTATCGACACTATAAACGAACTAATACATTGACATGATAAGCTAATTTTAAGGACATTACAAACTAATTCTAAATACCCCGAACTTGGCGCACCTAATTTATTTTCATTGACACATCACTGTCGGTATTATCTTTTCCCCGATTCGTAGTACAGAGACTCGAATATGACACATGAAATTAATACATCACTCAGTTATTTTCGAACTTTCGTCCGCTACACAACTCAACATGTAACGAACCAAATTGTAAATTACAAGTTTTTGCTTATTTTGGAAAGAAAACAAATTCTTAAAAACTAACTCAATAGGTAATCACCATAGTCTTTCGATTCCTCACTAAAACTTTTTTCAGATAAACAAAATGTTTTATCACAAAATTTTCACTAATGAAACATAAAAATTGCTTTCAATTATCTATCCATTACAGATTTAAAAAATCGCCAATAAATGATAATATCTCCATCTATTGAGCATCTTGCCACTAAAAATCATTTATCTCCATAAATAATGTTTTTGTTCGAAACATCTTTCCAAATATGTGCAAAAAACCTGAAATACCAACAACTTCGAGGTTAGTTAGCTATCATATTTCATTTCTTTATATTTCCATAACATAATAACCCTCGCTCTCACACATCGTACATTTCACACACCTATACATACACAGAATAATAAACAACGCAATACAGGAAATTATCCATACCATATTTATATAGGTATGATTAAAATAGAACTAACATGATTATTATACAAAATGACACAACATTTAGATCACTAAACCATAACACACAACGCTCATATATATAACTTTTTCAAATGTGATTGTTAAAAACTGTGTATTATCATTTATACAGAAAAATATATATTCTGAAGAGGACCTGAATCAGAGGTCCGAAACGTTAGAAAAACACCTTCTTATTTCCATCGATAACCTTGGAAAACCTTCATTGGCCGGACCGAAGCCGAATCCTTAACGATCTCTTGAAATACAATCATTCCTGGCACTAGCCGGGTACTACCGCAGATTCATTAAAGATGTTTCCAAGATCGCAAAACCAATGACGAATTTGATAAAAAAAGGGTGACAAATTTGAATGATCCGAATTATGCAAAAGCTCATTTGACCATTTAAGGGAAGCCCTGATCACGGCGCCCATACTCCAGTATCCTGATTTCACGAAACCGTTTATCGTGACAACGGATGCCTCGGATAAGGCAATTGGTGCAAGGAAATTGCTGTCTCAAGGGAAAATTGGAGAGGATTTACCCATCTGTTATGCAAGCCAAACTCTCAACAAAGCCGAAAGTAATTATTCGACTATAGAGAAGGAACTGCTTGTAATCGTATGGGCATCAATTTCAATGGTACATCAATTTCGGCCGTATACTTATGGCACAAAATTCACCATAATTACGGATCATAAACCATTGGCATGGTTATTCAGCGTAAAGGATCCAGGATGAAGGGTTATAAGATGGCGAATAAAATTGGAAGAATATAACTATAAAATCCAATATAAAACGGGAAAATCAAATACAAACGCAGATGCATTTAGCCGCATATACGCCTTAACACGAGCTCAGGCACAAGAGGGAGAAAAAATTACACAAAAGCGCGGTAGTAGAACGGAGAAAATAATAAAGGAAAACATATAAGGAAATGCGGTAGCGCGACAGAGGAAGAAAATAAAGGAAGACATTCGGCCGCCAGCCGTTATGCAAGTGAGAGGGAAGAGACCGAGTCTGACAATATGGACTCGGACAGTGACATCACGAGCGAGAGCGCCCACGAGAGTGTGCGCAAAAAGAAGGACAGCGCTACGAATATCCGCACAAAGAGGAGAGGCCGAGAATACGACTCACCGTGCTACGAGGCAGTACGTGGAGAAGCCGCCTGGGGAAGCGCGGCACAATCTCCCCGTGAGTTGAAAGAGACGCGATGCTCGAGCATGAGCGCGAGCGACGAAGAAAATTGCAGCATTGGCGTATCCACTCCAAGCAAGGAAGACCGAGCGAAGATAATGCAAGAATATCACGATGCCCCTCTAGGTGGGCACCAAGGCATCACACGGACGCTACAGCGAATACGACAACAGTATGTGTGGCCGGGAATGAAACGAGACGTCACTGCACACATTCTAGAGTGCGACAAATGTCAGCGAAATAAATTGGGAAAAAATACGACGGTACCGATGGTCATAACAGACACACCGGGCCGAGCGTTCTAAAGAATGTGCTGTCGATATTGTAGGTCCCTTGACTGTTACGGAAAAAAGGCAACAAATACATTCTGACTTTCCAGGATTTATTAACAAAATATAGTGCAGCAATTCCGTTCGAAAACCAAGAAGCAAAAACGGTAGCAAAGGCCCGATGTAACAGAAATCATTTGTAAATTCGGTGCCCCGTCCGAAATCGTTTCTGATCAAGGCACAAATTTTCTAAGCAATATATTTAAAGAAATGTGTGATCTCCTACAAATAAAAAGTTGCAAACCACGGCATACCATCGGCAATCGAATGGAGCCCTGGAAAGATCCAATAGGACCCTTTCGGAATACCTCAAAAATTTTGTACGTGAGGATCCAAAGGAGTAGGACGAATGGATACCATACGCCATGTTTCCATATAATACCGCGCCACACACGGCTACAGGTATTACGCCGTATGAATTGGTATTCGGTAAAGAGGCTAAATTACCGACCGCGCTGCGAGAAATACCGAGAGCAACGTATTCATACCACGATTACGCAGCAGAATTACGTGAACGCCTAAGGGCGTCATGGCAACAGGCACAAGAAAAGCTGAAAAAGGGAAAGGAAAAATCAAAGCATCATTGCGATCGCGCGGCCGGTAAAGTAGAGTACCGCCCGGGTGATCAAGTCGTCTTCTACGACGAGACCATGAGGAGGGGCAGATCGGCCAAGCTTACCCCGAAATGGGTGGGGCCTTACACGATCCGAAGCCGAGAGGTAGGTGAAACCTACCATATCGGCCGCGGACGCAAAGAAATACGCGTACACGCGAATCGCCTAAAAAATATATCACCCACTAGCCATCGCGATGGCCAGCGGGTCGGCGCGGAGAAACGGGGGCCCGCGGCTCGACCGCACGAAGCCCTGTCATCAAAAAAAAAGGGAGAGAGAGACAAGAGAGGGAAAATAACATGAAAAGAAAACACACACACACACACACATATACATCGCACAGGAAGTGCGGAAGACGAGAACGCGCATC
>OZ023312.1:57445901-57480901 GCA_964007375.1 Ophion obscuratus
ATTGATTTTTATTATGCCTTGGTTAAACCTTTAGGCAAACTTTTAGAGACAGAGAGAGACAGAGAGAGAGAGAGAGAGAGAGAGAGAGAGAGAGAGAGAGAGAGAGAGAGAGAGAGAGAGAGAGAGAGAGAGAGACGAGAGAGACGAGAACTATCCAAGGAGAGGAGGATATTGTCACGATATAAGTCACGGCGAAAACTGTAAGTCTTTCCTCTTTTCTCTGTTGGGAGAGCGGCTAGCGAAAGCCGCTAAAGTCTGTTCGGAAAAATGTGTCGCTCGGGCGACTTTAGAATCGGTCCTTTCACCACCCCGTGTGAATCCCCAAATCGACGTCCCTTTTCCGTGCGCGTCGCAAGTAAAACTGTGCAATGTAGAATAAAGAAACGTAAAATCAGTGCGAGTCAATTCGAGCCATTAGCCCGAGAATCATCATACCAAGTTATTGCGAAGAAACTGTGAAAAGGTGGCGTGGCGGATCCCCGTTGTCCCTCAAGAAATTTTCTCTCGCGCGCGCGTAGCCGCGGCCCGGCGTTGCGTAGCCACGGGCGCCGGCTGAAGCGGGTGACATTGCCCGCGAGAATAAATCGCGGCGCGATAAAACTGAGCAATTAGTATTTTGATATGTTTGGTTTTTGTGCATTATTAATTCGAGTGTTGTAAAATAAATATTCAATTAGTCGGGGTCCATTTGATAAGATACCCCGAGATACCCATTGACCTTCTAGCGAGTCTAATGCGAACAATAAGAGCTAGCATTTGTTTACCTTCTTTTGTGTTTGAATACTTCACGTACGCGGTCGGCCGCGTTGGCCGAGAACGGCTGGCGCCCAACTTATTGAATTTATAGAATATAAAATATTTGAACGGGTCGACAAATCGAGTGGGGACTTCGCGTGTCCAGTAACACGTTCAATTCGAGTCAAAATTAACTCATTGTTATTTTAGAATTTCTTTCATTATATCGAGCCTAACTTTATTCTTTTTTATTCTGTGACTTTTTGTATCGAGGCTCATTATTTTGTGTTAAATAAATTATGTTTTTATTTTATCATTTGTAGAACCAGTAGTAATTTTGCCTTCTCCCCTCCTCCGCCAACAGTAACACGCGTTACTCGCCATAATATATATATATATATATATATATATATATATATATATATATATATATATATATACATATATATATATATATATAGAATGTGATGTCCGGATGGTCACTTATTATAATTTTGGACGGAAGGAGTGGCTGACTCGCTCCAGAACTCGGTTGCAGGACGGAATAACTCGGTTAACACGAATTGAGCTACTTGAGACGGATTTATTCGTACATAGATTCGGCGTTGTACAGTGTTCAGAGACTTAATAACTATCTTAGCTTAGAACGAAGGTAACTTATCGTGATGGAGTGTGGGAAAATCGAGATGGTGGGAGGAAGGGCCTGCGCGAGGGTAGAAACGTTGGCTATCGGTTTCATAAGAATTTGAGAAACCATATTGGCGAATGAAAAGTTAAGGCATTCCTAATACGACTATCCGGATGTTGTAAATTATGTGAAAGGCCGCTCATGAAGATGCAGGCGCATCAAGGAGGGCCTTCGTTATAGGATTCCCAAGAGTGTCGTAAGTTGTGCGTGATATTCGAAATGTAGGTAGACGGATGCTATAAATTTGGTGAAATGCCACTTGCACATATTGTATCAGCAGTATGGATCGTAGGAAGAAAGTAGGGAGAAGAACGACTGAGGAAAAAATAGAGGACCTCGTTACAATATATATATATATATATATATATATATATATTGTAATATAGGCTGGGAATTTTTTCCTTTTTCCTTTCCCACAGTCCTCGAATTTCATCACCTCCGTCTCATCCACCGACATTCCGACGAAAACTCCTACACAAACATTAGAAGGATCCTAACATTTTCCCGTGTACATCTTTGTCACCACTGCTCGATGCAGCTGCATTCGGACAATCGTCGGGGCTTCTCCAAATTTATGGCTTCCGCCCAATCGAGGTCCCGAATGGAATAGTCAAATACTGGTTTTCTGAGTTCTCAGAAAACCCTCTCATAGCCTTATCCCTCTGAAAGATTCCCGAATAACGCCCCAAACCTCACGTAGGCCCTTCCTCCCACTATTCTCGATTTCCCACGCTCCAGCCCTATAAGTTGCCTCCGTTCTAGGCTAAGCGGGTAGTAAGCCACCAAATTTGGAAGACGCCGAATCTCTGTCAGTTGAATAAACGTAGTTCAAGTAGCTCAATTTCGTGTACACCGAGTTGATTCATCCTACAACCGTGTTCTGTAGCGAGTCAGTCACTCCTTTTAATTTAAAAAAATCGACAATCTTCCCCAAACCGACATTACAATTGGTGCTAAGTGTGGGGTGTGCTGACTAACCAACGCTGGGAACATAGGACCGATCGACGACACGCCGAGTCTACGAGAGTCTACGAACAGAACTGGATCCACGGAAGGAATCGGTGAGTAAAGATTCATTCACTCTTGACCGCGAGTCACAAATCATAACGACCGATTCCGAGACTGACTCTGTGGATTCGAACAATATGTCGCTATCAAACGTGAACGCGGCAATTAAAAGCGCTTTGAATAAAATTAACGATTCGAGCGTGGGACCGGAAATAAAGTATGACACTGCACGTCCACCAAGTATCTCATCAGAAGATGATATCGAAGAACTTCAACCAAAAGAAGCACTCGAACTAATTCGGGAATTTGATGGGAAAAATATCGGAGTCGAAACTTTTATCAGCTCCATCGAAGAAGTCAGGCCACAAGTACTAAGACCGGATGATTTTCGACGACTCGTAATTGCAAAAAGAATAATCGGGGATGCAGCAAGAGAGATTCAAGAGTACGAAACGAACTCATATGATAAACTTTATGAATGTTTACAGACACTTTTTGGAAGCGTTCAACCGGCTAGCGTCTGGCGCGACAAAAGGTCACGGATGTTTCAGCAAAAAAATGAGAGCGTAGCAAAATTTACAAATAGATTCCTCGAAGTGCAAAATCAATTCCTGTCTGTGCTAGCCAACTCAACCGCAGACGAGGTACAGCGACGATTTATAATAGAGTATGAACGTCAACAAGGGCTGGACCAATACCTGTTAGGATTGAAAAAAGAGATCTCCACGGAAGTGCGTGCACAAAAACCAGAAAACATTCGTGCAGCGATAGCCCGAGCACAAGCTGCAGAGGCATACGACTACACCCGATAAATGATGACACGCAGCCTTAACCTAAGCGACAAAAGCACAGGTAGCTCAGAGACTCGTAAGCCGCCCTATCATAAATCTCCTGGAAATCCGTCAAGCGCACCGTTCCCGTCGATCGTTTGCCGGTATTGTAACCGCGCAGGTCACTCCGAACGTAACTGTCGTAAAAGAGCATACGACTTACAAAATACGAACAGGAACGTAGCCAAACAATCGGTTTTTTCACAACAGACAATCCCACAATCACCAACCAATGCGAACAGCAGTCAATCACATACCGGAGGAAGAAGCAGCCACTACGACACAAGACGAATTCCCCAAGTCAATGCCATCGGGTCCGCTAAACGAGTGATCAAACTTCCCACCCGAACAGCCAGCAGAATAGGCAGTTTTCTCCTCGATACCGGTTCAGCAATAAACTTACTTAAAATCAGCATGTTGACAAAAGGATCGCACATCAATCGAAACATTAAGACACCGTTCTCCATGGGCAATGAACAACATGAGTCGTTATTTGCTGCTAGGCAAGAATTTCAAGGAAAGATTCACATCTTTCACGTCGTTCCCAATGACTTCCCATTAGACGAGGATGGGTTGATCGGCATTCCGTTCATGGAAAAGTACCAAACGAAAATCGGTATCGGAAGAGAAAATTATTTAATGTTCGACGATCAAAGATTTGAATTCAAGAAAGTTTCTGTCACCATCCCGCCACGAACGATCTATTTTATTACGGTTCGTACGAATATTGAAAACGGAACAGCCGTCACGGACGAGAACAATCCAGGAGCAATAGTGCCTTGCATCTTCGAAGCCAAGGATTACGAAACCCGAGTGCCATTTTTGAATGACTCGGAAGAACCGATGACGGTTACAATTGACCAGCTACAGGGCATTCCTTTCTGTGAAGCCGCCCGTTCGCCTGAGGAGGAGCGCCAAGACGCACCGAAGGATGTAGCTCGTGTCAATGCTATAGAGATGACGAATACTGCCGAACGTATTCACACATTAAAAGAAAACGTTCGACTCGAGCATGTCCCACCAGATCAAGCAGAAAAGGTTTGGGACATCGTCTCCAGCTTTCCAGATGTATTTGCCCAACCTGGTGATCCACTCCCTGGCACAAAAATGGTCAAGCATCGGATCATCACGAGTGATGATACACCCGTGAACACCAAACAATACAGGTACCCGCCGGTTCACAAGGAAGAAATCGACAGGCAGGTAAACGAAATGCTGGAGAAAGAATTAATAGAGCCGAGTGACTCACCATACAACTCGCCTATTTGGGTGGTACCTAAGAAATCGGATGCATCAGGAAAACAGAAGTGGAGGATCGTCATTGATTTTCGGAAATTGAACGAAAAAACGACACACGACGCCTATCCTCTCCCATGCATCGACGAAATTTTGGATCAATTAGGTCGAGCAAAATATTTTACCGCATTCGATCTAGCGTCGGGATTTCATCAAATCCCAATGGACGAACGAGACAAGCAGAAGACAGCGTTTTCCACACCAACAGGCCACTATCATTACAACAGAATGCCGTTTGGATTGAAGAACGCACCCGCGACATTCCAACGCATGATGAATAACGCGTTGAGGGGATTGATCGGAAATACATGCTTCATTTACTTGGACATTATTATTTACGGACAAACCCTCGACGAACACAATAAGAAATTAATTGACGTGCTGACCCGTCTTCGCGAGTCAGACTTGAAGTTGCAGCCCGACAAGTGCGAATTTCTACGGCCAGAATTGGAATTTTTGGGACATGTAATCTCGGAAGAAGGAGTAAAACCCAATCCAAAGAAAACAGAAGCAGTATAGAATTTTCCAAGGCCAAGTGACCGGAAGCAGATTAAACAGTTCTTAGGACTCGCTGGATATTACCGAAAATTCATAAAAGATTTCAGCAAATTAGCGAAACCACTTACAGAACTCCTGAAGAAGGATGCACCATGGTCTTGGACAGACAAACAAGAACAATCATTCAGCCTATTACGAGCAGCGCTGACGACATCTCCGGTCCTCCAATATCCGGATTTCAAGGGATCTTTCGTGCTCACAACCGACGCGAGCAACCACGCCATAGGTGCAGTGCTATCGCAGGGACCCATCGGTAAAGATCGTCCCATCGCTTACGCATCACGCACTCTTAATAAAGCCGAACAACGATATTCGACGACGGAAAAAGAGATGTTGGCAATAGTCTGGGCTGTCAAGCACTTCCGCCAATATCTGTTTGGAAAGAAATTTCAAATTGTTACGGATCACAAGCCGCTAATCTGGATCCTCAAAACCTCGAATCCTCCAACGAATAGTCGCCTAATGAGGCTCCGGTTAAAACTAGAGGAATACGAATACGAGGCCGTTTGTAAAAAAGGAACGCTGAATACAAACGCTAACGCCCTATCACGGATATACCCCGTAACTACCCGTCAAGGAAAGCACAACGGCGCTCCGAATGAGGGGACCGAAAAGCATGAAGTATCAGATATCGTCATCGAAGAAGAAAGCGACAACGCGGCAGACACCGAAAACACAGTGGAAAAAGAAAATGATCGAGAAGAAATGGAAAATGAAAATTTTCCCCTTTACATGGAGTTCGAACTATCGAAAGAAAGTCCACAGGTTCCTGAAATTTTGGAGGAAGCACCACCCAGGAACACACCGGGGATCAAAATAACCGACCAACTTGAAAACAGTGAAGATGAACTGCACCTCGATTTCGCAAGAGATGAAATCGAGTGGTATAACGTGTTAGCCGAAAAACTGTCGGTTACCAATGAACCTACCAAGATTTATTTAGGTTACAAATACCTGAATGAAAATCCAGTTACAAAAATGAGAATTAAGCAGATGATATCGTTTATTTGGTCAAGGAAAACAGAACGACCCCTTCTTTATCTTCACGACATGGAACTGTATGAGCCAGGTACAGAAGGGGAACGGATAGACATCATAAAGCAATACCACGGGACAAGCGCCACAGGTCATTTCGGAGTAGCAAAGACCCTCGATCGGGTGAAGGCCGTTGCTACCTGGCCCAACCTGCAAAGAGACATCGAAGATTACATCCGTAGATGCGACACGTGCCAGAGGGTGAAGCTCGTGCGAACACAACCACCAGCAGAAGCAATAATTACTGACACACCGGAGAAACCCAACGAAAAAATTGCATTGGACCTTGTGGGCCCACTACCTGAAACGTACGAGGGTCATAAATACATTCTTTCTGTACAAGACCAGCTCACAAAATACATTACACTGATCCCATTAAAATCACAGGATGCCCAATCAACAGTGACAGCACTGGTTGAAAACTTTATTTACATTCACGGAGCTCCGAAAATCATCTTAACCGATGGCGGACGAAACTTCATCAGCCAAACGTTCAAGCATTTAGAAAAGCTCTTTAAGATCTCCCACATGACAACGACAACGTTTCATCCTCAGAGTAATGGGAGCCTCGAGCGAGCACACGGACCGATAAAAGAACAAATTAAAGCATTGATATACGACCATCAAGAAGATTGGGACAAGAAATTAAAGTTCGTCTCTATGGCTTATAACACAGCCAAACACGAAGGGACAGGACTAACTCCATTCGAAATGCAGTTCGGAAGAAAACCCAATATTCCAAATAATTTGCCAGCTCAAAGGACTAACACGACGATTGACGAATACTTCGAAGGAATACGTGCGGATCACGAACGCATCGTCAAACGAGGACGCGATAATTTGATCGCAGCTAAAGAAAGATACAAGGCAGTCCAAGGTGGGGGGAGGTGGCGGACGAAACTTCATCAGCCAAACGTTCAAGCATTTAGAAAAGCTCTTTAAGATCTCCCACATGACAACGACAACGTTTCATCCTCAGAGTAATGGGAGCCTCGAGCGAGTACACGAACCGATAAAAGAACAAATTAAAGCATTGATATACGACCATCAAGAAGATTGGGACAAGAAATTAAAGTTCGTCTCTATGGCTTATAACACAGCCAAACACGAAGGGACAGGACTAACTCCATTCGAAATGCAGTTCGGAAGAAAACCCAATATTCCAAATAATTTGCCAGCTCAAAGGACTAACACGACGATTGACGAATACTTCGAAGGAATACGTGCGGATCACGAACGCATCGTCAAACGAGGACGCGATAATTTGATCGCAGCTAAAGAAAGATACAAGGCAGTCCAGGACGCTCACATACATCGCACTATACCCGTCTTCGCAAAAGGCGACGAAGTCCTCGTTGCTCAAGAGCGAGACAAGACCCCACTGGCCCCGAAGTGGGAAGGACCAGCTATCATTTTAGAACAAACATCGGACGTAAACTGCGAGATATTGCTAAACAACAGAAGAAAACTAATCCATGTTAACAAGTTAAAACCTTATCATAGACACTAATCAAACATTCTGTGCAGGCATTATGTTGCTGTTACTCCTTCTCCTTCCCCTGACTTGGGTTACAACCAACGAATTAAGGGTGAAACCACTCAAAGGCGCTATATATATGGAAAACCTAGGAAACGCCGTGATCTATCACCAAACCTGGACAGTAGTCAACTACGTCGACCTCACCGAAATAAATCTACATCGGGACGAACTGATACAAGCTTCACTGGGGTTGGCCACGGTTTGCAATGGAGACAACGAAAGGAAGAACTGCTCGGAGTTTGCATCGATCGAGATCCTTCAGCAGAGGTTAAATAGAATAGATGCCAAAAGATCTAGATTAATGAACATCATCGATTATAAACCCCGATTTAAACGAGGCGTATTTAACTTTATTGGCGACATAAGCAAAATCCTGTTTGGAACTTTAGGAAATTCCGATGCCGAATATTATAACAATGAGATCGATAAACTTCACGCTGATAATAAGAAAATGAGTACCCTAATTCGAAACCAAACAGCAATAGTTAAGGGCATGGCCTCTACACTTTTCAAAGCCATAGAAGAATTACGCACTGAAAATCAACGACTTTTTAAGTCCTATGCGAAATTCAATTTTGCTATAGCCGATAATACTAGAGATATTAAGATTACCGCACAAGTGACCCTTCTAGAGACTCTTATAGACGAATACAGCGAATGCCTGAATAATGTCTTGAATGCAGTCAATGATGGGAAACAAGGGATTATTCACCCTCAAATCCTTAATCCTGCCGACTTAATCGGAGCTCTACAAACTATTCGAGAGCAAACAGCGACTAGTAACGTTCCACCTGTACCTCTAGAAGAATCTGCTTTTGCGGCAATGATAGGAATTAGTGATGTAAGCGTCATGTTAAAATATAATCGTTTTACGTATATAATTAAGGTGCCAGTAATAGAAAATAGTTTGCTTGATGTGTTCCGTATCATCCCTATCCCTAAACGGAAGGGAACCTCAAGTACATTTTTCTACGTGAACCCTCCTGATACATTAATAATGACCAATGTGGCCAGAACAATATTTACTCCAAGTACTGAAGAAGACCTCGATCACTGTAAGGAAATAGGACCACGACGCCTGTGTAAACGTAAAAACCCTGACTACTTTGTACACGATCCCAACACTTGCGAAGCAGTGATCATCCAAAAGCTGATAGACATATCCGACTCGCAATGTCAAATACTCTACATAAATCTGGTTAAATCTTTGTGGATTCCATTAAAATCAGGAAATTTGTGGATTGTGACGTCCCCGCATGACGAGACGTTACATGTGAATTGTGATGACCTTAAAACACACCAGGCACTACTGCACGGTACCAACAAAATAACCATAACAGGCGACTGCGTTGGGCATACTGAACACATCTTCGTAAGGCCGAGTTATGATAAAAGTATTACACAAGCCACTGACATTCTTCTCAACAAAACTCTCAAAGTTCCAAAACTCGAAGAAGTGCTTCGAAATCATTCAGTTTCTTTAGACGACATTCAGCTAACGACTTTAGGACGACCTACACACGTTGACCTTACTCAGCTCAAAGCTCTTGGACAGACTTTAGATGAAATCTCAGAAGAGGCCGAGAAAATTGGACAACGTGAACGGACGAAGACATTTTTCGATACTACTTACGAAGGTATCAGGTATCTCGGCTACAGTTGTACTGGCGTTGTTCTCTTGTATATCATGTTCAGATGCGGATTATGTGGCTGTTTGTCCAATATGTTCACTAGACTATTCAAAGCAACCTTCTCCCCTTGTATAAACGTGTACAACAATTGTTTTCACCAGAATAACGAACATGTAGACTACAGTGTAAACTACGATGGAGAAGAATGTTCCATGTTGGAAATCGCCGGAAATCGTAATGCTCATAATATTGCGAAACAAGTGGGTCGCCGTCGGTCCACTAGTCTTAAAGCTTAAAGAAAATTCATTTTTTTTTGTGTGAATTTTCTTAAATTAGGGGGGAGGTGTAATATAGGCTGGGAATTTTTTCCTTTTTCCTTTCCCACAGTCCTCGAATTTCATCACCTCCGTCTCATCCACCGACATTCCGACGAAAACTGCTACACAAACATTAGAAGGATCCTAACATTTTTCCCGTGTACATCTTTGTCACCACAGCTCGATGCAGCTGCATTCGGACAATCGTCGGGGCTTCTCCAAATTTATGGCTTCCGCCCAATCGAGGTCCCGAATGGAATAGTCAAATACTGGTTTTCTGAATTCTCAGAAAACCCTCTCATAGCCTTATCCCTCTGGAAGATTCCCGAATAACGCCCCAAACCTCACGTAGGCACTTCCTCCCACTATTCTATATCTCCCACGCTCCAGCCCTATAAGTTGCCTCCGTTCTAGGCTAAGCGGGTAGTCAGCCACCAAAATTGTAAGACGCCAAATCTCTGTCAGTTGAATAAACGTAGTTCAAGTAGCTCAATTTCGTGTACACCGAGTTGATTCATCCTACAACCGTGTTCTGTAGCGAGTCAGTCACTCCTTTTAATAAAAAAAAATCGACAATCTTCCCCAAACCGACATTACAATGTTTCAATTTCAAATTTCAAATTTCATTGTTCAATTTTTTTTCGTTACAATATATATATATATATATATATACAATATATACACACACACACATATATATATATATATATATATATATATATATATATATATATATATATATATTGTAACGATGAAATTTGACACCTTCCAGCATAAGTCACCTTGTGACGCGATACATTTTTTCAATTGGTTTCATCACGATGTTTTCAATTGGATAAATAGGGAACGTTCTAATTCCACATATTTATGTGCCCAGCTATTTTTTCTTTTGGTGAGAATCATCGTTATTACACATGGCGTTGAGGATTCCGTTGAATAATCTGAATGTTTTCTTTGAATCATCGCATAAGTTGGAATCCCGATTGGATATAATATTTCATACATTTCTTCTTCTAGTATTGCTACTTCCAGAACGTATATCAATTTTTCTTTTATTACCGCGATTGTCAAATGACGTATATCGATTAATGTTCAGAAATATTCTTCACTCAATGGAACTGGGAAAAAATGGGGATAATTCGTATGGTTCCTCAAGTTTTCGAATATCGATTGTGGAGGAAGAGTTTGAGGATGTGCTATTCCGTGTTTGACATCAATTATCGCATTTAGCAAATCCGTTACGCTTGTTTTCAAATCTTGATATAACGTGGTATATCCAAACAAAATTTCATTAATTCGTATATTGATTGTATTTCGTTTTGTTTCTTCATGCAAATTTTTTATAGTATTATTCAACAACTTGAGTTGCGTAATCATGTCCTTGAAAATGTTGTCATTATTCTTTAACTGATTCACAATCAATGTTGTTTGATTTTTAACTAAATGTGCTATTAATAAATTGTCTTCTCGCAGTTAATCGATTTCGTTATTGAAATATATCGCGTCGGAGGCTTATAATGTTCCAAACCGTAATTTTATTCCTTCTCCGTCAATGTTGCAGAGTCCTCTTTTGTTTCTTCGACCAATTGAATGATATAATGTTTTAATTGATGTTCCTGTATTTCATTTCGTTTGATTTTCACTTCGATATGTTTCAGACTTTGACAAATGAATCCCGGTTTGTATCGTAAGCATGTATCATGTAACTCCTTAGTTTTCTTTTTCGATAATGATGTTTTTTTGATAAATGACTAAATTCTATTCCAACAATTATGTTCCATGTTTCATGAAAAACGTGTGTTTTACCCATACTTTCTAAATAAACGGGTTTATTGTTCACAATCTCGGTGACTTGGACCTGGCTGTGGGTCATCGAGATTAATATCGTCATTATCAGTGTCGTCACTATTCTCGACGGATTCATTTTCATCTGTAAAATACGGTTTTACATCTATCTTATTATATGTTACTAGATCATTACTTCTTCTTATAGACACGCTTTGGTCGTTTAAAATCTTTCCAACTATATATGGTCCTTCCCACGGACTATGTAATTTTGATAACCCCGGTGGCTTTTACTTAACTAAAACCTCCTGACCTATGTGTAAGGTTATAGGAATTTTCTGGGAACTCAGTCTCTCACAGGTTTTATCTTGGGATTTTTGGATCTTTTCTCTTGCCTTTTAACGGATTCTTTCTCGATATCTTCGTAGTGAATCATACTTTTATTTTATTGTCATTTCGATATCTTCGGTATCTGGAGGGATATTCGGGGCATATACAAATAAAAATTCGAAAGGTGACACTCCAGTATTTTCATTCCTTGTAGAATTAAATGATATCATAGCCCTCGATAATTGATTTACCCAATCGGTACTTTCCACCATGTAACTCCGTACGTAATTGAGGATTTCCCGATGTGCACGTTCATGTTTACCATTCGATTGCGGGTGATATACCGAAGTCGTAGTCCATTTGACTTTTAGTTTTTCGCACATTATTTCGTGAAATTTTCCTTTAAATTCAACACCGTTGTCACTTAACAATTCCTTTGGAATTCCGTATATCTTGCAATAATTTTCCCAGAATTTTTCAAGTATTTCTTGAGAATTTTTCGTTTTGAGCGGAATTCATACCAAATATCGAGTTAGGTAGTCTTGTATAACCAGTATATACTTATGACCTTGACTTGGCGGAAGTGGTCCCATTACCTCGTCATTTGGATTTATCGGAATGTCTGGGTTTCCTGGATTGGGTCTTGTTACCTGAGAAGTTAGTTTTTCTTTCTGACATGTTTGACATCGTTGAATTATTCTCTCTACGTCTTTCGTCATTCCAGTCCAATTATACTTTTGTCTCAATTTTTCTATAGTTTTTTGTGGTCCATTATGTCCTCTTATAGTCGATTCATGAAATTCTTTAATAATTCTTTCTCTTTCTTCTTGCGTGGTAGGGTCTTTTACTTGATTCACGAAAATCATTAAATCTTTTTCTGGATTTACTTTTGTGTAAATATATTCGATCATTTCAAGTAACAGTGCTCGAAGTCTTGGATTCTTGATTCTAATTTCAACAGATTCGCGATTAGGGATTCGTGCTCTTAGTTCCGCCCACCAAACGATTTCATCGTCTGTTGGATCGATTATGATTCCTTTTCCATTTTGATCGTCTGTTATGATAAGACCTTTTTTATTGACTCGACATTCTTTGATAAAAATATTTTCAGATCTTTTATATGAGTCTTTTTCTTCTTGATAATCGTCATAACTCGGAAATGTTTCGTTCAAAAATTCATCTAAAGAATCAGGGATTTCATTTTCCAAAATATTTATTCTGGATAAGGCTCACTGCGTTTGCGTGAGATTTTCCTTTTCTATGTATGATTTCGAAATTATATTCCTCCAATTTCCATTTCTATCTCATTAGCCGTGAAGAGGGGTCTTTCAAATTCATTAACCAAATTAATTGTTTATGAACCGTGATGATCTTGAATTTTCTTCCATACAGAAAGTGTCGATAGTGCTTTACCGCCCAAACAATTGCAAGTAATTCTTTTTCTGTTGTTGAATAATTTTTTTTCAGCAGGATTTAACGTTCTTGAAGCATACGAAAGAGGCTTGTCTTTTCCTAATTCTCCTTGGGATAATATTGCACCTATTGCTTTTCCACTAGCGTCTGTCGATAATATAAACGGTTTGTTCCAGTCGGGATACGTGAGAATAGGTTCTGAACATAATGCGTTTCTTAATATTGTAAATGCACTTTCTTCTTCGGTTGTCTATTGCTCAGTAGTCTTTTCTTTCAACAGATTCGTCAAAGGTAATGCATTTTTTGAAAAGTCTTTAATAAATTTTCGATAATAGCCCACAAGTCCCAGGAATTGTTTGATTGCTTTCTGATTTTTGGGTTTTGGATAGTTTACGATTTTTTCTATTCGTTCTGGATTTGGTTTAATTCCTTCTTTCGAGATGACATGACCCAAATATGCCAATTCTGGTTTTAAATACTCACATTTATCGGGTTGTAATTTCAGTTCAACGTCTCTGAATCTTTGGAAAAGTGTTTCTAAGTTTTTGTTATGTTCTTTCAGAGTCTTTCTAAATACAATGACATCATCCATGTACACAAAGCAGTTATTGCCAATTAGTCCTTGTAAACCTTTATTCTTCATTCTATGAAATGTCGGGGGTGCGTTCTTTAATCCAAAAGGCATTCTATTGTAATCATAATGACCATCTTTTGTTGAAAATGCTGTCTTTATTTTATCCTTCTCTTTTAATCCAATTTGATGAAAACCGGATGCAAGATCGAAAGCAGAAAAGTATTTAGCGTTTTCCAAATTATCTAAAATTTCGTCAATATTTGGCAAGGGATAAGCGTCTTGTTTAGTTTTGTCATTGATTTTCCGATAGTCAATTACTATACGCCATTTCTTTTTACTGGATGCATCAGACTTTTTTGGTACAATCCATAACGGTGAATCACTTTCACGAATTATTCCTTTCTGAAGCATTTCTTTGATTTGTCTTTTAATTTCCTCTTGGTGAATGGGTGGATATCTGTATTGCTTCGTGTGAATTGGTTTTTCGTCAGTTACGTCTATTGAATGTTCAATTAATCGAGTCATTGGAAGGGGATCTCCTGGTAGAACAAAGATGTCATGATATTTTTTAATGATTTTCCAAATTTCTTCTTTTCCTTCTTTAATGTGATTTAATCGGGTGTTTTCAACAAGTAACTTTTCTCTTTTATCTGTTATTTCAGGGATCTCATAATTTTTAATATCAAGATGGTTAATTGGTTCGGCTTTTAATTTTCTCGTACAACCGTCCTTGTCAGTCCAATTAGGAATAGGAAATGTGGCCTGTCCGGTTTGAACATTTACCAATACATCGTAATCTTTCTATTCTATTTTAGCATGTCCATTCGAAATTCCTTCTATGTCAAAAGTACGTAGACAATCAGTTCGTGCGGGCATATTCGTTTCTCTTTTTGGTGAATCCTTCGTGTATGTTGTTGGTCCAAATTGAAGTATGTGTTTACCCATATCCCATTTTGCTTCAAATTGTTCAAGTAAATTTAATCCAATTAATCCGTCTTCTTTCATTGGTAGATTTGAAGGGATTACATGAAATTCGACTGGTTGGGAAAATAATATTGTTTCAATAATTCCTTCTGTTTTTAAGGTTTCGTTTGCAATTGTCGTAATTCTTTTTTCATCCTTGATTATTTTTGTCGCATCATTCACTAATTTCTTTTTCATTAATGATATTGTGGAACCTGGATCAATCAAAAATATTCCTTCTTTGGTGTCATCTAATTTTAAAAGAACGTGAGCAAGTTTACATTCTTTGTTTCGGATACTGCAGATTCTTGTGAGGTTTGCTCGATCACTTGGACATGGTTGGTTTGGGGAGGATCTTTGGAATTGTGAGGAGCATTTTGAAAATCCCGTTTGTTAAATTGCTTGTTATCGAATTGCTTTTTTCTACATTCTGAAAGTACGTGTCCTGTTTTCTTACAATAGTAACAAACCTTTTGAAAACATTTCGTGAATGTTTTGTCGCTTTTATTTTTATTTTTGTGAGTTTGATCCTGTTAATTAGAACCCTGATAAGGTTTTCCTGTCAAATTATTCATTGATCGAGTTTTCAAAGTAATTTCGGCTTTGATCGCGGAAGTAATTGCTTCTTTTATATTATTCGGGTGTTCGGTTTTTACAGCCAAACGAATTTCTTTTTCTAATCCTTCTAGGAAATCAGTGAGACCCTTTTTCTTTTCTTCATCTACAAGAATTGTTTTGTGATTTTGCGGAATTGTCGTTTTATTTAAAATTGACTTTATCGCAAGATCATGAATTTTAATAAATCTTTGAGAATATTCATTTATAGGTTCTTTCGATTTATGTTTACAATTCATTCTTTGGAGCTGATATATCATTAAGTCGTCATGACTACCATAGTTTATTCGTAGAATATTTTTTAATTCAGTAAAACTGTCAATGTTATCCGCTCTAACTTCTACTTTTGCTCTTCATTTTAATTTTGATCCCAAAATCATTGCAAGTAGAAGGCTTTGTTTGTTTCGATCTGTGTTCTTTTTAGCGCTTTCAACTTGATAAATAAATGTTTCGACCGGCATGTTTTCTCCGTCAAATTCAGATATTGTTATTAATAATTCTTTTAGCGGTGTTGTTTGGCCATTCTCAGTGTCATCTTCAGTTATTTCAGATCCATAATCTTTTGTTTTTACTTCAACTTTTGACTCTATATTTTCTATTCTTCTAAAAAGATCTTGTAGGAGTTGCTCTATTTTCTCCATTTTTCTTATTTTGGCGCAATATCGGTCACTTTAAAATAACGAGCTTACTTTAATGATAACGATGATGATGGGCTGTCAATCTTCCGCGTTGACCGCCTCTTTTCTTGATTAGTAGCCGATGCCCTTCTTTGATGACTGTCGCGTGATGATTCCTTCGAGATGTTCCCTCAGGATGATCCTCACGGATCCTCGTCGGTTTCACACGTGACCTTCGATTCGATGAGTCGTCGTTGGATGTCCCTCAGGTGTTCCGTTGACGATCACAGGTTGAATCAGATGTGGTATAAAGATGTCTTGAAGCCAACTTTTAGAGATGATGAATTGGATATCCCGTTGAGATTTCACAGCACGTGTTTTCTTCTTTGGGATACTTGACTTTCACCAATTTACGTTGAACTTCTTTGTTGACATCCACCGTTGAGTGCGAAGTGCTCTTTTGAGCACCAGTCTCTTCGGAGGCATGGGTTCGAATCCCACCGCTGCCACCAATTTAAATGTTACACCGTTGGGTGAACATATATGTTAAAAAAAACCGTCGTTGTCGCCTATCGACGAGTTCTTTATTTTATTGATTACAATGGTATGACGAACCGCTGGCCTTGTTTGCTTCTTCTGAATGTCTGTCGATTGTAATATGATGCGCCGCCTCGAGACTCTTCTTCGACGATAACGGCTGGATTGTAGACATCGATCAAAGTGCGTAATCAGAGTTTGTAGAATGTTCTTTATCACGACCGATGAATATGTTCTGGAGCAGGATTACGCTGGGCAAATCGCACTTAGCTCGGCTACTAAGCTCGTGTAACAATGATAGTGTATGACTCTCTGGTATTGATCTGAATGAACGCGCTCTCGATCTGTAGGATGCTCTTATATACATATTAGGGATACGCGTTATACATTGGTAGTCCGGTGGGGAAAAATGTATCGCGTCACTAAGTGACTTATTCTGGAAGGTGTCAAATTTCATCGTTACCATATATATATATATATATATATATATATATATATATATATATATATATATATATATATATATATATACATATTGTAACGATGAAATTTGACACCTTCCAGAATAAGTCACCTTGTGACGCGATACATTTCTTCCCCACCTGACTACCAATGTATAACGCGTATCCCTAATAAGTATATAAGAGCATTCTACAGATCGAGAGCGCGTTCATTCAGATCAATACCAGAGAGTCATACACTATCATTGTTACACGAGCTTAGTAGCCGAGCTAAGTGCGATTTGCCCAGCGTAATCCTGCTCCAGAACATATTCATCGGTCATCATAAAGAACATTCTACAAACTCTGATTACGCACTTTGATCGATGTCTACAATCCAGCCGTTATCGTCGAAGAAGAGTCTCGAGGCGGCGCATCATATTACAATCGACAGACATTCAGAAGAAGCAAACGAGGCCAGCGCTTCGTCATACCATTGTAATCAATAAAATAAAGAACTCGTCGATAGGCGACAACGACGGTTTTTTTAACATATATGTTCACCCAACGGTGTAACATTTAAATTGGTGGCAGCGGTGGGATTCGAACCCACGCCTCCGAAGAGACTGGTGCTCAAAAGAGCACTTCGAACTCAACGGTGGATGTCAACAAAGAAGTTCAACGTAAATTGGTGAAAGTCAAGTGTCCCAAAGAAGAAAACACGTGCTGTGAAATCTCAACGGGATATCCAATTCATCATCACTAAAAGTTGGCTTCAAGACATCTTTACACCACATCTGATTCAACCTGTGATCGTCAACGGAACACCTGAGGGACATCCAACGACGACTCATCGAATCGAAGGTCACGTGTGAAACCGACGAGGATCCGTGAGGATCATCCTGAGGGAACATCTCGAAGGAATCATCACGCGACAGTCATCAAAGAAGGGCATCGGCTACTAAACAAGAAAAGAGGCGGTCAACGCGGAAGATTGACAGCCCATCATCATCATCGTTATCATCAAAGTAAGCTCGTTATTTTAAAGTGACCAATATTGCGCCAAAATAAGAAAAATGGAGAAAATAGAGCAACTCCTACAAGATCTTTTTAGAAGAATAGAAAATATAGAGTCAAAAGTTGAAGTAAAAACAAAAGATTATGGATCTGAAATAACTGAAGATGAAACTGAGAATGGCCAAACAATACCGCTAAAAGAATTATTAATAACAATATCTGAATTTGACGGAGAAAACATGCCGGTCGAAACATTTATTTATCAAGTTGAAAGCGCTAAAAAGAACACAGATCGAAACAAACAAAGCCTTCTACTTGCAATGATTTTGGGATCAAAATTAAAATGAAGAGCAAAAGTAGAAGTTAGAGCGGATAATATTGACAGTTTTACTGAATTAAAAAATATTCTACGAATAAACTATGGTAGTCATGACGATTTAATGATATATCAGGTCCAAAGAATGAATTGTAAACATAAATCAAAAGAATCTATAAATGAATATTCTCAAAGATTTATTAAAATTCATGATCTTGCGATAAAGTCAATTTTAAATAAAACGACAATTCCGCAAGCTCACAAAAAAATTCTTGTAGATGCAGAAAAGAAAAAGGGTCTCACTGATTTCCTAGATGGATTAGAAAAATAAATTCGTTTGGATGTAAAAACCGAACACCCGAATAATATCAAAGAAGTAATTACTTCCGCGATCAAGGCCGAAATTACTTTGAAAACTCGATCAATGCATAATTTGACAGGAAAACCTTTTTAGGGTTCTAATTATCAGGATCAAACTCACAAAAATAAAAATAAAAGGAACAAAACTTTCACGAAAGGTTTTCAAAAGGTTTGTTACTATTGTAAGAAAACAGGACACGTACTTTCAGAATGTAGAAAAAAGCAATTTGACAAACAGGATTTTCAAAATGCTCCTCACAATTCCAAAGATCCTCCCCAAACCAATTTAACGAACAGGATTTTCAAAATGCTCCTCACAATTCCAAAGATCCTCCCCAAACCAACCATGTCCAAGAGATCGAGCAAACCTCACAAGAATCTGCAGTATCCGAAACAAAGAATGTAAACTTGCTCACGTTCTTTTAAAATTAGATGACACCAAAGACGGAATATTTTTGATTGATCCAGGTTCCAGAATATCATTAATAAGAAAGAAATTAGTGCATGATCCGACAAAAATAATCAAGGATGGAAAAAGAATTACGACAATTGCGAACGAAACCTTGAAAACAGAAGGAATTATTGAAACAATATTATTTTCCCAACCAGTCGAATTTCATGTAATCCCTTCAAATCTACCAATGAAAGAAGACGGATTAATTGGATTAAATTTACTTGAACAATTTGAAGCAAAATGGGATATGGGTAAACACGTCTTCAATTTGGACCAAGAACATACACGAAGGATTCACCAAAAAAAAAAACGAATATGCCCGCAGGAACTGATTGTCTACGTACTTTTGACATAGAAGGAATTTTGAATGGACATGCTAAAATAGAATTGAAAGATTACGATGTATTGGTAAATGTTCAAAACGGACAGGCCACATTTCCTATTCCTAATTGGACTGACAAGGACGGTTGTACGAGAAAATTAAAAGCCGAACCAATTAACCATCTTGATATTAAAAATTATGAGATCCCTGAAATAACATATAAAAGAGAAAAGTTACTTGTTGAAAACACCCGATTAAATGACATTAAAGAAGGAAAAGAAGAAATTTGGAAAATCATTAAAAAATATCATGACATCTGTGTTCTACCAGGAGATTCACTTCCAATGACTCGATTAATAGAACATTCAATAGACGTAACTGACGAAAAACCAATTCACACGAAGCAATACAGATATCCACCCATCCACCAAGAGGAAATTAAAAGACAAATCAAAGAAACGCTTGAGAAAGGAATAATTCAAGAAAGTGATTCACCGTTATGGATTGTACCAAAAAAGTTTGATGCATCCAGTAAAAAGAAATGGCGTATAGTAATTGACTATCGGAAAATCAATGACAAAACTAAACAAGACGCTTATCCCTTGCCAAATATTGACGAAATTTTAGATAATTTGGGAAACTCTAAATACTTTTCTGCTTTCGATCTTGCATCCGGTTTTCATCAAATTGGATTAAAAGAGAAGGATAAAATAAAGGCAGCATTTTCAACAAAAGATGGTCATTATGATTACAATAGAATGCCTTTTGGATTAAAGAACGCACCCCCGACATTTCAAAGAATGATGAATTAAGGATTACCAGGACTAATTGGCAATAACTGCTTTGTGTACATGGATGATGTCATTGTATTTAGAACGACTCTGAAAGAACATAACAAAAACTTAGAAACACTTTTCCAAAGATTCAGAGACGTTGAACTGAAATTACAACCCGATAAATGTGAGTATTTGAAACCAGAATTGGCATATTTGGGTCATGTCATCTCGAAAGAAGGAATTAAACCAAATCCAGAACGAATAGAAAAAATCGTAAATTATCCAAAACCCAAAAATCAGAAAGAAATCAAACAATTCCTGGGACTTGTGGGCTATTATCGAAAATTTATTAAAGACTTTTCAAAAACGGCATTATCTTTGACGAATCTGTTGAAAGAAAAGACTACTGCGCAATAGACAACCGAAGAAGAAAGTGCATTTACAATATTAAGAAACGCATCATGTTCAGAACCTATTCTCACGTATCCCGACTGGAACAAACCGTTTATATTGTCGACAGACGCTAGTGGAAAAGCAATAGGTGCAATATTATCCCAAGGAGAATTAGGAAAAGACAAGCCTATTTCGTATGCTTCAAGAACGTTAAATCCTTCTGAAAAAAATTATTCAACAACAGAAAAAGAATTACTTGCAATTGTTTGGGCGGTAAAGCACTATCGACACTTTCTGTATGCAAGAAAATTCAAGATCATCACGGATCATAAACCATTAATTTGGTTAATGAATTTGAAAGACCCCTCTTCACGGCTAATGAGATAGAAATGGAAATTAGAGGAAAATAATTTCGAAATCATACATAGAAAAAGAAAATCTCACGCAAACGCAGTGAGCCTTATCCCGAATAAATATTTTGGAAAATGAAATCCCTGATACTCTAGATGAATTTTTGAACGAAGAATTTCCGAGTTATGACGATTATTAAGAAGAAAAATACTCATATCAAAAATCTGAAAATGGTTTTGTCAAAGAAGGTCGAGTCAATAAAAATAGGTCTTATCATAAGAGACGATCAAAATGGAAAAGGAATCATAATCGATCCAACAGACGATGAAATCATTTCGTGGGCGGAACTAAGAGCACGAATCCCTAATCGCGAATCTATTGAAATTAGAATCAAGAATCCAAGACTTCGAGCACTGATACTTGAAATGATCGAATATATTTACACAAAAGTAAATCCAGAAAAAGATTTAATGATTTTCGTGAATCAAGCAAAAGACCCTACCACGCAAGAAGAAAGAGGAAGAATAATTAAAGAATTTCATGAATCGACTATAGGAGGACATAATGGACCACAAACAACTATGGAAAAATTCAGACAAAAGTATAATTGGACTGGAATGACGAAAGACGTAGAGAGAATAATTCAACGACGTCAAACATGTCAGAAAGAAAAACTAACTTCTCAGGTAACAAGACCCAATCCAGGAAACCCAGAAATTCCGATAAATCCAAATGACAAGGTATCACTAGATGTAATGGGACCACTTCCGCCAAGTCAAAGTCATAAGTATATACTGGTTATACCAGACTACCTAACTCGATATTTGGTATTAATTCCGCTCAAAACGAAAAATTCTCAAGAAATACTTGAAAAATTCTGGGAAAATTATTGCAAGATATACGGAATTCCAAAGGAATTGTTAACTGACAACAGTGTTGAATTTAAAGGAAAATTTCACGAAATAATGTGCGAAAAGCTAAAGGTCAAATGGACTACCACTTCGGTATATCACCCGCAATCGAATGGTAAAAATGAACGTGCACATCGGGAAATCCTCAATTACGTACGGAGTTACATGGTGGAAAGTACCGATTAGGTAAATCAATTATCGAGGGCTAGGATATCATATAATTATACAAGAAATGAAAAGACCGGAGTGTCACCTTTCGAATTTTTATTTGGGTATGCTCCGAATATCCCTCTGGATACCGAAAATATCGAAATGACAATAAAAGAAAAGTATCATTCACTACGAAGATATCGAGAACGAATCCGTGAAAAGGCAAGAGAAAAGATCCAAAAATCTCCAGATAAAACCTGTGAGAGACTGAGTTCCCAGAAAATTCCTATAACCTTACACATAGGTCAGGAGGTTTTAGTTAAGAAAAAGCCACCGGGATTATCAAAATTACATAGTCCGTGGGAAGGACCATATATAGTTGGAAAGATTTTGAACGACCAAAGCGTGTCTATAAGAAGAGGTAATGATCTAGTAACATATAATAAGATAGATGTAAAACCGTATTTTACAGATGAAAATGAATCCGTTGAGAATAGTGACGACACTGATAATGACGATATTAATCTCGATCACCCGCAGCCAGGTCCAAGTCACCGAGATTGTGAACAATAAACCCGTTTCTTTAGAAAGTATGGGAAAAACACACATTTTTCATGAAACATGGAAAATAATTGTTGGATTAGAATTTAGTCATTTATCAAAAGAAATATCATTATTGAAAAATAAAACTAAGGAGTTATATGATACATGCTTATTATACAAACCGGGATTCATGTGTCAAAGTATGAAATAAATCGAAGTGCAAATAAGACGAAATGAAATACAGGAAAATCAATTAAAACATTATATTATTTAATTGGTCGAAGAAACAAAAGAGAACTTTTCAACATTGTCGGTGAAGGAATAAAATTACGGTTTGGAACATTATCAGCCTCCGATGCGACATATTTCAATAACATAATCGATTAACTGCGAGAAGACTATTTATTAATAGCACATTTAGTTAAAAATCAAACAACATTGATGACGAATCAGTTAATGAATATTGACAACATTTTCAAGGACATGATTACGCAACTCAAGTTGTTGAATAATAATATAAAAAATTTTTATGAAGCAACAAAAAGAAATACAATCAATATACAAATTAATGAAGTTTTGTCTGGATATACCACGTTATATCAAGATTTGAAAACAAGCGTAACGGATTTGCTAAATGCGATAATGGGCAAACATGGAATAGCACATCCTCAAACTCTTCCTCCACAATTGATATTCGAAAACTTGAGGAACCATACGAATTGTCCCCAATTTTTCCCAGTTCCATTGAGTGAGGAACATTTCTCAACATTAATCGATATACGTCATTTGACAATCGCGGTAATAAACGAAAAATTGATATACGTTCTGGAAGTACCAATACTAGAAGAAGAAATGTATGAAATATTATATCCGATCGCGATTCCAACTTATTCGATGATATAAAGAAAACATCCAGATTATTCAACGGAATCCTCAACGTCGTGTGTAATAACGATGATTCTCGCCAAAAGAAAAAATAGTTGTGCACATAAATATGTGGAATTAGAAAGTTCCCTATTTATCCAATTGAAAACAGGTCAAGATTGGTTAGTAATACCAGTAAAAGAAGAATCATTACATATATTATGTCCAGACAATGCTTCAAGAATGATAAAATTATATCAAATGTATAAGTTCATCTTGAACAAGGATGCTTAGCAATGGCGACATATGCAGCATTGAAAGCTTTTAATGTTATTAAAACAATTGAGTTCGATACAATGTTAAAAGGAAGCTTCAATGAATCAGAAATGAAGGATCGCCTACATTTTAATAAAATAAAAGTAAAAGAATTGAATATAAGTGTCATTTCTGGAAACTATATTAATTCAAAGAATTTATAAGAACTAGGAACAAATATTGAAGAAATCAATCAACAAATAAACAACGTTAACGAATTAACAGCTAACGCATTACGAAAAAGATCAAAAACGATAAAGGAACATATTCAAGATGGACTTCAGTATTTGGGATACACGGCAACAACAATAATAATCAGTTATATTACGTATAATATAGGTCTCTTAAGGTACCTAAGGAAAACAATTTCTTGTTGTATAAGACCATGCGTCATTTTCGATCACTGTAACTTTGGAAATAATGCGCAAACTATAGATAGACCAGAACATATCCATCTTAAAGAATCACCAAAAAGAAAATATGATGAACAAGCAAGAATAACAGAAATAGAGGAAACAGAGGAATTACCAAAATTAACTCAAAAACGATTTAAACCAAAACAGCAAACCAGTCAATTACAATGAATTTATGGGGACCGAAATTCTTTAAGGAGGGAGGAATGTAACTATGAAATTTGACACCTTCCAGAATAAGTCACTTTGTGACGCCATACATTTTTTCCCCACCCGACTACCAATGTATAACGCGTATCCCTAATAAGTATATAAGAGGATTCTACAGATCGAAAAGCGCGTTCATTCAGATCAATACCAGAGAGTCATACACTATCATTGTTACACGAGCTTCGTAGCCGAGCTAAGTGCGATTTGCCCAGCGTAATCCTGCTCCAGAAAATATTCATCGGTCATCAAAAAGAACATTCTACAAAGTCTGATTACGCACTTTGATCGACGTCTACAATCCAGCCGTTATCGTCGACGAAGAACCTCGAGGCGGCGCATCATATTACAATCGACGGACATTCAGAAGAAGCAAATAAGGCCAGCGGTTCGTCATACCATTGTTATCAATAAAATAAAGAAGAACTCTTTGATAGGCGACGACGACGTTTTTTTTTTAAACATATATGTTCACCCAACGGTGTAACAATATATATATATATATATATATATATATATATATATATATATATATATATATATTGTAATGAGATCCTCTATTTTTTCCTTGGTCGTTCTTCTCTCTATTTTATTTCTACCACCCATACCGCTGACACATATGTGCAAGTGGCCTTTCACCTCCGGAATATCATTTCCATGCATGGCTTTTCAAACTCTTGTGAAACCTATGACGAAAGCCCTCCTTGATGCGCCTGGATCTTCATGAGCGGCACTTTCACATAATTACAACATCCGGCCAGTCGTATGAGGAATGCCGTCAATTTAAATTTCACCAATATGGTTTCTCAATTTCTTATGAAACCGATAGCCAACGTTTCTAAAGTCACGTAGGCCCTTCCTCCCACCATCTCCATTTTCCCACACCTCATCCCTATAAGTTACCTTCGTTGTAAGCTAAGGTAGTCAGTAAGTCTCCGAACACTGTATAACGCCGAATCTCTGTACGAATAAATCTGTCTCAAGTAGCTCAATCCGTGTTTACCGAGTTATTCCGTCCTACAACCGAGTTCCGGAGCGAGTCAGCCACTCCTTTCCTGAAAAATTATAATAAAAGTGTCCATTCCGACATCACAATTGGTGTGTTTCGAAATTTACGAATAGATTTTTAGAAGTACAAAATCAACTCCTTTCCGAATTAGCCAATTCAACTCCAGATGAAACACAAAGACGATTCATTGTGGAGTACGAACGCTAACAAGGGCTCGACCAATATCTCTTAGGGTTAAAAAAAGAGATTTCGACTGAAGTACGGGCTGAAAAACCGGACAATATTCGAATGGCAATAGCTCGGGCACAAGCGGCAGAAGCCTACGACTACACAAGAGACATGATGACGCACAACTTAAACATCACTGAAAAGAATACGGGTAGCTCAGAAACCCGCAAGCCGCCCGATCATCAATCTTTCGGGACTCCCTCAGCGGCACCGTTCTCTTCAATAATATGCCGATATTGCAAACGCATGGGTCACTTCGAACGTGACTGTCGGACGAAAGCATACGACTCACAAAACCCCAACAGGAATGTATCACAACAATCGGATTTTTACGGCGGGCAGTTTCACAATCACCGACCAACGCGAACAATAGTCAATTATATACCGGAAGGAGAAGCAGTCACTACGACACAAGAAAACATCCCCCGAGTCAATGCAATCGGATCCGCTAAACGAGTGATCAAACTTCCCACACGAACAGCTAGCAGAATAGGCTGTTTTATTCTCGATACCGGACCAGCCATAAATCTCATAAAAATCAACATGTTAACGGAAGGATCGTAGATAAATCGGAACATTAAAACACCGTCTATGTCTCCATGGGCAATGAACGTCTCCATGGGCAATGAACAACATGAATCCTTACGTCGAAACGTCTCCATGGGCAATGAACAACATGAATCCTTATTTGCTGCCAAACAAGATTTTCAAGGAAATAGTCACATCTTCCACGTCGTTCCGAATGACGTTCCCTTGGATGAAGACGAATTGATTGGTATTCCATCTATGGAAAAATATCAGACGAATGTCGGTATCGGAAGAGAACATTATTTGATGTTCGATGACAAGCGTTTTGAATTCGAAAAGGTGTCGGTCACGATTCCGCTGCGAACGATTTACTTTGTTGAAATGCGCACGAATATCGAAAATGGAGCAGCCGTCATGTAAGAAGATAACCCAAAAGCCGTAGTACCTTGCGTTTTCGAAGCCAAGGACTATGAAGCCCGAGTACCAGTTATGAATGACTCGGAAGAACCTATAACGGTTACAAGTGACCAGCTGCACGGCACCCCTATTAAGGAAATCGCCTGTCTACCTGAGGAGGAGCGCCAAGACGCACCGAAGGATGCAACCCGGGTCAACGCTATAAGAAGTACGAACTCCTCCGAACGCATTCTAGCGTTGAAGGAAAACGTTCGACTCGAACAGATCCCACCAGATCAAGCAGAAAAGTTCTGGGATATCATCAGCAGTTTTCCAGATGTATTTGCCTTACCTGGAGACCCACTGCCAGGTATAAAGACAGTAAAGCATCGCCTCATCACGTGCGACGATATACCTGTGAACACGAAACAGTACAGGTACCCGCCAATTCACAAACAAGAGATCGACAAGCAGGTAAATGAAATGTTGGAAAAGAAGTTAATCGAGCCAAGTGACTCGCCATACAATTCATCAATCTGGGTTGTACCGAAGAAGTCAGATGCATCAGGGAAACAGAAATGGAGGATCGTGATTGATTTTCGAAAATTGAATGAAAAAACCACCCACGATGCCTATCCTCTCCCATGCATCGACGAAATATGGGATCAGTTGGGTCGAGCGAAATATTTCTCCGCATCCGATCTAGCCTCAGGATTCCACCAAATCCCAATGGACGAGCAAGACAAACACAAAACGGCGTTCTCCATACAATCCGGCCACTACCATTACAACAGGATACCGTTTGGGTTAAAGAACGCGCCTGCAACGTTCCAACGTATGATGAATAACGCGTTGCGAGGGCTAATTGGAAGCACATGCTTTGTATATCTAGATCACATAATAATCTATGGACAAACACTTGACGAACATAATAAAAAATTAATTGACGTATTGACTCGTCTTCGCAAATCGGATTTAAAATTACAGCCCGATAAGTGCGAATTTCTACGACCAGAACTAGAATTTTTGGGACACGTAATTTCGGAGGAAGGAGCAAAACCAAATCCAAAAAAAAAAAACTGAAGCAGTGCAAAACTTTCCTAGGCCAAACGATCAAAAACAAATTAAGCAATTTCTAGGACTGGCTGGGTATTACCACAAGTTTATTAAGGATTTTAGCAAAATCGCTAAACCACTGACGGAACTTTTGAAAAAAGAAACAGCATGGTCATGGACAGACAAGCAAGAGCAATCGTTCAATTTACTTCGAACAGCATTGACAGCATCGGCAGTTCTACAGTATCCTGACTTCAAGGAATCTTTCACCCTCACCACCGACGCTAGCAACCATGCGATAGGCGCCGTGTTATCTCAAGGATCCCTCGGAAAGGATCGCCCCGTTGCCTACGCATCACGCACTCTCAACAAGGCAGAACAACGATACTCCACGACCGACAATGAAATGTTGGCAATAGCCTGGGCCGTAAAACAGTTTCGACAATATTTGTATGAGAAGAAATTTCAAATTGTTATGGATCCTCAAAAGTTCAAACCCTCCAACAAATAGTCGCTTGATGAGACTCCGTCTAAAACTCGACTAGTACGAATACGAGGCAAATTATAAGAAAGGAACATTAAACACTAACGCTGATGCATTATCACGGATTTACCCAGTAACTACGCGTCAAGCAAAACGCAATAACTTCCCAGAAAAAGAACCAGAAAATCAAGAAGAAATCCGTACCGTAGAAGAAGTTAACGACATAGAAGAACCTAGCAACCCAATGGAAATCACTAATGATCGAGGGATAGAAAATGAAAATCTCCCTCTCTACATCGAATTTGAATTGTCAAAGGAAATTCCGCAAATTGCTCAAATCTTAGAAGAGATACCGCCCAGGAATATACCGAGAATCAATATCACGGGTCAACCTGGAGAAACTGAAGAAGAATTGCACCTTGATTTTTCAGCAGATGAAATTGAGTGGTATAAGGTGCTAGTTGAAAAGCTATCAACGATCAATGAGTCAACGAAGATTTTCCTAGGGTGCAAACATCTGAGGGAACATCCAATTACAAAAATGAGAATTAAACAAATTATCTCATTTATTTGGTCAAAGAGAATTGAACCACCGCTAGTCTACCTTTACGATAGGGAACCCTACGAGCCAGGTACAGAAGAAGAAAGAATGGAGATCATAAAACAACATCATGGGACAAACGCCACGGGACATTTTGGAGTAACAAAAACTCTCGACCGTGTAAAGGCTGTTGCTACCTGGCCCAACCTACAAAGGGACATTGAAGACTACATCCGTAAATGCGACACGTGTCAGACGAGCAAGCTCGTGCGAACACAACCACGAGCAGAAGCGATAATCCCGGATACACCGGAAAAGCCAAATTAAAAAATTGCCTTAGATCTTGTGGGGCCACTGCCTGAAACGTATGAAGGACACAATTACATCCTCTCTGTACAAGATCAGCTGACGAAATATATTACGCTGATCCCATTAAAATCCCAAGACGCCCAATCCACGGTAACAGCATTGGTTCATCTACATTCATGGAGCTCCAAAAATTATCTTAACCGATGGTGGACGAAACTTTATAATCCAGACGTTCAAACACCTGGAAAAACTCTTCAAAATTTCGCACAAGACAACAACAACATTCCATCCTCAAAGTAACGGAAGCCTTGCACGAGCACATGGTCCTATTAAAGAACAAATCAAAGCATTGATCTACGACAATCAAGAAGATTGGGATACAAACATTGAAGTTTGTTTCCATGGCTTACAACACAGCGAAACATGAAGGAACAGGATTAACGCCATTTGAAATGCAATTTGGGAGGAAACCTAACATCCCGAATAACCTTCCAGTTCAGAAGACCAACGTAACGATCGACCAATACTTCGAAGGACTGCGGGCTGATCATGAACGTATTGTAAAAAGAGGACGCGATAATTTAATAGCAGCTAAAGAGCGCTATAAGGCAGTCCAGGATGCTCGCATACACCGTCCCGTATCCATTTTTGCAAAGGGTGACAAAGTCCTCGTTGCTCAAGAGAAAGACAAGACACCCCTTGCTCCGAAGTGGGAAGGACCGGCCATTATTTTGGAACAAACATCAGACGTCAACTACGAGATCTTGCTTAATAATAGAAGAAAATTAACCCACGTTAACAAATTAAAACCTTATCATAGAAACTAATCAAAAATTCTGTGCAGGCATTATGTTGCTGTTACTTCTTCCTCTCCTTGTAACGTGTGTTACATCCGACGAATTAAGGGTGGAACCACTCGAAGGCATCGTATATATGGAAAACCTGGGAAATGCCGTAATCTATCATCAAACCTGGACAGTCGTCAACTACGTCGACATCACCGAAAGAAAATCTACACCGATATGAGCTGGATATGGCTTCGATATCCTTGTCAAGAATTTGCAATGGAACCTACAGAAAAAGGACTTTCGCTGAATCAGCATCAATCGAAATCCTTCGACAAAGGTTCAATAGAATAGACTCAAGAAGATCTAGATTAATGAACATAATTGATTATAGGCCCCGTCTCAAAAGAGGTGTTTTCAATTTTATCGGCGACATTAGTAAAATTTTGTTTGGAACTTTAGGGAATTTCGATGCTGAATATTAAAACGATGAGATTGATAAACTTCATACTGACAATAAAAAAATGAGTAGTTTAATTCAAAACCAAATGGCGATAGTTAAAGGCATGGCATTAACACTTTCCAAAGCTATGGCGGAATTTTGTGCCGAAAATCAACAACTATTGAACTCTTATGGAAAACCAAATTTTGTGGTAGTTGATAAAACTAGAGATATAAAAATTAGCGCACAAGTAACTCTTCTGGAAACCCTTATAGACGAATACAGTGAATGTATCAACAATGTTTTAAATGCAGTAAACGATGGTAAACAAGGGATAATCCATCCGCAAATTTTGAACCCAGCTGGCTTGGTCAGAGCACTAAAATCAATTCGAGAACAAGCCTCATCCAGTAATACTCCTCCCGTACCTGTAGAAGAATCTGCCTTTGCGACAATTATTGGAATTAGCGACGTAAGTTTCATGTTAAAGGATAATCGTTTTACTTATATAATTAAGGTACCAGTAATAGAAAACAATACTTGACGTTTTCCGTATTATCCCCATCCCTATACAGAAGGACACATCAACTACATTTTACTATGTGAATTCGCCGGATACGTTAATAATCATTAACGGAGCCAGGACAATGTTTACTCCGAGCAATGAGGAAGACCTCGATCACTGCAAAGAA
This sequence comes from Ophion obscuratus, assembly GCA_964007375.1. Classification (NCBI taxonomy): domain Eukaryota; kingdom Metazoa; phylum Arthropoda; class Insecta; order Hymenoptera; family Ichneumonidae; genus Ophion; species Ophion obscuratus. Next base: position 57,476,676 of record OZ023312.1, read on the forward strand.
GTAGGACCAAGACGTTTATGCAAACGTAAGAATCCTGACTATTTTGTACGTAATCCTAATAGCTGTGAAGCGGCAATTCTACAAAAGCCGACAGACATATCCGACTCCCAATGTCAAGTACTGTACATAAATCTAATTAAGTCACTGTGGATTCAATTAAAATCAGGAATTTCTTGGATGATGACATCCCCATACGAAGAAACTCTCCACGTAAGTTGTGATGATCACAAAACACACTGTTCGACTGTTGCGGGGTACGAATAAAATAACGATAATGGGTAATTGCATTGGGCACACCGAACACATTTTCATAAGACCTAATTACGACAAAAGAGTTATTCAAGCAACTGACATTATTCTCAATAAGACTCTTAGAGTCCCAAATCTCGAAGTTCTTCGAAACCATTCAGTATCCTTGGACGATATTCAGTTGACGACCTTAGGACGACCTACGCACGTTGATCCCACTCAACTTGGACAAACGTTAGACGAAATCTCAGAAGAAGCAGCAAAAATTGGACAACATAAACGAGCTAAATCATTTATAGAAACGACCTACGAAAGCATCAAGTACCTCAGATACGGTTGCACTGCAATTGTGTTCTTGTATTTCACGATGAGGTGCGGATTATGTGGATGCTCATATAATTTATTTACCAAAGCATTTAAAGCTACTTGCTCTCCTTGTATCAACGCGTACAGTAATTATTTTCACCAAAACAACGAACAACGAGACTACAACGTTAATTACGATCGGGAAGAATGCGCTATGTTAGAAATGACCAGAAACCGCAATGTAAGACATACTGTGAAACTAACAGGTCGTCGGCGATCCACCAGCCTCAATGCTTAAAGAACATTCATCTTGTTTTATGAATTTTCTTAAATAAGGGGGGAGGTGTAATGAGATCCTCTATTTTTTCCTTGGTCGCTCTTCTCCCTATTTTCTTCCTACCATCCATACCGCTGATACATATGTGCAAGTGGCCTTTCACCTCCGGAATATCATTTCCACGCATGGCTTTTCAAACTCTTGTGAAACCTATGACGAAAGCCCTCCTTGATGCGCCTGGATCTTCATGAGCGGCACTTTCACATAATTACAACATCCGGCCAGTCGTATTAGGAATGCCGTCACTTTAAATTTCATCAATATCGTTTCTCAATTTCTTATGAAACCGATAGCCAACGTTTCTAAAGTCACGTAGGCCCTTCCTCCCACCATCTCGATTTTCCCACACTCCATCACTATAAGTTACCTTCGTTGTAAGCTAAGGTAGTCAGTAAGTCTCCGAACACTGTACAACGCCCAATCTCTGTACGAATGAAACTGTCTCAAGTAGCTCAATCCAGGTTAACCGAGTTATTCCGTCCTACAACCGATTCTGCAGCGAGTCAGCGACTCCTTTCCTCAAAAATTATAATAAAAGTGTCCATCCCGACATCACAACGCGCACACACACACACACACACACACACACATACACACACGGACACACACACACACACACACACACACACACACACACACACACACACACACACGCACGCAGGCACGCACGCGCGCACGCACGCACGCAGGCACGCACACACACACACACACACACACACACACACACACACACACACACACACACACACACACACACACACACACACACACACACATATATATACATATCTACATCTAATTCCTTTCTCTTTCCACCCTCTCTACCTCCGCACCCCTTTGATATGAGTGTTGCAATAAAGATAGACCATTAGTTCAATTGAATCGAAAAATGGTTCACTTCAGGAAGATTTTATTCAATTTAAATTAAAAAAATCATATATAGTGAATAGCGAATTCAACCAAATTGTTTTTCGAGCAGACCTAACCGAATCACAGATTTTTAGGATTAAATAAAATATTTAGTTATTGTACGGTATTGAATAGATATTTATTTGAATAAACATATCAAAAATAAATAATTCCAATAATGGAATGCAATAGGAATAATTTGATTCTGCGGAACATCTAGTTAATTCAAATTTTTTTTAATCAAATAGACGCGTTTTATTAATATCAATAGATACCCTCGCCCTCGAGCATTCGACAACCCACGGTGTCAATTTACTCGAGAGCGAAATTCCGTGCTCTCCGCGCATCGTCAGAAGCCGGGGCACAACAATTGAATACATTTTCGAAGAAGGGTATTTTTTTCGTAAAAAGTCAGTAAACAGATGTGATAACAACAATAAATTATTGTTAATTTTCATAACTGAATATAAATAATATTTATTTATTATTTATTAATCTTTTGTTAATAACAAATTACAAAAATTAGAATCTGTAGAACAAATTAAAATAATTTGTTAGTAACAAATATAATAATTGGTTAATAACAAATTAGGAAAAAATAGATAATAGCAAAATTAGAATCTTTTTGTACAAAAAACGATTCTTTATTATGAAATATGAATTTGACATTTTTTAAATATAATTTGAAACCTATTTTCAAGCCCTAATTGGAGAGGGTTAAAAAAATCTACTACTGCTGTAATAGAGAGTATTCAATATTTACATCTGGGTAGATTTATTAAATCTATTTCTTCACAACAATTTTTCGCCCACCATACAATCGAGAAATGTGCGTAAATTTAGCACAAGAAATTTCTTCCATGTTTAGTGTTGTAAATGTATAATCAAATGTGATTATTTCGTATCCTCGAAAATGGTAATTAAAAACTACATCGTTTAATTTTTGAACGATTAAATAAACATATTGTTCGTGAACAATTGACGAACTTACTATATACAGAATTGGTCCATCTTTCTATGGTACCATAATGACGCTTTCTTTTCTTAGGATAGTATCATGAATGTTGATTTGGTCAACAACAGTAACTGTTTGGTATTTTTGTAGTGTATTGGGCAATAAATGCTGTGTGCGGAAAAGTCCGGGTATATCAAATACCGATTCTCGACGTGTTGATGATTCCGTGTATGAACATTTTTCTGAAGTTCGGCATATAAAAACATTATTTAATTGCAACTGACGTTTGATAGCAATCGTTTTGCAAACCATAATTCGGTTGATGGAGACTCGAGATGTGATTTTGCCTTCTCGGTGTTTACTCTCGAATCTCATTGACGTAACTTCCAAAGCGGGCCTGACGTCATCGATACCGGAGGATAATGAATAAGGAAATTAGGTTTTGGTTTCATAGATCCAGGATAGATTATCGTCAATAATTGTAAATATTCTGAGATGTTTACTCGCAATAGCTTGTGGAATTCAAAATCAACATCTTGACTCATAACCTTTTCAACTATATTGCGCAGAAGTATGTGTAAGTCCCAAGTTGCATTATCGTGCGGAACGAGATGGCCGATAATAATGCAGAAGTACCTGATCATGCATAACATTTCAGATGCAGACATTGTCAAATGCGAATTTTTAATATGAATCGATAAAACTTCGAGAGGTTCATTTTTCAATGGTGATGACGAGATGGGGTCAAGATATTTACCAATTTTTGAAAAAAAAACTTCTCTGGGTGCAGTTCTTTGAAGTCGAATTCCAACTGTAGAGCGATAAAATTAATATCTTATTATTAATTATGTGTGCACTCAATAAGAAAAAAGTAATTCATCAATGAAGTTTCGATGTTTTATAATCCCTAACAATGTGAAGCTAAATAAGAATGAATGTGAAATTTGCATCGGTCGGAAACAACAAAAATAATGAATTTTCTTATTATGAATATTTTTAAGATCTACTAGACACAATTCATGAATCTGTCTTGAAAACTAATCAACAAACTTAGTTTATTGTCAGAATTATTTGCAGATTTGAAATACACGACCGAGAATAACTTTTGAGTTTAAAACTATTCTTTTGATATTTCTTCTCGTTGATTTTTGAAACAATGTAAAATACAAAAATAGTCGAATAATACTTCAAAGTTATATAATGCTTCTTTGAATCACATCCCAAAAAATTTGAATCATTTAAAATAAGTATACTCTCTTTGCCACGTGAATTTTCCGATAAAACTTTTCTCGGGGCTGTGTAAACAATAAACTTTAAGAATTATTTGTAATAGGTACAATTTGTACCATTTTCTTAAGAATTCTTTTTCCAATTGCGTATTAAGGCATGGCAGTAGCTCATAATATTCGGAAATATGGAAATTATCTTTCAGAAGATTTTTGCGAGCATTGAAAGAATTTTTCCAATTAA
>OZ023312.1:57485901-57513401 GCA_964007375.1 Ophion obscuratus
CCACAGCACACACAGCACGAGACTCAATGAATTTGTTGCTCAATGAATTTCCCCGACCGCCTCATCTCTCTCAGAGGCGATCTCCAATGGCCGGCACGCTCTCCAGATTTGACTCCATGCGATTTCTTTTTATGGGGTTATTTGAAATCTCTGGTTTATGTCGATCGACCACGGACCATAGCACACCTCAAGAACAACATTCGCGACGCCATTGCCAACATACCGATTGATATGCTGCAAAGAGTGGATACGAATTTCAAAAATCGACTTCATCAGTGTATGCGCAATGGGGGTCGCCATTTATCCGATGTCATTTTCAAGACTGCATGAAAAAAAAATTGGGATATTGTATTCTCAAATAAAAAAATTTTTAAACAATAATTGAAGTACTTTTGTTTTTATTGGCCTTTCAAATAAGTAAGTTTCTCTGGCGCACCCTGTAGATTCTGAAAGGAAAATTCTTCCAGAATATTCTAGCTCCCGAAATAATATTTCAGCTCACGGATATTAGAAGAAAATGTTCTCGCTCGAAGCTGCGTTCTCGCGTGAGGTGAGCGCGCGAGCGTATTTACATTTTTTTCGATAATCGCGCTCGACAATGATCTCGCCCGCTGGCCTTCGCCGCGCGAGGTAGAGTTGACGACCGATTTTGCTCTCGGACGAGGTCCGTCGGTGAGTTCTGCTCCTGACGCCGTGAGAGACGGACGTGTTCGTCCACGGGTCCTGTTCGCGGTCCCGTACCCGGAAGGCGAGCCCTTCCGGGCGGAGATAAGTTCTCATGATTTGCAAGAAAATCAGCTCTCGCAAAATAAAATAAAATACTTTATTTTATGTTAACTTTATTTTTGGTTCCCGCGTATCTGGCATCTCGTACGCTACTCCCGGTGAATCCCGACCCCTCTACCATGACTCACAGCCTGAGCGGCCGTGCTTTACCGCAACCCCCCCGGGTAAGTGCATCCAGATAGTCCGGTTAGGATTCCGGTGAAACAAAAACCGCGGAGTCCTCCAGCTCCGATGGTGGGTCAGGGCGGATCCCCTTCGCCCCCAGGGCATACCGGTTGAGAAATCCGGTGAGACAAAATTCTCTGGCGCCCCGGGTATTGCGGATGCACTCACGCGGGGTGGACGGCCGAAGGTGACGGTTCCCGCACCTAGCTCCCGTATTCCCGTTGTCGGTTTCATGGTAAGAAAAAATAATCCCCGTCACAAATGGCGCCCAACGTGGGGCCACGCCGGCGAGTATCAGTTCTCGGTAAAGTTAAGGGGAAGGAAGGAACAGAATAATTTAATAATTTTTTTTCCTCGTTCTTTCCGCCGTTCTTGCTCCCGATTTTTAATCTCATCTCGAGATTGTTCTCGCGTGAGCGTTCCATTCCCGGTTCCGTTCCTCATCCTCAGACGGCTCTCGAATATGTTCTCGTAAAGAGTCCGAGATCTCTGAAAATTTTCGTTCGCGAAAATTATGAGGTCTCGGACTGTAGCTTCGCGCTGGCTCGACGCGCTAGGCCTAGGGAGGCCTCGGTGCGCGGGGCGGGCAGAGCTAGCGCTCTCGGGAATCGTAACAGTTTTTCAGCCCGGTTACGAACTTCCAAAGATTTCCCCCCGAGCCCTTCCTCACGGTCCCGGGAGTCGAAGGATCGCTCGATCGCGCTCATTAGTACGCGATTTCTCGAACGATCAACATCGGAAAATTCGCGACATCCTTCGACGAGCTCTCGAATACTCTAAAGAAAACGTAAGTTCTCATAGTGTTCTCGCGAGTTATTTTTTTTTGCTCCGTTCTCGACCCACCTTCCTCGATTGCCCGTCGGACCGAAGAAAAAAAACGAGGGGTTCTCGTAGCGGTGTGCGCGTAACCGCGATCGGGAAAGGACCTCCCTCGCGGAGTGGCCTTCCCACCCCGCTGGTGTTCCCGTCGGGTTTTCTCACGCCGTAGAAAACCCCGAAAAAGAAAAGTGCTCCCGCGAAATTTCCTCGTTTTCGGAGGAAAGTGCTCCCGCGAAATTTCCTAGTTTTCGGAGGAAAGTGCTCTCGCGAAATTTCCTCGTTTTCGGAGGAAAGTGCTCTCGCTGGCTTCCCTCCCTGAAGGAGAGGAGAAGTGCGCTCCCTACGAGTTTTAATTTTTTTCTGTTTTGTGTGTTTCGATCTGTCGGTGCCGTTCTGTGTTGTTAATGTGTTTATTGTGCCCTCGCTCCCGTCACCGCGGATCGCCGCCAAAAAGGATTAGCCGATCAGCATTCTTCTTATTTTTTTTCCTTTTTTTTTCTCCAATATTTAAAAAAAATTTTTGGCGACGATCACCCACTCGCTCGATAAGTCGAGTTCACGGGACGGGGCTAGCTCGGCCTCGTCGATCCCGTTTACCGGGAGCTTCCGGGGAATCGGCGACCCCGGAATGCCACCGCGGCTCTCGAACACCGGTGTGACACGCCCGACGCGATATACCGGGCGTCCCGGAAGTGGAGCGCCCGGTACGATATATCGGGTGTCCCCGAAGTGGGACGAGTCCTCCGGCACCACCGTTCCCGGACCGAGTTAGGTCGAGGGAAATTACTATTGCACTTATTATTTTTTCAAATTTTTTTTATATTTTTTATTTTTTAAAAAAAAATTTCCCTCACTCGCTCTCGCCCCGTCGAATTCCCTCGACGGGAAGGAATAAAATTTCCTCGTTCTCGCAGATCCGAACGAAAGCTCGGATCGAGGAAGAATTATTTTTGTTTGTTTTTTTTTTTCTGAAAATTTTCCCTCCGTCGCTCTCGCCCCGTCGAGTCCCCTCGACGGGAGGGAATACAACTCCCTCGCTCTCGCGGATCCGAATTAACAATTCGGATCGAGGGAAATTATTATTGAACTGATTATTTTTTTTAATTTTTTGTTTGAAAAATTTCCCTCACTCGCTCTCGCCCCGTCGAATGCCCTCGACGGGAAGGAATAAAATTTCCTCGTTCTCGCGGATCCGAACGAAAGCTCGGATCGAGGGAGAATTATTTTTGGTTGTTTTTTTGTTTTTTTTTTTGCTGAAAATTTTCCCTCCGTCGCTCTCGCCCGGTCGAGTCCCCTCGACGGGAGGGAATACAACTCCCTCGCTCTCGCGGATCCGAATGAAATAATTCGGATCGAGGGAAATTATTGTTAAAATTATTTTTTTTACTTTTTTTTTTGGAAAGTTTCCCTCGCTCGCTCTCGCCCCGTTGAATTCTCTTGACGGGAGGAAATAGAATTTCCTCGTTCTCGGGGGACGAAATTTCCCTAGCTCCCGCTTAAAGTCGGTACGCCATCACACTCCGAGTACTTAAAGGACACTCTTCATGGCAACCGGAGGCGCAATACCGAAGGTCTCGTCACGGCTCTCGGAAAACGCTAATGATTCGTCAGATGACGTGATCCCGATTGGGGACCTGACGCTGGGCCCACGGGCCCGCGCCGCACGGCTGCCGACCCGAATGGATAGCACCCAGGCCGCCGATGGGCGACGCCCGGCGCGGCCCCGAAGCTCCTGGTGGAGCGACCCGGTTTCCGTCGCCGACGGGGACCGGCGCTCTTCGGTGAGGCTGACAGGGGATTTACCCCCTCTCGCCCCAAGTTCCCGAGGGGGCGGAAGGCCCCAACTTACCGGGCCCGGTCGTAGGGTTGTACCCTTAAACCGGAGTGATCTCGAGTCGTCGAGTGACGAACTGGTTCCGCGTCGGGGTAGGAGATTTTTATCCCCTCACCGAGTCCTCCCAGAGGTACGCCGATGGGAGGCCACGTTCTCGGGTCGTCACGGTGAGGACGTAGAGGACTTCCTCTCACTCATCGACGAGGGGCGCGTCCTGGCCCGTATTCGGGATGAGGACCTGCTCCTAACGCTCTCGTTTTGCCTAAAGGGTATAGCGCGGACTTGGTACCGCCAGGCCCGAGGCACGCTCTCGAGTTGGCAGGCCGCGAAGGTCGCATTTCGCGAGCGTTTCGCGGACCCCGATTACCAGATCGCGCTCCGCGAGGAGATTTCTTGCCGGACTCAAGGCGAGTCCGAGTCAGCTCTCGTCTACTTGAGTTGCATGAGCGGCCTATTCTCCCGTCTGGATCCAGCCTGGACGGAGCGAGAGCAGGTACGCTCCGCTCATCGTAACATGCTACCGTCATTCCGTCTGGTCACTCCTTTGCAGGACCACTGGACGATGAAAGATCTCGAGCGTGTGGCTGCACGTCAGGAGAGAATCCTGAGCAGCATGAGCACGCACCGCGTACCGCCAAAGCCAGAGGCCTCCCTCTGCCCGGCGTACGCTTACCGTGAGCCGCGGCAGAAGCGGCGTGTATCCCGGCGCTCCGGCTTCTACCTCATGCAGAGCCCGGCAGCGATCGCTCACGAAACGGCTTCCTCTTGTGAGGAGGATGCTCCGGAGATGCTCGATGCGTTGTTGCCCCAGCGCAACCAACGGGCATCAGGTCACGTAAAGGCGACGCAGGGGCACAGTCCCTCGCGGTCTACCCCGCCTCGCCGATCGTTCTCGAGGCCCCCCAAGGGCCAGTTCCGGAAGGACAAGGCCGATAACGCCGCGTCTAAGCTCCCGAGTGGTCCTCCAGGGACCACCCCCGTTACCGAACCATCGAGTGTGCCCTGCTGCTGGAATTGCGGCAAAACGGGCCACCGACACAGAGAGTGCCCGGACCCCCGGCGCCTCTTTTGTTACCGTTGTGGACAGTCGGGCGTGTCCACGAGCCGTTGCCCCTTCTGCAATCGGGGAAACGGTCGAGGAGGCGAGTGAGGAAATCCCCTCCGCCTCCCGGGACTAGCCTCGACGATGCGACTTTCTCGTGTAGCTCCCGTGTAGCGACGCCACGCCAACCGGCTACCGAACGTAAGAAACGGCGAAGGCGACAGCTACGTAGTCAACAGGCTACCGCCACGACCCCTCCAGAGGAGGACTCTCCTCTCGAGCAGGTCGTCGTAAATTCGGCTTCCGACCAGAGCGATATAGCGTTCCGGGTTCAACCACTTTTGGATGGAAAACCCGTAAGAGCTCTCGTGGACTCAGGCGCAACTAAGACCTTTATCGGCCCCGTTCTCGTTGAATGGTTGGCAGCTCTCGGCACGGAAACGATAAGGATCCCACCGCGATCAGTAGTGGTCGCGAATGGTCAAATCGAAACCGTGCACCTAGCTTCCCGTGTGCCTTTGCTCCTTAATGGCCGTCCGGTCACGATTCTCGCGCATCACCTGCACTCGCTCTCGGAAAATCTAATCCTTGGATTCGATAGCTTACGGGCAGCCCGGATGGTGGTGGACTTTTACAGTGAGTCCTGGTGGTTTCGCGACACACCAGAGACCCTGTACGCCTTCAGCCCGGAAGCCGGCACGCCCCGCATCACTATGTGTTGTGGGTTGTGTACGCCGGATCCCGATGAGGTAGCTCGTCTAGACGAGCTCCTCAATGCTCACGTGCCACAGATACCGGATGAGTCGGCAGTCACCTCACTCGTTGCACATAGCATAGATGTGGGAGACAGCCCCCCGGTGAAGCAGCGGCCATATCCCGTGACTCCGGTCATCCGCGACATTATGTGGGCGGAGGTGGATCGGATGTTCTCGACTGACATAATCGAACCGTCAAGTAGCGACTGGGCTAGCCCAGTCGTTAAGGTCAAGAAGCCGAACGGTAAATATCGTTTCTGCATCGATTATAGAAGGGTTAACGCGGTCACGAAGAAGGATGCTTACCCCATCCCGAACATGACCGGTATTCTCGATGAGTTGAGACAAGCTAATTACATCTCGACTCTCGATTTGAGTCAGGCGTATTGGCAAGTCCCAATGGATCCCGCTTCTCGCGAAGTTACCGCTTTTGTTGTGCCAGGCCGGGGCTTGTTTCAATTCAAGCGGATGCCTTACGGTCTAACAAATGCTCCCGCAACGTTCCAGCGGATGCTGGACCGGCTTATCGGTGTGGATATGTATCCACACGTTTTCGTTTACCTGGATGACATTATCATTGTCACCAGGACTTTCGAAGAGCACCTTGTGTGGCTTCGGAAGGTTCTCGCTAAGGTCTCGGAAGCGGGGCTGGCAATTAACCGCGAGAAGAGCGAATTTTGCCGCCCCCAGGTTCGCTATCTCGGCTTCTTGGTAAACCGCCAAGGCCTAGAGATTGATCCCGACAAATTGGCTCCCGTACTTGATTATCCCGAACCGCGGAACATCCGGCAACTGCGTCGGTTCCTCGGCATGGCGTCGTGGTACCGTCGCTTTATACAGGAGTTCGCGACCATCGCCGAACCTCTGACTCGCCTTACCAAGAAGGACGTCGAGTGGCGATGGGATCCCGAACAACCGAATGCTCTCGATAAATTGAAGCGGTGCTTGACGAGCGCACCGACGCTCGCCTGTCCCGACTTCTCGCTCCCGTTCACGCTGCAGACTGATGCTAGCGGCGTAGGTCTCGGTGCCGTTCTCACGCAGATGATTGATGGGCACGAACGAGTTATCGCTTACGCGAGCCGCGCTCTTACTGCTCCGGAACGGAAATACTCCGTGACGGAGCAAGAGTGCCTCGCTGTGCTCTGGTCCATACGGAAATTCCGTTGCTACCTGGAGGGGTACAGCTTCACTGTGATCTCTGATCACAGCAGCCTTAAATGGCTGCACAATTTGAAGAACCCCACTGGTCGGTTAGCGCGATGGGCATTGGAATTACTGGAGTACAGTTTCACCATAGTCCATCGGAAAGGCGCACTGCACCACGTTCCCGATGCGCTCTCGAGGATCCCTGAGGGTCACGATGATGCCTTGGCATTCATCCACGACACTCAGGACCAATGGTACCGTCGCCGGGTCCGCGATGTCGAGCGGGTCCCGGATAAGTTCCCGGATTGGAAGATAGTTGAGGGTCGACTGTACTATCATCGACCCTCCTACTTAGTGGATTTCGAGTTTGAGGATCTCGATGCGTGGAAGCTCGTGCTTCCCCGCGAGCTCCGGCAGCGTGCTCTTACTGAGTGCCACTCGCTACCGCAGGCAGGCCACTTGGGCGTCGACAACACGTACCGTCGTCTGGCGACCGCCTATTACTGGCCTGGTCTTTTTAAAGACGTGGTGGTTCACGTACGGCAGTGTGACACCTGCCAACGCTGCAAGGTCGAGCAGCGAGCTCCCGCCGGTCTCATGGGCCATCGCATTGTCGAAGAGCCCTGGGTGACCGTAGCTACCGACATTATGGGGCCGATCACTCCCGGGCGATCTGGCCACTCATATGTTCTCGTAATCCAGGATCTCTACACCAAGTGGATAGAGGTCCAGCCCCTTTGCAGGGCAAACGGAAAAGCTATCGCAAAGGCTCTCGATGACCTGGTTGTCGCCAATGTGACAATGGCACGTGACAATGGCACGGAGTTCGTTAACCGCGACATTCGCGAGTTGACTGAACGCGTGGGGATACGGCATAGCACCACCCCGCCGTATCACCCCCAGGCCAATCCTACCGAGCGGGTGAATCGCGTGGTGAAAACCACGATTTGCGCCTTCCTGGAGGGTAACCATCGAGAATGGGACGCACACCTGCACGAATTCCGGTTTGCGTACAATACTGCGCATCACAGCTCTCTACAGGCTACGCCTGCGTTCGCGAACTTCGGCCGCGAACCCTCGCCAGCGACGTCGCTGCGACTTGAGGCCGAGGGCGATCCCGACATCGCTCCACGCCCCCCTGAGGAGTGGGTAAGGCGTATGACCCGACTCGACACGTTGAGGACGGCTTTTACGTATGCTCTCGATGAAGCGTTCCAGAAGCAATCGCAACAGTATAATCTCTATCGCCGAGATCGCACGTTCCAGGTTGGCGATCTCGTGTTGCGCCGTGCGCATCGGCTCTCGTCTGCAGCCAAGAGATTGACTGCTGCTCTCGAGCCCCCCTATGAGGGGCCTCTGTTGATCTCGAAACGGCTCTCGCGGGTAGTTTACGAACTAACCGATCTCGACGGGCGATCAAAAGGGAAAGTTTCCGTGCAGGATTTAAAACCCTATCGAACCCCATGATACCGCACTAATCATTATTTTTGATTGCAGGATACCGAACATGTCTTCCGGAGCAACCACCCCCGAGCGGGAAGTGGTAGATTTGGAGGGCGATGAGGCGACCGGCGGACCATGGCTCGACCACTTGATCCGGTTCGGCGCCAAGCTCCCGCGGTCGGAGGCGGCCATCTCGTCGCCCCCACCGTTATCGTGGGCCTCCGGGGAGATGCTCCGGGCATGCGTGGCTACGCTCCGAGACTCTGAGCCTCGGGACGGCGAGTCGGCGGAGGGCCTCATTGAGGCCATCCGAGACTTAGCCCACGACGCTATGGGTTCGGGGCGGGCCAGCCGACCGGTGTACTCCCCGGTCTCGATGGTCGCGGAGGACCATGAGGCTGAGGATGCCCCTGAGTTCCCGTTGCCCGCGGACGGAGACCCGGCGGACCCGGGGACGGCGTCTGAGCCCCCTACGGTGGCGCGGGTGACGGCCCCGGCGACCGACCGCCGACCCCCAGGCGGCGGGCCATCCCGTCGGCGGAGACCCGCTCTCGAGCGGGCATGTTACAGTTGCGGTGAAGTGGGTCACCGCTATAGTGACTGCCCGCGGGGCCCTCCAACGGCCACCTTCTGCCGTCGGTGCGGACGAAAGGGCAAAACCCTGCGGACGTGCCCGCGCTGCAGTGTGGGTTGGCGGGAGGCGGGCCCATACGTCTCGCAGGCCGGCCGCAACGTCCCGCGGGAAGAGGTGAAGGTGATGCGGTTAGCGCGAGCGGAAGCCCGCAACGCGCGGCCGCCGCCGCCGGCCTCCCCACAGGCGAGGCCGGTCGAGCCCGTTCCCGGCCCTTCGGGCAAGAAGTCCCGGAGGCGGCGTAGGGGTGGCAAGGGCAGGCGGGGCAACTCGCAGGCCCGTGCGGGTACACCCTAAGCCGGCCCCTGCGAGCTCTCGCATCGGAGCCCCGATTCCCCGATTTTCGGAGGATTCGAGATGGCCCGAGTTCTCGGTATGTGGGTTTTTGACCCTAGCTCTCGTGTGAGGCGGCAACGCCCCACAGTTCTCGCAATACAGGCGTTAGCCTGGGTTCTCGCGCGGGGCGGCAACGCCCTGCAGTTCACGCCATGAGGGGCCTCCGGCCCCAGTTCTCGTGCAGGACCGTGATGTCCTGCAGTTCCCGCGATAGGGGGCTAAGCCCCTGATTCCCCCGGTGGAGGAAATAAACCTCGCAGTTCCCGTGAGTCGCGACGACGCGACTCGGTTCTCGGCCCCAATTACCCCGGAGAATGAGATGGAAAATTTGGAGCAGTTCCCGTAGAGTTCCCGGAGCCACCACCGAAGTAAGGACACTCCGGCTGATTTGGTAAGTCCGATTCTGGTTCGATTGTTCCGTCCTTGGTGGTGGTACGTGTGGATCGTTGATCCAATATATTTCTCGCGTTGCGGGGCGGTTATTCGTCCGCGGCAGATCTCGGTCTCTTCCCCATATTATAGCTACCGAATTGTAACGGGAAGAGACGACTATGCTATCGTTTACGCAAAAATAATTTTTTTTTGTTTTGTTGTGCAATTTTATTTTCTCGTGCTGTGGGGCGATTAATCGCCCACGGTAGATCCCGGTCTCTCCCACCTGAAGGCTACCGACTGTAACGGGAGAGATGCAAATTTAGCCATCGAATACGAATAATTGTTTGCGTTCTGGTTTTCTTTCTCGCGCTGCGGGTATTTGGTTCCCCGCAGTAGATCTCGGTCCTTCCCACCGTTTTGAGCTACCGACTACAAATGGGAAGGACAAGGATTGCTACCGTGTGCCTCTCAGCTAAGGCTCTTGCTCAGCAGAGATCGCGTAGTTCCCTGATCGTAACCACCCTTAAGGGGTGGGGAGTTGTGACGTGATTTTTTAAGTCACGTCACAGAAAGGCTACCGACGCTTTAGTCGTGCTCTCGATGCCCGGATTACGACCCCTCCGTGTATGTTACGGGCCTTTCCTCCAATATGTTTGTTTTTGTAACGTTTTAGGTTTGGGTTTTGTTGTTGGTTTTGGTGAGGTTGGCGTGTGAAACTCGGTCGAGCGGCGTGTCGCTCAACGTACCGAGCAATCCCGACCGAGGGACGCACCCAACGAGGCTTTCGGGGAATCGGTGCACGCCCGGCTGAGATGCCGGCGCCCCACCGCAGTGGTGCATCGTGCTGAAGAGCGGGCCGTTTGGGTTACGGGCGGAGGCGGGAGACCTCCGCGCCGCGCTTCTAGAGAGAAGCTTTGCCCGCTCTCGCATGGTGACCCGGGGATGCGATCCCCGAGAGCCTCCATGTTACCTAGGAGGAAAGGTCCTGATCTGTTACCGTTCCGCTTGCGGGGTACTCGGGCAGGAAATACAGATTCCGAAAGGAATATTCTTCCAGAATATTCTAGCTCCCGAAATAATATTTCAGCTCACGGATATTAGAAGAAAATGTTCTCGCTCGAAGCTGCGTTCTCGCGTGAGGTGAGCGTGCGAGCGTATTTACATTTTTTTCGATAATCGCGCTCGACAATGATCTCGCCCGCTGGCCTTCGCCGCGCGAGGTAGAGTTGACGACCGATTTTGCTCACGGACGAGGTCCGTCGGTGAGTTCTGCTCCTGACGCCGTGAGAGACGGACGTGTTCGTCCACGGGTCCTGTTCGCGGTCCCGTACCCGGAAGGCGAGCCCTTCCGGGCGGAGATAAGTTCTCGTGATTTGCAAGAAAATCAGCTCTCGCAAAATAAAATAAAATACTTTATTTTATGTTAACTTTATTTTCGGTTCCCGCGTATCTGGCATCTCGTACGCTACTCCCGGTGAATCCCGACCCCTCTACCATGACTCACAGCCTGAGCGGCCGTGGTTTACCGCAACCGCCCCCCCCCTCCCCCCCGGGTAAGTGCATCCAGATAGTCCGGTTATGATTCTGGCGAAACAAAAATTAGGGGAGGTCTCCCGACTCCCAGGTCATACCGGTTAGGATTCCGGTGAAACAAAAACCGCGGAGTCCTCCAGTTCCGATGGTGGGTCAGGGCGGATCCTCTTGGCCCCCAGGGCATACCGGTTGAGAAATCCGGTGAAACAAAATTCTCTGGCGCCCCGGGTATTGCGGATGCACTCACGCGGGGTGGACGGCCGAAGGTGACGGTTCCCGCACCTAGCTCTCGTATTCCCGTTCTCGGTTTCATGGTAAGAAAAAATAATCCCCGTCACAATATACGTGATATATTGTGATCAATATATCACGTGATACGTGGTATTGTCACAATATACCACGTGATACGTGGTATATTGTGACGTGTTTTTTTGGGTAACATGCCGCTGGTCCGCCAGGCCCCTTGGTGTGCCCGGCGAGGGCGTCCTCCGGCTCGGCGCCACCATCGCCGCTACGACACAATTCCGTAGGGTCCTGAGCAGCCGCATAATATTTATTAATTCCGTCTGTTTTTATTTTTATTTTTATTTTGCAATGTAGACCCGATGTCGAGGTTTCCCCCGCGGAAGGAAGTACGCGCCGTCAAGAAAGGAGACATCCGAGACACCGATGATGGCGAAGTCGAACGTTCGCCCTGGGCTGAGGATCGGGAAAGCGCGAGAGGCTCGTAGACGGCTGAACGATCGGGGAGGCCAAGATTCCCGCGCAAACTCCAACGTTCGCAATTCCCACCTCATCCGGAGAGCAATTTTTATTGAGGCCGGATCCAAGAGCAGTCTTATCGTCCCGCCCCCCCCCTGCTGCGAAGTTTCTCTCAGCCCGTGGAACACGGAGGATCAAAAGGGTTGCGGTTATTGTTCCCGCCAAGACCCGAGTTTTGTGAGCCAGCGCGCTGATTTTATTCTTTCGTTCCAGGAGTTACGGAATTCGAAATTCGCGCTAGAATCATAGGCGGACTTCCGAAACAATCGGCACGAGACTACCCTCTCGCGCGAAGCTAGATATAAAAGGGAGAAGAGCGGGGAGGGGCATGGGTACGCGTCTCGCACGCCGGCCGGCTTGGCGGGCAGCTTCTCGCAGGGTACCGAGCCGGAAGGATGTGGGACCTCCAGCGTAAGGTGGCCAGTTGTTTTCTCTCGGTGAGCTCAGCGTTGCCCGTTGTAATACTTCGCGTAGATCTCTGACCGCGTGGTCGATCCTCGATCTCGGGTATCTTTTTGCTCGTGGCCACGGCCTCTATCGCGTTTCTGTAATCCTAAAACCTCGTCTCACGTAGCTCGCGCGTATTGTCGGGAAATCGTGTCGTGGTTACGCGCGGGAAGCTCAATCTCGTATCGCGACGAGCTTCGGACCGAATTTTTCGTTAGTTTGTAAAAAGTGTAAGTGAGCGTGTGCTTGGAAAATTGGGACGAGTCGTTCTCGGTGATCGCTCGGCTTGCGGCGCGGCTTGAGCAAGGAGAAAGGGGAAGAGATTACCCTCACGCCAGGACGTCTTCACGGAGAACTAGCCTCCCGTTTGTCACCGGGGTGCGGGTTCGAACCCGTGCGGGCTCTCGTCAATATCAATCGCATCTACCGGGTGCCCTTTTCCCCGGTGTAAGGATTTTCCCGGCTTCGTAGCGTAGCGTAGTAGTAGCGTAGTAAGTAGCCACCGGGGTATTTTTCCCGGGATATTTCTTTCTTTATTTAACGCTCGGCCGGGTAACCGATTAGAGGGGGCCCGGTTTTGTAATATTAGTGTAGCCGGTAAGTGAGAGAGAGGAGACGCCAAAACGAGCTCGACGTAGAGTGTGTGTGTGTGTGTAGGCTCCGGTCGGAATTGATGTGAGTGTGCGTTCGATTGTAATTGTTTCGCGAGATTTCATGCGTGTTATATATTTCTGTTTCCCGATTTTTGCCGCGGCGTTTCCTTGCGAAGGAGGGGATTATTGACAAAATGTAAAATAAATTGCCTGACGATAAGTTTTTCTTGCCGTGCGTGATTGACACCTGACCCATCCCCTCTACCTTATCCACGAGGCTGCAGTTTGGCCGGACACTGCGTTCCCTTTTCTCATCCCGACAAGCCGATTTTCGGCTGGCGCCCTATATAAATTGTCGGGACGGAAGGAGGGGAGTTTTGTGACTCTCTCGGTCCTTTTCCCCCAGCTCTCTTGATTTTGCGGTCACAAACTTGGCGCCCAACGTGGGGCTGTGTCATTGCGAGCAGAAAATTTTATTTTATCTGGACGAAGTTAAATTTGAATTTATTCCCGATATTTCGTCTCCTTCACAACCGTCTTTATCGTGTTCGTGTATAAGTCTGTTTTTTTATTATGTCAATATCGTGGTCGGCCCTTTGTTTCCGTCTTTTAGAAAAAAAAAAGTTTCAGCGAGAGATCGAACGAAATATTTTCGAGGCCTCGAGTATTGTGTGCTCGAGGTTCCCCGCGTCGCTAAGCCGAGTTTTTTTCGGCTCGGCCAGTGAGTCCAGCGCGAGCTCTTGCCGAGTGGCCCGGCGCTCGCGCTCCGCATGTCAACTTTGTGTTTACGTTTTTTTTTTGCATTCGCACCTTCTAGATCCCGAGACCGGAGCAAGTGTTCGACGACATCCCGAGCGAAATAATGTTCTTCGATATTCCCGTCTACTGGGTGTCCCAAACACAAAAGCCCGCGAAATCCCGACGAGACGCTTCCGATACACCGGGTGTACCAAACCCCGACTGGCAAAGGAAGTATGCCTGACACGTAAGATTGGCATTGGCTTGTTGCTTTGTTTACCTCGTTGGAGTTTATTTATTTATTTTTTCTGTCTTTGTGGTGACGATTTTTTTATGTTATTATATTTTATTAAGGTCTGTTATTTATTTTTTAATTTTTTTTTTCAATTGTACAGACTCCATTTAATTTTATTGACTTTTATATTTATTTATTTATTTACTTATTTTCCCTTTTATTTTTTCTTTCTTTTTCGGGGCAGTCCGTCATTTCGTTAATTCTCACTTTCTTTTTGTGGTGACGATATTTTGTTAACATTTTTTTGTTATTTTTTTTTTTTTACTTTACGACCCCATTTTAGTTGATTGTTATTATCAGCTAATTATTCAATATATTCTATTTACCTATTAGGCACGTATTTTTTTAAGTGAATACTTCTTAAGCGACAGCGGATAGCCGCGCGTAAGTTAAACTGGACAGGAGAATGGAGGAATGAAGAAGATAGAAAAAGACGGAGGTGTAAGCGAGAGAGCGATATTCTCTCTCTCCCTCACCGCGTATGTTAAACCGGACAAGAGAATGGAGGAATCGAAGAAGATAGCGGGAGACTGATGTGCGAGCGAGAGGGAGTATCACTCCTTCTCGCGGGAGCGAGAGCTAATGAGAGTGAAGTGTGAGCGAGACAGCGTGATACTTCCTCTCGCGTTGGCAAGAGAGAGCGTCATTTTCTCAAGTTCACACTTCGCTCTCACTCGCTCTTGCTCGAGCGCGCGGCAGGGAGTATCTCCTTCTCTCTTGTCGACGCATGCGCGGAAGCCGGTTCGAGGCTTCGTTGAACCCCGTATCGCGTCGGCTGACGAAAGCGTGGCGTCACCATACGTTAGATGGAATGTACCCACGCGGGAGAGCCGAACGCGAAATTACTACATTGACATCAACATACCGGTATAAAATAAAATAAAATTGACGTGAATAGTTTGTTGAATTAAAAAATGAATTGTGCTGTTGTGTGATAAGCCCTTCATTGGTGCTTCTGTGAAATAAAAGAACAATTTTTGTGAATATCATCCAATCTTCGTCTACGGAGGTTAGACATGGCCGACAACGGTCGTGACACGCTTGAAGCTTCGGAAGGACGCGAAGAAGGTATGTCTCATTCATTTTCCCTTGCTGTTTTGAAGTGAATACTTTGCTTTGCTTGCATAGATTTAAAATTATTAAATTACAGAATAAAAAAAATTAACACAATAAATAAATGAAATTTCAGAAAAAAATAAAGAAAAAAGAAAAATTTTGAAGAAAGAAAAATTAATTTATGTTGTTCATTTATTCAGGTTCAGTCGATGGTCCTCCGGGCATGGAACGTGCCAATGCTGGACTTTTGCCACCGAAGATACCTACGAAAAAAAGGAAAACAAATGCAGAATATCAGCGAAATTACAGAGCCCGTCAGGCTTCAATTCGGTTCGAGGCAGAAAGAAAAGAGAATGCTGCTGAATATCAACGGAACTATAGAGCGAAAAAGAAATTGGAACGTGAACTGCAACAAAAAGCCAACTTGCCGAGCGGTAAGTAAATTTGCTCTTTTTAAAAAATTTTATTTGAAGATAAAAAGTGCAGATTTATTATTTATTATGATGACGTTCGGAGCCCTCTGGGGAGCCTGGGAAGCTCGTCGAAGACGTTCCGTAGGAGTAAATTGATTCCCTCGGAGCCCTCCCAAGAGCCTACGGAGCTCGTCGAAGAGGTTCCGTAGGAGTAAATTGATTTCCTCGAAGCCCTTCGGAGAGCCTACGGAGCTCGTCAAAGACGTTCCGTAGGAGTAAATTAATTTCCTCGGAGCCCTTCGGAAAGCCTATGGACCTCAAAAAAAATTCACCAATAAGTAAACATAAAAATTAACTATTCATAATATAAAAAAATATTTTTTAAAAATTGACATTCACAGTTAATAAAATAGAAATTAATAAAATGAATAATTAATAAAATCAATAATGAATCAAATATAATGGAATTTACAAAATAAAATTGAAACAATGAAAATTCATAATAATAATATAATGAATATAAATTAAATTGAATAATAAAATTAATGATTAATAAATCCATACAAAAAATAAATAAAAATTCATAAATAAAAGTAATAAAAATAAGAACAAAATCAATCTCAATTAAAATAATAATAAAATTATTCGAAATCAATATTAATAATAATAAAGTTTATCAATAAAAGAAAATTTAAAAAATAAAAATGTATAAATAAAAGTAATCCAAATTGATAACAATAATAATATTAATGATTAATACCATGAAATGAAAAAAATAACAATTAATAAATAAAATTAATAAAAATAAAAATCAATTAATAAAATTGAAAAAAATGAATTATAATTATTAAAAAATAAACGTGAAATAAAATTAACAAAATTACAAAGACATTTAATAACATTTTCAAAACTATTCTTTATTACAATTTTTTAATAAGACTCTCATTTCAGTTCCTGCTAATCCTCCATCATCGGATATAACGCATACGAGTACTGAACAATGGGTCGATGCCGTTCCTTCAACATCGCGGGTTGTGAGAAAAACAACAATGAATGCAGAGCACCAGCGTGAGTGTACGGTTCGTCAGGATTCCGTTCAACCAGAGCAACGACGGCAAGCAGCTGCGGAATACCAACGTAAATATCGAGCAAGAAAAAAATTGAAAACCGCTAATAACCGGGCTGAAAAAGAGGACTTGCCGCATCAGATTGCTAATCGTGAGCAACGGTTTACAGCTCATCAAAACTCAGAAAGGAGCGAGCTTGTGAGTATTAATGGAAAACCGAATATACCCTTTGCCGATGCACAATCATTACCGTCTTCATCTTTTAATGCTTCGCAGGAAGGCGATAATGGTGAACAACGCGTAATCGAGATTGCCGCTGAAAATATTCAAGAGGAGCCGCGATTGCCATATACACAGTTCAATCGCCATAAACGTGCCCACGACTATTCCAAAACGAAATTTACTAACAATCAATTTGGGTTTTCGTGTTCTATATGCGATATGTTATGGTTTCGATATGATTTAAAGTCTTTGCCTCCTGGTATTAATCAAAATTTACTCGATACACTTGTATCTGGGATCGCAGCAGAGAATATAATGCTCTGTTCAGCATGTGCTTGCAGCTTACGAGCAAGCAAAATACCGACTTTCGCCACCTATAACGGGTTCAAATATCCACCGCTGCCGGACCATCTACCTCCTCTCGATATTATTACTGAACGTTTGATTTCGCCAAGAATTCCGTTCATGGAGATAAAACTATAAAGACACATCAATGGCCAGTTTGGAATCTTCGGCCAGGTAATTAATGTTCCGGTGAATGTCAATACGATGGTCAATCGTTTGCCTCGTAATATCGGAGAGGATTACAGTGTCACCGTCCACATCAAAAAAAGGAAAATCCACAAGTCTAGTTACATCCAAGGACTAGTTAACAAAAGAACTGTTCGCGAGTGGTTGACTTTCCTCAGCACAACCCCACTCTATAACGATATCACCATCGATCCGGCGTTTCTCGCAGCCCCGGTTACGGATGGTGATATGCCCAACGATGAGGTCAGTGAAGAAATATTAATCGATGATCGCCTTGTCGCCCAACATCAAACATTATTGTGGGATGAGGATAGATATTTGCGATTTGCACCGGGAGAAAACAATGTTCCAATAAGTTTGTTGTTGGATGATTACGCTGAAGAGTTATCATTCCCGGGTATATATCTTGGTCAAATCCGAACATTCAGAGACGGCTTTGTGGCAACTCTTTATCAAATTGCATCGAGCGAGATAAGACGAACTGATCGACGTGGTGTTACACCTCGGCACTTGCTCTATGCGGCTGCAAAGAATATGAGAATTCGTGTCTCTTCATCGTTAAGCGATCGTTAACGATGAAGAGACACGAATTCTCATATTCTTTGCAGCCGCATAGAGCAAGTGCCGAGGTGTAACACCACGTCGATCAGTTCGTCTTATCTCGCTCGATGCAATTTGATAAAGAGTTGCCACAAAGCCGTCTCTGAATGTTCGGATTTGACCAAGATATATACCCGGGAATGATAACTCTTCAGCGTAATCATCCAACAACAAACTTATTGGAACATTGTTTTCTCCCGGTGCAAATCGCAAATATCTATCCTCATCCCACAAGACAAATATGAACAACGACCGGAGACACTAAATGAGCTGACTCTTGCACAATTCGCCGCGCACTACATGCGTTGCAATAATGGGGAGTATAAAAGATTAACGAAACCGCGAATAGTACGCTACGTTAATTACAATATGGCCACTCAATTCAACGACTACAAACGAGAAATGGTACCTTTACATATACCTTTCCGAAATGAAGAAACAGATGTCCTCGCGGAGTCGAAATTTCTTCAAATTTATGCCGACAACGAACCAATGATCCTAGAACGTCGAAGACAGTTCGAGTCCAATATCAATATTGAGGAGACGTTGCGACTATGCCAAGAACTATTTCGTGAAGTGGAAATTCTAGAGCAAGTAAATCTAGGCAACCAAGGGATTGCTGAACAGATTCCGGAGCCACTGCCATTTAATAAAATGTATACCGATCCCGACTCGGATATCAACAACGATCTTCGTTTGGCAGCTTTGAGTCGAATTCAAGCGATCGCTAAGAGGAAAGAAAATTTAATGCCGCATGACAGATTCTGCGAATTTATGCGATCGACTAACGATCGTCAACGATCACTCTTACTCGATATTGTACACCATTTAACGTCGTAGCAGCTTCAACCATTGCGATTGTTTCTAATGGGCTCAGCTGGATGCGGCAAAACTTTCGTGATTCGTCTCATCTTGGAGCTGTACAATAAATATGCAACCAGCAACGCTCATTGCAATGCATATCTTACTTGTGCTTCGACAGAGAAAGCAGCTGTCGCAATAAACGGTACCACCATCCACTCTGCCTTGTCGCTATCAACCGGCATTAGTAACAGTTTAAACGAAGAAACTTTGCATCAGTTTCGATCGTTGTTTCAAAACATTCGACTAGTCATTATCGATGAAGTTAGCATGGTTGGTGCTGAGTTGCTGGAAAGAGTTGACAGACGATTAAAACTTATCACAGGTCGACTTGACATTCCGTTCGGGGGATTAAACGTGATTTTAGTCGGTGATCTAAGACAACTTCCACCTGTTAAGGCGACACCTATTTTCAAGCAATTGAAACACTATGTTGGTTCACAAACATGGCGTTCATTCAAACTATACGAATTAACGCAAGTCATGCGTCAATCGAATATCGTCTTCGCGGGAATTCTAACTAAGATTGGGAACGGAGATCAATCGAGCGAAGAGGAACTTGCGTCGTTAGAATTAAGATTCGTCACAGAAGAAGAAGCTGCAGATATGTGCCCTCACGGCATACGTTTGGCGTACTCCAATAAAACAGTCGATCAATATAATACCACAGTGCTAGGGAGACTAGACAACCGAATAGTTTCCAATGCAGTTGATTTCATCATGGGCTGTAAGGACGATGAACAACGTGAAAGCGCACTCAGAGCTCTCGATAATAAAAAATTGTCGGCTGACACAGGTGGTTTATTGAAAACGTTGACCCTAGTACTTGGTCAACATTACATCATTACTACTAACAGCGCAGTAGCTGATGGACTGGTTAATGGCGCAATCGGGAAACTATCTCACTTGGAACAGAACGAGGATGGAGAAGTGACTCGCGTGTGGTTGGTATTCCCAACTTGCGATAAAGAAGTTGGTTTACAAGCTCGGAATGATGCACGTGCGTTTATCATTGCAAACAATATCAATCCAAACGCTGTTCCAATAACTCGAAGAAATGCGACAATTTATCTCAACCGACAAAAAACGATTTCCGCCAAAAGGAATCATTTTCCCCTGTCACCCGCTTGTGCGCTGACCATACACAAATCACAAGGAGGAACATTCGATGAGGTCGTCTATTATTATGATCGTGCCCAATCTCAGCAGTTGGTTTACGTTGCATTATCCCGTGCCACAGCAATTGAAAGACTGTACATCATTTCAGTCGATAAAAAACGAAAATTCTATCATGGCCGCCGGACTAACAACGATGCTTCATGTCTCGCGTTGCCGCTTGAAATGACTCGACTGCGTTTGGATCCGCATATAACGATGGAGCAAGAGCTTTTCGATTTCCTTCATTCATGGCAAGGCTTATCGGTGGTTTCTTTGAACTGTCAAAGCTTACACGCTCACGCGAATGATCTGAACTACAGAGTCATCCAACGGGCTAACATTTTAATGTTGTCGGAAACATTTATGAAGAATGGTGAACAGCCAATTTCGATTCCTAATTTCGATTTTGTTGTTCGATTCCAACGTCGGGAAAACCGGAACTCGGGTGTCGCCATTTATCATCGGGAAGACGACCGATGTTATATCGTTACTCCTCATTTGCAAATCCAGGCTCCTTATGCAAATGATGACGGAGTTATCGTAAGCAGTTCAGCGAGAATCGGCGACTTGTGTGCAATCGAATGCGCGAGGGTAAGGGATCGGAACTGCAAGCTCATTTTAATAGCGATTTATATCTCACCAAATGCTTCAATGCGCGATATAAAAACTTTTATCGCTAAGGCTTTAATGCCATTCTCAAAAGAAGGTGCACAACTCCTTGCGAGAATGACAGGAGAACCTGCCGATTCTGGAAACGAAGCAGTAATTCTTGCTGGCGATTTCAATGTAAATTTTTCATTACCAGAGGCTGAACCATTGCTAACGTTTCTTGAGGACAATTTTTCTTTGCGTATGATAAACGGCAGAAATGATCCTACCACTAAAGGTGGTACGACTATCGACGCCGTTTTCGTTAGAAATTTATCTAGCGTAACGTTGAAACATTTCGTGTCATATTTTAGCTATCACAATTCGCTTATAACCACCTTAGATTTGTAAAGCAAACAACTATAGTCGACTGTGAAACATTTTGTAAATAAATTGTAAAAACTGTATTGTAATATGTTGTAAATAAGTGTAAATATATTGTTGTTGTAAGTAATTGTAAAAGATATATTGTTGTAGATAGTTATATGTGAAAATATAAGAAAATGTTGTGAAAATTGAAGAAAAAAAATTGTTAAAAAAATGAAACGCTAGGCTATATGAGAGTGGTCAAAAAAATGTTTTTTTGATAAATGAGTGATCAATAAAAATACACGCGAAGTATTCACTTCCTACGCGTGTGGAGTTGCCACACACACAGTTTTTTTATTATTATTTATTCGTTACGCTCAATAAAAAAAAAAAATTCCCTCTTCGTTTTATTTTTGGACGTCACTCGCTTATTTATTTGATCCACGATTGACTCGTAAATTCTACGATTTTACCGTTTGACAAAATTCTATTTTATATTCTTTGATTTTTTGAATTGTTATTAT
The DNA here is from genome assembly GCA_964007375.1 of Ophion obscuratus. Taxonomy (NCBI): domain Eukaryota; kingdom Metazoa; phylum Arthropoda; class Insecta; order Hymenoptera; family Ichneumonidae; genus Ophion; species Ophion obscuratus. The sequence continues at coordinate 57,506,994 of OZ023312.1, forward strand.
TAATTCATTTTTTTCCCAATTTGGCTGTTTGACCAGGTTTACCGTTCCAAAATTTTACGATTTGACTATTGCTCATTTAATTATTCATTTTATTTTTCTTTTTTTTGATTGTTCTTTTTTTGTGCGTTTCCGTGGCAGGCTTACTGCTTCCCTATCTCCTGCCCCATTATTATTATTTTCTTTTATTTTGCTACCGTCCTGCACGCGGCTCGCTTAAAAGTAAATCGTACACCACGGGTTGATTAGTGAACCACCGCTCTTTGCTGCCGCTTTGCTGATCGATCACTCGTTAGTTCCGTGGATATGGACGCGACCGCGGAACAGGTCGACCTCCCGCGCAGGGAGCGTTTTACGACGGACCGCTTACGCTGCAAGCTTAAGCGGCGCAGGTTGCCCATTACAGGAACGCGCGATGCGTTATTCGAGCGATTAGATTACGCTCTATGCCGTCCCTTCAGTCCCGAATTGGACGATACCGGCTTTACCCGATTTCGGGATCGAGTGGTGCCGTCATTCGCAGATACAGAAAGGATGGGAATTCCGCTGGCTGATCGGGGATCCGAGGCTCGGGTGAGCCGAACCTTGGAGGATCCCGTCATCAACACCCGCCGAGGTTCCAGCGTGACTTTCCCGCTGTTACGTCCGGATTTTTATATTGGATAAAAAAAATATATTTCCAAAAATTAAAATGCGGTTTCGGTTGCGTAAATGATTTTACGTTAACTAACTGCAAATTTATTTTATTTTACAGAACGGACGCCAGCCTTGAGATCCTACGTTTAGTCGGGAATGTGCCCAACAGGGATGAGGATCGAGCCACGGTTTGATCGATAACTTACGAATCATTCGCGGGGATAGGGCAGTCGGTAAAGAAGATAGTGATTGGTAACGTGAACATGCGACTTACCCTACGAGCGGCGGTGCGCAGCGGGTTTATCGACGGATGATCTGGTACGCGGAGAGAGTTCCTGCCGTCGGTAATTATGATCTCTAGGCGAACGACGATTTCAACGATAGACGGTGAGGTAGGTATCTTATTTTTCGACGAGCATCCGCCCATCGATGTACCGACTCGTTGTAGGTAAGGACGGGTTCCAGTCGCCCGACCGCGGTGACGAATTCGTGGAGCGAAAGGAAGCGACGTTGGCGACGGGAGAAAATTAGTCGATGATGACAATCTCGATGCCCGATGATACAACGGCGGTGGATGCGTCTGAAGTGACGCTGCCGGTCGAACGTGTCACTACACGGATGTACCCACGGGGGTCGATAAGGAGGACTTTCCCATAAAACGGAACGTTCGACACAACTTTTGGTCCAATTTTTCACCGAATGTACTTTTACGGCGTCACGGAGAATTTGCTTGAACACGGATGAGTTATTTCCACGAGATGCCGGACGCGGCTTTTGCGCGGCTATCGCGTTTGCGCGGCGAAGATTAAACTTGGTACCACCTCATCTTCTTGGCATTTATGAATTTGAATAAATACAGATAGATATTTATTGGAAAATCAATTGACCGTTAATTGGTGAAGGGGAGAATGAGCAAGATTATCATGCAGCAGGGGTTCGAGACACGAATTAATCGACGTTCAGTAGTAAGAGCACAACCGGTAGATTCAGTCTCGAAATTTAAGCGAGGTAAGAATTGACGACGTGCAGTAGTAAGAGCACAACCTACGATTGTTCGGACAATGGAGGGAGGATGGGTGAAGGGTTAATTTGATTAACGGACGGTTGATTTTTATACATAATATGCAAAATTGCGAAATGAAATATATTCGATTAACTGAAATGCCAAGGAAACGAGGGTGAGAGAATGTCGACTCAAATAAATTCGTGAGAGATGACTGAATAAATTAAACGACTCGAAATACGTTGAGCCAATATGTTCGATGAGGGATAAGGGTCGCGAAATAACTTTCACTGACTCTAAGATGTACACGTATATATATATATTGTTACAAACTTGAAAAATAAGTATAATTACATAAAGCTATTCGATGAGATTTCGACGCAAAAATCAGACTCAGACTTAGAGTTACAATGACAAAAAGAGATATTAAAGAAATATTAAAGAATTATTCCGTTTTTCCAGCGAGCGGGTCCGACACGAACGCGGCGAGCGGAGAAGCGCAACTGACTGGTGGAGAGACCGGAGAACTGGCGAGCAGCGGAGGACTCGGCTTTTTATTGGTGCGGCGGTGGAACGGCGTGGTGCGCATGCACCGCGAAGAGGAGACGCCGACGCCGATGTTCCGTCTCGCTCGCTCTTATGGCGTTAAGCGGAGGATTCGACGATAAATTAATTATTTAATTTAAATGTTATAACAAATAATTATGTCGATTTTTCATGGTTGGACTGACGATAAATTAATATTTTTAATTTATTGTTAGTCTCACAATTTGTTACAATAATATTCGCTTGTGAATGAAGGGACGTAATATTATATAATTTTTTATTGTTATCGTTATTTTATTCTTTTGCGTGCGTGCGAAAAGATTCGATGTAGTACTATGAATATAGGTTATTGTAATTTGCAAAATACGGCGATTAAATGAGATTAATAATTACGAACCGAAATATACGGGTTGCACATAATAATTATAAATGTGTAATTCTTAATTAATAAAATAGAGCGCACTATTATTTATGCGAAAGTAATCGTATTTAATATTTGGCTTTAGTAATACTTTTATTCGTATGTACGTGAATAATATAAATGTTCATAACGGCTAATTGTTTTTAGTTATGTTAATAGCGCGTGACATATTTGGTATACAGATAATACTAAATTATAACGATTATCGCTTAACTAAATGATTAAAATAAGGTTTAAATTCATTTGTCGCATTAAACATTTATTATAATTATTAATAATATTGTAAGTCGCATTGTGACGGCGTTAATTATCATTTGAATAATTTCTTTATTAATTAGAGCGTGTATGAAAGTGTTCTAGAATATTCTCCACATGGAAATAATCATAATGATACAGGGTTGGAAACAAAGGAGACAAAAAGGCGATACGTGATATTGGCGTTGGAGCAGATGTTTAGTCTACAAGGTATGGAGTGATAGCGATTTGTTTATCTCTTAATTAGTTCTTAGGATTCGGCATGATGTGATATTGTTTAAATTATTATTTCCTAGAAGCCTACGTGCAACACGTGGCTTGCATCATGGCGGCGCGTCCGAGAGAGACGCGACGAGTGCGAAAGAGAAAGAGATATACATGCGCTGGGAAAGTTCGGGAAAAATCTGGCTAATGTCTTCTATTATGTACTTGAAAATGGGAAGGCGTACGAGAAAAGACTTATACTGTAGAAAGAGCGCTTGCTCGTTGCAACAGGCAATAAAGTAATTCAAGTGTTTTCTGGAAAATGTCTCGAAGGGAAGCGTTCGCTCGACTCGAGGGGCAATAAAGTAATTTGGGAAAAAGTCACGTAGCGTCTATTTGCCATAGTAGCCATGGGTAAGAGAGAGAGGGTTAGGCCGGGTGAGAGTAAGAGAGAGACCGACTCTCTATACGAGGCGAGTCGCGGGGTCGCGAGTATATCGCGAGTCCGCGGATTACGCAATCTCGCGGTTTTTCGCGAGCACGTGAAAATAGGGATGAGCGGGTTAATAGTCGTGATCCGTGGGTCGCGAATTATATCGCGGATCCGCGGAAAACGAGATTCGCGGTTAAGGAAGAAGGTTTTTGTGATACGGGTTACATGAGCATGAAGGAGGTATGCGGGTAACCCGAAGGAGAAGGATGGAAGATGAGAAAGATCACGTAGTGGATGATGGAGAGTTCGATTGAGCGCGCAAAGTATCAGGCGAACAGGGGAGTACGGTGGTCTCGTAGCGGAGTGCTAGAGAGAGACGGAGCGAGGGCGCGCGGGTGCGCGCGAGCGTTAAGGAAAGACGAGGATAGCGAGTGAGTGCGCGCGGGCGCTGAAGAGGGACAAGGATAGAAAGCGAGTGCGCGCAAGCATTGAGCTCGGCGCGCTAGCTAGGCGCGTTCAGCGGAAGTAGGCACATACTAGGGAAAGTCGTATATGCACAGACAACATAAGAAATGATAAAAAATAAATGCGCTCGTCACGATATGAATTAAAGTTACCGGAAAAATATTCTTGTATTAAAGACCATAGGAATAAATTTGTATATGTGTATATATATATTTATGTATATATCTATGTGTACTATATGTATGCGTGTACGTGTATATGTATGTATGTATGTATATATATATCTATATAGAGTGGAGGGCGAGATCGCCAGGACGTAACAGTGGTGAGTCGACGGTGCCGAAACCTGGCACGTCTTGCACTCACCCACCGGTTCAAATAATTATAAAATCTATACACATATATTCATATTTCGACGCGAATGTATCCATCATAAATTAATCCAGTCCTCGTAATCTCCGACTGCTCCCAAAAACATCGGCATCACCGGGCCATCGCATTCGGACGATCACCGGGCACCCGTCTGGGCAACGACAGGTCGGGTCGAGCTGGAACACCTTTGCGATTCCTGGACAAATTCGGTCACACGGTCGAGTAGGTTTGACCCGCTACGCACCGCCGCTCTTTCTCACCAAGGTAAGCATAATTTCACGCTACTTTCTTATTTGCTTACCTGTCGCTCATGCGTCAAGTTATACACCAACGACTTTACCAAGCGCCTATCCGAAGTGGGCACATTCCCGCTTAAACGTGACGCTTTTCTTCTCCGACGGTAACTTACCGTCACATAAGTCATATACGACTTAATCCATTGTAATCCGTACGTTCGGGGCACACTTCCCATTCGTAAATTCAAATCCTGAAAGGTAAATTAAAAGACGATTAATTATCGATTAAAAATGGGACCCACGACGTAACACGCGTCTCGCACGCCGGCTGGCTTGGCGGGCAGCTTCTCGCAGGGTACCGAGCCGGAAGGACGTGTGATAACCAGCGTAAGGTGGCCAGTTGTTTTCTCTCGGTGAGCTCAGTGTTGCCCGTTGCAATACTTCTCGTAGATCTCTGACTGCGTGGTCGATTTTCGATCTCGGGTATCTTTTTGCTCGTGGCCACGGCCTCTATCGCGTTTCTGTAGTCCTAAAAACCCCGTCTCACGTAGCTAGCGCGTATTGTCGGGAAATCGTGTCGTGGTTGCGCGCGGAAAGCTCAATCTCGTATCGCGACGAGCTTCGGCCCGAATTTTTCGTTAGTTTGTAAAAAGTGTGAGTGAGCGTGTGCTTGGAAAATTGGGACGTGTCATCCTCGGTGATCCCTCGGCCTGCGGTGTGGCTTGAGCAAGGGGAAAGGGGAAGAGATTACCCTCAAGCTAGGACGTCTTCACGGAGAACTAGCCTCCCGTTTGTCATCGGGGCGCTGGTTCGAACCCGTGTAAGGATTTTCCCGGCTTCGTTGCGGGGGAGAGGTCGCTGAGCGTCGGCGTCCACTTAATATATTTCTTTCTTTATGCAACGCTCGGCCGGGTAACCGATTAGCGGGGGCCCGGTTTTGTAATATTAGTGTGGCCGGCAGGGGAGAGAGTAGAGGCCAAAACGAGCTCGACGTAGAGTGTGTGTGTGTGTGTGTGTGTGTGTGTGTGTGTGTGTGTGTGTGTGTGTGTGTGTGTGTGTGTGTGTAGGCCCCGGTCGGAATTGGTGTGAGTGTGCGTTCGATCGTAATTGTCCCGCGAGATTTCAGGCGTGTTTTATATTTTTGTTTCTCGACTTTTGCCGCGGCGTTTCCTTATGAAGGAGGAGGATTATTGACAAAATGTAAAATGAATTCCTTCACGATAAGTTTTTCTTGCCGCGCGCGATTGACACCTGACCCATCCCCTCTACCTTATCCACGAGGCTGCAGTTTGGCCGGACACTGCGTTCCCTTTTCTCTTCCCGACAAGCCGATTTCCGGCTGGCGCCCTATATAAATAGTCGGAACGGGAGGAGGGGAGTTTTGTGACTCTCTCGGCCCTTTTCCCCCAGCTCCCTTGATTTTGCGGTCACAATATATATATATATACATTAGAAAAAATATATATAAAGGATATTTTTTCATGTACTCATCGTAAGCGATTACTTAGAAATGTAGCACGAGTAACCAATTTTAAAGAATTTAAATATTTTAGGGTAGCTCTTTATGACGACTTAATGAATGAACTTGTGTAATGTTAAAATGATCGAATGATTCTTATACTTCATTTTTTAATCGACTCGAATATTCTGGAAAGCACGTTCTTTTTCTTTGCCAAGAATCATGCGCGAAAAGAGATTCCGCACGCTCCTTGTAGTGAATCCTACTTCTTCTCTGTACGCTCTCAATACAAGCTTTCCATCCGCCGATGAAAGAAGCGTAGCATGAACTTCCTTGAATAAAATTAATGGAAAAGATACGAATTACGGATAAAACATATAC